>VCRD01000091.1:187720-242476 GCA_006783055.1 Trinorchestia longiramus
TACGACATATAAATAAACTTTAAGAGTTCCTCTATCGTTTGCAATTATCCCCATCGTTATACCTTTCATAGTTTATTTATTATTAATTTTTAAAAGGGTGCGTTACTTATGCGCTACCCTGTACACGCAAAGAGAACAATACTGCTAGTGAATCTTTTCAATTTTCAGACAGAACGTTTATTATAATCGAATTCCATTTAATAATATGCAAACAGAAGTACATCACTTCAAAAACTGGTGCTCATTTTAAAGTTTTTAGTACATCCTTGGTGAAAATGAGCAAGTTTATTGACTTGCTTAGATTCGAAACGACTTTGTATTATTTTGTAGGAGACTTCAAAGTTACAATAACTAGTAAGTCAAAATATTTTTTTCAGGATTGGTTTTGAGTAACGACCAAAATCGATTGAGAAAAATAAAACAACTCGTATAGGAAGAAAATAGTTTTATGTATGTAATTTTTGACAAAATTTTTGATTAAAAAGTAAGCTTTCCTTTGGTGTATTTTATTAACAAGGTTTATTAGGACTATATTAAAGATGAGTTAGTTTAAATCATTAAAGAAGGAAAAAGTTTGCTTCTATCTAAAATCCATGAAAGACTTTCACGGACTTTAATTTGAGACCAGACGCACCTCTCAGAATTTCTGATAATCCACCATTGAATCAGCACTGTTAGTTGGAGTAGTCTGTTGTAGATTTAGCTTCATTGGTGAGTCTTCTGTTTTCCATTTTTATGTCTTCCGTTCACTTGACCCTTTTGAGCTTCTGATCCTGCTACCACCCGTTGTGTTCACAGGTAACGTTAAGTTTACGTGCTGTTCACGCTGCAGTATTGAGGTGAACCACTTGAAGTGTTCACAACAAGCAAAGTTAACTGGCGTTAACTGAATACAACGGTGACGAGAGCTTCCGTTAGTCAGCACAGGGCTTAGGTTAAAAAATACTTTATTAAATCCACAGTGTGAGAGTTGCTTTCTTCGTACGTCTTTTAAGGCAAAAAGTACTTTTACGGATTAAACAGACTCTCAAACGGAGTAGGTCTAGGCTTATAAAAAAGGTAAACACCTTTCTTTACACCATACAGGATGATACAGATATCAAGGTTTCAAAATTTATTACTTTGGTTGATTGATTTTGAAACTTTGCTGTCGTATCGTTGATACCGACTTAAACATCCCATCCTATATAAACTAGTAGACCCACACATGAAAATTCACGTGTTTTGTACTGAATTTTTCGTTTCATTTGCCAGTGGACGCGAGCTTTGCGAAGGAGTTTCCACATTGAAGGATATGCCTTTGGTATCCACAACACAATGCTTACAAAACATGTGTAAGCGTTCCATTGAGAAATCAGTACTTAGCATAAGAGAAACAGTTTATTTCAACATGCAGTATTTCGATTTTCGAGTATCTATTCCAGAAACTATATTTGCCATAGTAATTCAGGAAAGCAGACACTAGAAAAGCAAGAAACTCGGCAATTGAACACCTTAAAAACCTAATCAATTGAACAGTAGGCGATATAAAATTTTGAAGATGCTGAATTCGAGTTGATAAATGTAGATTAAAGTTAAAATTGTTTTTAAGTAATTGAATAACCAAAGAAAATCAATAGTGGGTACCAGAATGAAGATGTTGATGGTGGTCGATGTGATACTGCAGCAAGTGACGGGAATGTCGATATTCGATGACTTGATATTTTGCATCACTTGATATTTTATTTGTCTATCTGACTGAAATATTCCGTCTACTTCTGTTACTCATTCCTAAGTAACCTCGCAGAGGCTTGCATTTGAAACTCTAATCAATGGCGAGTTCATGAAAAACGTTACTTCGGACACCCTTTCAATTCCTGCTTGTTTGCACTGCGTCCAGTTTTTTGTTTATGAGACCAAGAACTCTATGAGACCAGCGTCCTCTGTAACGGTAAAGGTCAACTGCCTTGTCCAGATTGCAGCCCTTATTTATTGAGTATAGAATCAACTAGAGAGTTCCAGTGGAAATTCCACGATTTAGATTTGACTAATTTAAAATTATTATAAAGATGAATGTATTAAAGACTCAGGACGAATTATTGTGTTTTAAATTAATACTTTTCATTAATATATACAGAACTTCTGTTCTGTATCTTATCTACTGATAACATGACCCTGATAGTACCCTTTGAAATTACTGTTTGAAAGTAATCAAATTTAGGATCTATGAAACAAAATAAATATTTTTGTTTTTCCCGGTACTATCATAATCTGAATATTTTTCATATATACATAACTTCCATTCTGCACAGTATTTACCGATAACATGGCTATGTAAGAGAAGAAAGCTAATAACAGAAAAATGGAGCATTTTATAGTGATCCGGCGCCTTTGGTATCCACAATACAATGGTTGTGATACATGCATACCCATTCTGATTTCATTTCAATAATTTTTCTTTAGTAATAGATGGAAGTAATGGGACGGACACACACAGATACAGAGAGAGAGAGAGAGAGAGAGAGAGAGAGAGATGGAAATACATTGTTGATTATATATGTAGATTGTTTGGTGAATAAAGTAAACATAATAATGAGACATTCTGTCAACTTTTTTTATCAGTTTTAAAACTATTAACTACTATCGTTATCTTTGACTCTCTATCCTTCTCTCACACTGAACAGAGATGCATCCTAACATTATTCATGTGATCTAACGGATGCTACGCGGTGACTCAAAGGTTAAGTTTATACGCGAATCTTTTTATTCACTTAATTTGCAAAATTGGATTATTTTTTAATGTGCTGTAAAGCTTGGGTTGTACGAACTTGGAATATCTTACATATAATTTCAAAGTTTATCTTGTCGGATTTTGTCTGTAAGCTTGCTGCAATTTTTTTGTAAAATACTGGACAATTCTCAAAATTCCCTTTTTTTGGCTCTGAAAATCGTGTATCATAGGATAAAAGTAAACAAATCGTCATTTCTCCTATGAGATTTTCGTCAATGAGTTCTAGAATTGTAGTTGTGAGTGAAAACATGAATTTGACGTATGCACTAATTGCCCGAGACTGAAGCTAACACACATCTAGTAAACTTTGTTGAGCTTGAAAACTGTATTGCAAAAGGCATACATCGAAAACTTTTTATATCTTCTGGATTATAGTGAGTATGTCACAGACAGAGCACAGATTAAAACGTTGCGGTACATAAGAGATGATTTTTTGAGAAACTAATTCTTCAGATGAGTTTTAGTTGCGAGTTAATGTGTTTATCTTACAATTTGGATAAACACAATGTTCCATGTTGGACAACTCTCGTCCTTGTTGCATGATAGAAGTGCTTGAATTTAGGTGGTGATTTAGAGCATAAGTATTTGGTAGTTACAGTTGAGATAGCATTTATTTCGTTCGGTTTTTGTTTATGATTCTTGCTACCTTGAGTTGTTAATATTTCACTTTTTAATCTGCTCTGTGATTTAGCATTTGAATATTTTCTACCATATTTATTTAAATATTAAAAAGCAGGAGTAGATAATATGAGTTCATCATTCCGTTTTTTTGCTGGAAAAATTGAGTAATTTCTTAGCTTTAAACGCTCGTGCAAAAGATTATTCACCTCTTTCAGTTATTATTTTCACTGAATGGTCGATATATTTGCTGTATTTGCTTTGTGATGACTTCACGACTGATGTCACCGCTTCGATCCCAGGGATGTGAGACGTGAAGCACGTCGGTAGGTCAAGCATGCACTGCTCTATGTTACGTGACGCAAATGAAGTGAAACACCTTCTCGTCATCGCTTCGACAAAATCAAGATATGTTCATACTCTCGTTGTATTGTATGTCGTCAGTATTTGTTTCAATTCTCAAAAAGAAATTTTGATTTTAAATGGGAGTGAAAACGTGGTAAGTGACATGATTCGTATATTTGGTTCACCTTTGTGTACAGTGTGTAAATTTGGCTCATTTATGCAATAGACAAGGCTCAGGATGAGTGTTTATGGTATGCGAATTTCGTGGAGATATTCTTGACGAATCTGCTGAGTGGTTTTCATTGAAAACTGCGATTGAAATGTCAGCCGCTACTTCTAGCTGAGAACGCTGCCTCTGCTCACCAAGACCCGTCAGATGACATCATGCCGTATAACTGTATTAATACATGAACTTAAAACGTCTAATCATTTAAGTCTATCTGTAACTCAGAATATAGTTCCAAGCTAAGTACTGTGTGCCATATACCTCGAACATTCAATGAATTATGTGTTCTTGCCTAACAATATTTGTCTTTGAAAATGAGGGTAGCTGGCTCTGTGACACAAATCATGAATTCATGTTATAATTTACTGCGCTGCTTCGCTCCGTTACGTGGGATGTTTGGTAATCTTAAGGTCGGATTGACGACCATCACGACTCAAATTCTTCGTTTCCACAAGGTCAAGAAAGCAGAGTTCCGTGTCTCAACGCTGAATACCATCTCCAGTGTAGGCAGTTACGAGGTGTGTTTTTAAAGTAAGTACCGTAAGTAAATGAAAGCCTGCACTTTTATCTACTTTTCTACATAATTTCCATTGATATTAAGGCACATGTCTTTTCATACATCCAGCTTTTGAAAACCATCCTCGTAAAAATCTGCCGCCAGTTTGCATTTTCGATACCCGGCGTGAGCATAGCTTTAGATAATTTAAACATTTGGTAACAATTGCATAAACACTTCTTGACACTTGAGGAAACTTATCACATAACGTCGAAATTGCAAAGCGTCTGTTCTCTCTCAGTTTTTCGTCAACTTTCTGCTTCAAATCGTCAGTAATGACTGAAGGTCGCCCACTTCGTTCCTCATCATGCACATTCGTAAGGCCATCGTTAAAAGCTCTCACCCATTTTCGTACCATCAAATCGCTCACAATGTTTTCTCCATACACTTTACTGATCTGACAATGAATTTCAGCCGTTTTCACGCCTTTAGAACTGAGAAAACTAATCACAGCGCGTATTTCACAGTCGGTGGGATTTTCAATCTTAGGAGGCATTTCAAATATTCTCAACCAAACGTACACTCGCCAAATGACCTTGTATTGGCTTCTGTGGCTTGCCAACTGAGTGTGGTACACAGCACGCATGTGACAATTGCAAACGGCGGCGCTGCAGCAGAGGAATTTCAAAACGGTTCTTACTTTAGAAACGAGCTTTGTTTTTTCTACTTGTAGCATTGTTCTTACAATAATTTTATTTTGAATGTAATGTTGCATCACAGGTGTGTTGAAAAAGTTAATTTTGAAGAATTTTTCTTAATACAGTTTAATTCTGAATTTAATGTTGAGGCACAACTGTAATATGAAAAGTAAATAATATTATTATTTGAAGACATAGGGAATGCCAGACGGAGATTACATTTGTGAACACAGACTCTGTTACTAATATTTATATAGCTTACAACTGATGTTCACCTGCTTTCATGCACAGTTTATGACTCTGAAAATCTGACAGAGCTTTGTGCTGTTCCAAGTTTTAATGGTTGGTGGTGGATGGTGTAGACTTGGGTTCATCGTTGTGATTTTAATAGAAAAATCACTTTAGTTTTCGTGTTTGTACGTACGGATCCATAACTATGGGTTACATGTACGTGGTCAAGCTCAAAAGTTCTGAGTTAAAAGGAAATAAAGTGTGTACGTATTAGAATAATAATCTTTAAAAAAAATAATCAATACGCAAATACAGAGAACTTTGCATGTGTGATCATTGAAGAGTAAAATGAAAAACTCGCGGTAAAAGATTGGGGATAATTAGTGTCCCCGCTCTACGGAGGGGGGAGGGGGAATGTACAGAAACAGAAAAGGTTTTCGTTAACAAAAGTACTCACTCGTACACAGAAAAGAAGATTTTATTTCTGTGCGTTTGTTGGCCGAAATGGCTATTTATTGTTTGTCTGCAGCCCTCAAGTCGAAAAAATTATCATAGTCTAGCTTTTCGTAATGTCAGGTATTCGTAAATTTCTATGACTTAAATAATTAATTCTCTTGGTTTACACAATTAGACCAATGGTTTTAGAGTTACATCAGATTCTTTCTACTATGGCGCTTTTGATTTAAACGAAGCTATTTATTATTGCGTTATACCATGAATGATACGTGCAAACGAGGGGAAGAGCATCGAAGGAAACCTTTTTGTGATTTACACCCAATTTTTGAATTAATGTCTTTCCTATATTATTTTTGAACTTAAGTGACAGGTATTTACAAATCATTTTTTGTGTTATTATCATAGTTGCTTTGAAAATTCAGTATTGTGCACTCTCTCAGCTTTTAGAACTATCTATGGCTCTTTTGATTTGCAAGCACTTCTTCATAGGAATAACTGAGTAATTACTCAGAAGCAAGGTGTTCTAGTTGAGATTGATGGACTACCATAAATAGTTATTGAATCCATCAATTGTATGCGTCATTATATTACGAGTTTTTTTCGTGAGTGTTGCGTTCAGATCTTACTTGTTTTTCAGTCCAGTGCATCAGTATATTAGACTTGAGACACGCCTCACTGAACAGGGAAAATGCCACGCTGTTCCCTGCACGCGAGCACTGGGGGTCCTGGTAAGCACGCCCTCACTGTTGTGTAAGCAGCAGCATTACTGAATGCAATAATGGATGCAGTCAATGGGTGCTAATGCTGACCAACTTTCTGGTGCATTTCAATATAGATTTGTTGTCTTGAAGAGGTTGCTTCAGAGAGAGATGAGTGAAACCCGGAATTATAACAATGGGGTGGTTGTTAAAATCACTTTCTTTGACGAACATCATTCCTCATTGATTTTTGGAGTTATGATCGTGGATTATATTCGTTGCTTGATTAAAATTATTATTTTTTGGAGCGATGCATCATCCAAACCTTGTCATTATGTCTCTGTTCGTATACTTTCAGTCATAGGTAGAAAGTTCTGGAAGGCGATATTAATACAGTATTAAATGAATAAAAGTATCTTATGAAAATATGAAGAAAAAATTGAAGTTTTTTGACCTGGCAGGTGTAATTTAATTACGAGTGATAGACAGCAGAGCATTGAAATTGTTAAGAGCTTGACATTCATTTGCATTTTCGACTAATTTTCAACCCGTAGAGAAGTAAAACCTTTTTCTTTCGACGAGGATCCCTGGATGAAAGAGAGTTGCAATTTTTTAACACAAAGTAGTAAGTCGATTTACTGTTTTATCATGTGTCACAAAGGAAAACAAAAAATTAAGAAGATATTCTATTTCTTTATCTAATTACGTGTTTTTCGCTCTGTCAGATAATGTTTAATTCAGTAATTTATCACAGAATAACTAACTTATGCACGGAATGAAGTTAATGTCATTAAAACATCAGTATTCCATTATGATTAAAGCGAATTCTGACAGTGAAGTAAACATAGCGCATGAAAAGCTGACATAATACTCAAAATCACTGAAATGAAGCACGTTAGTCCACATGAGATACGGCAATAATGAATGAAGCTGGAGGAATGGAGGACAGAATATGGCAACAGAAACGAACTGTTTAATTTATCCTTGGGCCGCTACGCAAGTCCCATGCCGTGCTACCCAAGTGTCACACTGTCGATCATGGGCCAACTTAACCGGCTAAAGAACACACGTGCGTAACCGGGCTGAAGTACAAAGATACGTAACAGAATCCAAGTATTTATAAAGAAGATACGGTAATTCAAAGCAATCGTTTCAAGTTTTATCGAATTTTAATTAATACGTCTTTCCATTAAGTGGGTAATAGGTCAGTTAAAAAATCAAACTGGGAACAAGAACAATATTAAAAAAATAATCGATATTCCATCCCAGGACAAAAAATATCGCGAACCTATATGAAAATTAACAATACTGAGAACCTATCGGAGGATTAAGAATATCCAGATCATGTATCAAGATTGGATATATATATATATATATATATCGTGAATTTGTAAAATGCTAAATAGTGATGAATAAAATGTTTTGTTTTCACCGTAAGCACTCCTCTAATGGTTGCATTTAGCCGGTGGCAATGAACTCCGTGTATATATAATACAATCAACAGTTATTCTTAGCTCATAATACTAGTTGAGAAGCAGGTAAACTTTAAAGAATTTGAATACTAAACGATGTTTTTCAAACGTACATATTTTTAACCTGAGGAATCACGTTTTTAACTGATACCTTCAAGGGTGGCAAGTTTTTGTAGCTATCAGCCAAATGTCATCACGCAAACTCTCGTCTAGTTTGGAAAATTAAATAATTTAGAGAGATAGTAGCATAACAAATTGGCTAAATATGTGTCTTTTGTTATCTCGACGAAGACTTCGTTCTGGCGTTGCAAGATATTTTTTAGTACCCAAATATGAGGAGTGCGTAGGGTAAGAATTTTTAAATTAATCATAAAAATGGCATAAAATTGCATTAATAATTGTCAATGTTTTTCAGTTAAAAATATGCTGTTACACGACATACAGAGCTGAGAATTTTATAAGGGAATCTCGTTTCTAGCATTTTGTACCTGCCACAGTTCTGCAAACTTGATGAAACAAAAGTTCTTGAACAACTGATTGACTTATGTGATGTGAACTCTTCTGTGTAATGCAGCTAGATATGATACTTCGGTGTTGCCCACAAGAGTGTCACTAGTGATTCTGTGGAAGCAAGGCTGTAATGGCGCAGTTGGTGCGTAGTTCACGCTTCATGCTCCAAGTCAACCGTACGGCTCTTATCTGTTGCAACATCTGCACGAGTAAGTTGTCGCAACCAGTTGTCGTCTTCTTGTTGTCGACAACAAGTTGTTGTCGTATAGCAAGTTAGCAACTGTGTAAATAGTTGTGGCATACTGCTGTGTCTGTTGTTCTGTTGTATCTGTTTCTATGAAAATTTGGGAGCGTATGAAGCAATTACCAAATGGATAGTTGTGTTATTGTTTCAATTTCATCTCTAATTTGGATGCACCTGAAGTAGCAAAGTAGCTCTAACTACTTGTGTGGCCTACTGTATTAACTTGACGATCTTTTGTGAAAATTCGGTCAGTTGTACCGACAAATTTACTTTCCTAAGATTTAGACAGAAATCTGAATTTTTTAAAGAATACGAACGGCATAAAACAATAGACGTGTTTTTTAAATCATATGTAAAATATGTGATTTCTTGTTCACTTGTACTATTTTTCAGCGTCGAATTTGAGCGACTGTCTTATATCTAATTTTATTTCAGGACCGTGTTGTGGTGAAGGGAGACACTCAAGGCCTACGCTACTTCTGAAGCGATGAGCTGGGCCCACGAAATTACGTTCAGTCAACGTTCTTCACGGGCCTATTTCTTCGGCGCCAGAGAAGCTGGAGTAGACCTACATCAAATTTTAATGTTGTTAAAAGCAGTTGTAGTAGATCCATCATACAAAAATACGCATAGAAATAACTTAAGAGAAGCGCTTATTGAGACTATCACTTATCCGCCACCGACATCTTTCGTCAAATGAACTAATGTGAACGTTGGTTATATTTGCAGAGAGATCTATTGTTTTCTTTGAGTTCGTGAATCTCGTCACATCTCACAGCTCTGAAGAAAAATTTATTCCAAGTAATAAAACATTCATCAGAAATTTTTCAAATTAATTATATTGTCCTGAAAACCTACTGCCATGAACTCATTTGCTTCTGGAATAATTTCAGATCTCATATTTTTTCTGCATAGACGATTTGATCCGACTCTATGATGGGTTTTACCTTGAGGTCCTGTGTTATATTCTAACGATTTACTCGATTCAAAGTGTTTATTTCAAGATTGAGCAGTCGACTGACATTCTTTCTGAATTTCTGTTGAATTTGCATCTCTGTTGACAGAAAATTGTTAGTTACTGCGCAGCCGATCATAGCGACTTGGAGAGAGTCTTTGTGTTTGGGAAATCCTGGAATATTTACAGAATGTAGGCCAACATTGATTGAAAAATATACTCAGCACCTTCGAATAAATCTCATTTCGTAGTTAACGCGTTGACTCCGAAGTGGTACGAATGTGGACCATTTAGGTTAGGTTCTGTAATTTTTTCAGATCCTTCTAGTGACTATGCGTACAAAGTGAAGATTTACACCGGTCAGGCTATCGGAGGCAACGTGTTAAGTAATGTTGACACAGCCTTTACAACTATAATGCTGCGTGTGTATATTCATTCATTGAATGAAGAATTTAAATTCTGAAATTAAAAAAAAGTAGAGAATTGTCAGACTTAACCCTTTCGATACCGTAAATCAGGTTTTTAAGTTATTTTTGTCATTTTTCTACTCGAATTGCTTCATTATAGGCTATATAAACTTAGTAGTGAATCAAAATGAATATTTTTTCATAATTGTGAAAAATTTTGTATAATTGTGAATTGTGAAATTTTTGCCCTCGTTTAGTTTCTACGGCTGCAAAATTGGAGCGGTACTTATATGTACCATCAGTATCGAAAGGGTTAAACACTTATACCATATTTTTTAATTCTTCATTTCATCCCCAAATGAATCCTAGATATGTAACTACATATGTGTAGGTAATTAAGTCGTGTATCAAATATGTGCGAGTAATTTCATTATTTCTTTTCCGCTTTGTGTGTAATTATTTGTTCAGTAAGCACCAGCTCATATTTTCCTCGTGCACAATACCTAGGAATAAAAACATGTACTTACTAGTAGTTTTTAAGAAATATATTGCACTTCAACATTGCTAATAAAAATGTATTACGTTCTAACCTATGTTTAATTTACGTTCAAAAGTCTAATAGATAATTTACTGGGTGCGTTGTGGAAGGAACAGTATATTGTACTCCGTATTATGCGCATATTTTCTTACAAACGACTTAATAAATAAGATTTGCATATTTCTGGTACATGTGTGTAGATATTGCTCTATTTTATTGCACTTTATGTTTTCAAATTTTACTGTTTAGTGTTGGAACTGTGTGAAGTTACATCAAATTTTAAACAAATCTCATTTACTCTCGAAAATTTTGAGGACAGAGTTTTTGATGTGTGGATTGCAGCCATTAATAATATTTTAGTGAGGTTTGAAATTAAAATAACTGCTCTCTCCAGCCGCATCACTGGTTCAAAATAATAGGATAATAACGCTGTGATTGGATGCCTGTAAAAACTTTTTAAAGTATTAGAAATATGTTCAGAGTCGATCGTTTATGAGTAATTTGTTCGAGAATGTGGTAATATGAACATTCAGGCTCGAAAAGAATGTTCTTGGTACGTTAAATAGTAAGCTTCAAATTTATTTGACAAAAATGATCGCAAAAATTGAAATTAGCTATAAAATGCTTGCTAAAATTGAAGCCTAGCACGAAAACCAATGGCATTCACGAAACTTTTCTTACCTGTTGAAGTGTTGATGAGTTTTGACTGCATTTTATTGCACATGCATTGAGCCTAATCTTGCCAACACAGATACATGCACGCATTTAACAAGCAACCCAATTACAGTGGAATCTTCCGAGATACTTGAACAAATAAAAAATAACATTAAAGTACTGAAAAATAGATAGCTTGGTTTACATCTCTACAGTTTGAGTATTTTGCTTAATTTTTATTTAGAGCTCAAATTATTATTCAACTGAATTGATGAATTTTTTTTAAATGTCAGTCTTAATTACATTCAGGGCTGATTTGATTCGTCATGTGAGCAGTGGAGCATTTTGGATGCTGTCATTTTGTGAGTGTGTATCATGTCAGTTTGTCTTTTGTTTTATGTTTTCATTCAAAGTTTCTTCATACTAAGATATTTAGAATGAGCTCTGGTTTTCCATAAACCTATTCCCTAATTCCATTGTTATGTTAATTTATTTTAACATTTTCGATGAACTAACGGAGAACGAATGAATTTTGAGCTTTAACGTTTCAGGAGGAAATAAAATAGCAATTGATACTGTCCTAGAAATTTACTTCTCATTTTGATCATTACATTAAAAGTTACTTCAAAACATACACATTAATTTTCAAAAACGTCACTTACACTGTTAACCAATTTCAAATAAAACCTAATTTTATGTCATGTGGATGCAAAATACTGATTTAATGTTGTATAGTGAATAAAAATCATATCTCATGATAACGAAGAACCATACATTAATGAGTCAACGCAGATCTTGACGTACAAATCGGAAAACCCTTAAAATTTTTATTAAAGTTTCCATAAAATTGTGATCAAATTTTTGAAGCTTTAAACTCTGAATTTAAAGTTGGCTGTGCGCCTCAAATGTGTTTAATCGTGGCGTGACAGCTGCAGCGTAACGAACACGGCATTTTACTCTGAACCTTCAATATAGAGAAGCCAGAAAAGTTCTCATAGTAAGTTAGTCAATCTTAGAAGATTGACGCAAGTGCTATAGACAATTGAAAAATGTTAAATTTAGAAAAAAATTTTATGGTCAGTCGTTGGGAACACAGTCCAAATTTTCTATTTTTTAGTTACTATCATTCTACTTCATTCTGATCTAATTTATGTTCATGATGATAAATGTTTCCTGTGAAACATCACAAACTTCTCGATCTCTTCAATGTGAACATTATAAATTTTGCAACCGCTATTTTATGGGTGACTACTAATAGAGTAAATTCAGAAAGCGAGTATCTTTCACCCCAAGGAACATGCCCTTGTTTAGCCTATTAGAACTTGAAATAGTCTACAATCTAGAAAAGCTGAATTTCCGAAACATGTAATTACTTGCAGGTATTTTAAAAACATTAGATAAGATGTACAGTAGTTATTCTGTCATAGTAAAGTTCGTTGAGCTTCCAAAAAACAAGTTTATCTTATCTTAAATGGTATTACTGGTGTGTCTTAGCATTTACTCCTCACCAGGAATGGCTAGTTCTTTTAACAGGAGTTCCATGCTTGCGAAGACAATATTTCTGCGGATCTCAGCGCTTTTGCCTCGAGATTTGCGGGATTTAAATATTTAGGCTGTCATTTCTCAGTCCTCGCTTCAGGTATGCTTCAAACAAGATGGTTAATCCTAGCGTTAGTAACGCATAAAGCGCATTCAAGCTCAACATTAAGCAAGGTGGCATTGAGCTGTTTTTTCTGCAGGTATTGATGAGCTTCCAGTTATGAAATACTTATGAACGATTAGATTGATCATATATCAATTATTGATTGACGGTTGATAGTCGGAAAAAACTGAGTTAAAAGGATGAACTTTCCTGCGAGATCATTTCAAATGCTGCCTACAAATAATATTGAGCTCTCGTCATAAAAAAAAATAATTGACTTTGCCAAATTACGGGTTAGTGAGAAGCAATGAAGTTGTACCTACAAGACTAATATTTCATTGAAAATTAGTGGGAGCTTGAAAATGGTAGCCACAAGATATACTCGTACTTTATTGAAAATTAGAAGGAAGTATAGAAGTTGTAGGTACGAGACATACGAGTACTTTACTGAAACTAAGTGGGAAACATTGAAATAAATTATCTAATAATGTAAAACGACTATTATAAATTACTTGCAGTAGATTTGCTTGTGTAAGTATAATATACATGAAGATAGATATTTATTTGTTCTGAAAAACGCGCTCACTTGCTGCTCACAAACTTTCTTATTTTAATTTTTTGTGCTAGATACAAATCTAAGGAGTCAAATTAAAGAAAATATGTTTTCAATTACTAAAGATTATTGCAGTGGGCATTTGAAGAATAAGTACATTTTTGGAGAGCACTGAGATCTTAGTTTGAGTATCTCTTACCCCTGTCAGATGCTGAACACTAATATGTAAGAAGTCGGTCACTGAGATGAGATCAGAACTATTGCAGATATTGTGAAAAGCCTCGTAGAGATACTATAACAGCGAGCTGAAATAAGCATGGAGTATGATCGAATTCACTTATTATTTTGTGTTTATTAATGTCTAGGTATTCATAAAAAAATATGTGCCTGCTTTTCGCTGTGTCTAATGAGAAGTTGTATCTTAAAAGCTAAGGTTTTTTTAGTGATGATCATATTATGTTAAAGATTCACTTTGATCGGAAACAGTTGGTACAGTCGGGAAACCATTCTGGTATAGATGTTCTTAAAAACCTTGGCAAATTAATTCTTTTTTTTGTTTCTAACGTTAAAAGTATAATGTCTGAGTTAAATGCTTGGGTATTTTTTCCCTGCATCAAGTGTTTTCGACCAACGTCAAAAATGTTTACTCCAACGGTTACCGATCAGAAGGAGTCTTAGAATTAAATTCTGTGGAGTTTTTCTTTTCAAAACAAAGTGTGCAAGAAAAAAGATGACTAAGGCTGTGCCTTACATCTGTACAAATACTTGAGTGAAGTATAATTTACCAAATAAGAAGTATTAGCTGTCTTAAAGAGAATGTTTGATCTTGCCAGAAACAGCATTTGAAGTACGTGTCTGTAGAAGAACAAACTTGCTCTATGTATCATCATTATCTGAATGTTAACATTCTTAAATTTCTTCTTTGATTTTTTTGCAACTAATTTTATTCACCTCTTGAATATTGTATTGTTACAAAGTGACTTGTGTTTCACGTGGAAATAGACAATAAAATACAATTTTGGTCATTAAAGCATAGGGCGGAAGCCTGCCGATTGTCAACTGAAAATGGTTTTTTATTCACCTCGGCCCCAAATATTCAACTTTATTTTCATACGCGGCTAAGTTTTAGTCTTTTTAACCTTGTTGTTGTAAGGCAGTCTGAATAGACTACATATATAACTTGTGGTGGCGGCGAAAAGATGTACAATTTTTCCCCCTCGGTATCGTGCTGACCTTGCATGACCTCTCACTTGGATGACCTGTGGTGGACATCTGAGACCCGGCTAAGCATGTGGAAATGACCACTACATTAAAATAAGTGTAGTGTGCTCACTACTCGACTATAAATGGTATCAACAACATGACAATAAAGGCTCACTTGGACTCAACGTGTTATAACATCTAGGGATTGTGGTTCTTCCTAAATTCTTCACTTTAGAAGGCGGTTTGACTGTTTGGTTTGACGCTCGTACTCTGGCATGTTTGAATTTATTATGAGATGATCAACGATAGATAGTAATGGCAGACTCTAAGGGTGACGTGGAGAGGCCTGGAAGGAGCACCATACTAACGATCAATCATGTGGGTTTTCGTTGAAATTTGCGGGACATCAGGGTAATTTATCCAGTTTAGCTTCATTTTAGTCTAGATCGAAACGGCAAGAGGTCAACTTTTTGTCTTCACCTCAGAACGATAATAGACTGAATTATTGGCTTTGGCTGCGAGTGACAAGGGTCCAACTGATAATGAATTTAATTTACGGAGTTACGTATTAAACAAGTCAAATTCCCATTATTTCTTGATGGGACGATTTCATTTTTGGAACATAACTAATTAATGTAACAGACGACATCAAATACTAATATTGATTTGCAATTTATATGCTTGAGTTCAATGAGGTTATTTATTACCAAATAGTTCAAATAACCTTTAACTTTTTCTGTCTTGCAACTGCATGGTTATTTTTCGTGTTCTTTATTGATCTTCCACTAATTGAGGTGAAAGCATTGTGGTGGGAGGGTGAGAGCTGTTGTGTTGCAGTGGCTTTCGTTAATTTGACATTTCTTTAAATGCTACCTTGTATTTTTCCTCATACTTTCAATTTGTGAACCTAGTGTGCGATAGTTTTCACGTAAACAGTGTAATTACTTCTATTCATATAAACTTCTATACAAACGCACGGCATTCAGAATTAATGTCAGTCAGTTTGATATGTCATGTACTATAATATACGGAATAAAAATATTTTTTTGTGGGTGAGTAAGGTAAGAAAAGCCTACTCTGTTCAAATTGAAACTAAATTAGAATGAAAGCTATTGATGGAATCTACGTTAGCTGTTTGGAGTGAATTAGGTGGTTGTTTCTCTTCACTAATGGCAAATTAAGCTCAGTTTTTTCATAGTGTTGTACATAAGTATCTTTATGATTAATAATATTGTAATTGCAACTTTTAAATACGTCTAATTATTTGTCCGAGTCGAAACTGATTAATTTAGAGACGTGCATTTGAAACGGTGTGTCGTATACATTTCTACGGAAGTCACGAATATTGTTAATGATTAGCGACGAGTTATAATCTGATATTTGTACACTAAATTAATAATGAAGACAATGGAGAAGAAATATAAATTCTTGGCTGACCGTTTTGAATCACTGTTTGTTATCAGCAATGATTTTGTTATGCGCTCAATAAAGATATTTGTTGGGAATGTGAACATATGCATTGATTTCAGATTGATTTAATGATTTAATTACACAAAACAATCATGTAAACCAGAAGGGATTCTGTTCTTAACACATTAGGTGATGCTTCTTTTAAGTGTTCATTTGAATTTATTTAAACTCACTAATTGTGACACATTTCATGTAGGTAAAATTGCACAACATTTCTTGCAATTTTGAAGCTAAATGCTCCTGCCAGAGACGTACAGGGAGCGAGGGCAGGTAAGGAGTAAGAAAGCTCACTCCTTAAGTGAAATGTTTATATTAAAAACATGTTTATTTTTTGACTCGGAAAATTTTTCCCATTGTTTTCAGTGAGGCAAAAATAAGTTGAATCTCAAAGTAGAGTGACTATACATGTACAATCAAACTTACTGACATGAGGCACTGTCTTGATGCTGCACGTTGATTTGTGGTAGTTTTGTAACCTTTATCTGAAATATAAAGCCAATAATAATAAATAATTGTGTCAAATTTCAGAGCTGGCAACCGTTGCCAGTGTGATGTCATTGTGATGCCAGTGTGATGCTAGTGTGATGCCAGTGTAATGCTAGTGTGATGCCACTGTGATGCCAGTGTGATGCTAGTGTGATGCTAGTGTGATGCCAGTGTGATGCCACTGTGATGCCAGTGTGATGCCAGTGTGATGCCACTGTGATGCCAGTGTGATGCTAGTGTGATGCCAGTGTGATGTCAGTGTAATGCCAGTGTGATGCCAGTGTGATGCCATTGTGATGCCAGTGTAATGCCAGTGTGATGCCAGTGTGATGCTAGTGTGATGCCAGTGTAATGCCGTTCTGATGCTGATCCCGTGCCTGCAATAGCAAACTACACGTGTCAGAAGGAAGGACAACTCAGTAGAAATTAGGACCGTGCGTCTCTCGAGCTGCTCGTAATCTGGAAGTGTTTGCACGTTCCACAATGCAAGCTTCAACGCATTGATATTCTTTGTTAGACTGCAGGCTGGTGAGATTCCTCACATGTGCGGTTGTGTCTCCTTATTTTGCCATCTGCTCATACGAGGTGGACTGAGGAGCCCTATTTGTGATCCACCAGCTACGTGATAAGACTCGCACTGGGGGCCTGATTTTACAGCCTTAGTTTTTCATCTAGCCCCAGCTATCCAACCAGTCCCAGCTATCCGCCCAGCCCTATCTGTTCACCATCCTGAGCTTTACGTCCAGTCCAAACTCTTCACCATCCTCAGCTCCCGGCTGAAAGGAACACATTTCTGAAAGCAGAGCGCTCTCCAGTGACTTGTTTTCACCCAAAACGTATGTGTACTCCATCCACACCGGACTCCATCATAGTGATGAAATGCAGTCATGACTTCAAATCGTGTTAGTGATGTATTTTTTGAGGAACTCAATCTGAATGAAAAATAATTTGAATTTCAAAAATGTACTTCGAGCCTTGGATCACTCATAAATAAATATAATGAAATATTAAAACAATCAAATTGTAGAGCAATGCATCAAATGTTAAATAATTATGAGTAAGATTCCAAAAATTTCCTAAAAACTACAATGTCTCGCAAGATTCCACTTAATTGTCTTATTGAAGAGTTCTGTCTGCAACGACTTGTACAGACTTGTGTTCTTGACTACAGACTGTGTCTGTACTTGCTTATTTTATTGAGTTCAAAATATTTATGTTTTATGGAGCACAGGTTATAAATCAGACTTGTTATATTGTTTAGACTTATGTTCGTAAATTAATATTTCTTTTCACATTTGAGTTCATTGCTTGTTGAAAAGTTTATCTTCTAGGCATTGTAAACACTTGTGCTCACAAGTAATCTCTGATGCAACTTCTAATGAAGAAAGACAATGATGTTTTTTAAGGGCAGGAGAACAGGCCCCTTAATATTACTTGTTCCATTCAATTTGTGTGGTGTTTTTCATGATATCTCAACCGTGTTCAAAATGCAGTATAGAATGCGAACTCTCACATTCATTCGTATTACATGTACGTATACACTATTTTCATTTAGTTTATGTGTAGTGAGCAGTTATATCGTATGATTCTTTTCATGAAAGATATGTTCCACTTTCTCAAATGTATGCAATCTTTTCTTGAATATTATTTTACTTGTGTTTTGTGGCATCAGAAGACAAAAAGAGGGATGCACATTATGGGTCACTAAGCATGACGAAATGATAAACTTTTCAACAAGCAATAAACTTAAATTTCAAAAGAAATATTAATTTACAAATATAAGTCTAAACAAAATTACAAGTTTGATTTACAATCTGTGCTCCAGAACACATAAATATTTCTTTCCATCTTGTCATTGAGCATAACGTTAAAGTCTAGGAAGAGTTCTCACTCCAAAAGTGCTCTCTAAATCTGTTTAAAATTTTCGTATCCTGCTTTCGTGGTTTTAATTTCAGTAGTCCTGAATGTCTTTGCACAATGTTCACAAATTATTGCAGCTATTTGAAGAATAAATCAGGTATAAAATCGTATTCATGGCCAGTGAAATAGTCTATCGTCATGCGTGCCTTCAATTTGTAGCGAAATTTGCCCTATTTATCGTCTAGTGATCTATAGTTTGTCTTTAACTTGTGAATAACATAAATAATGAATGATTTTTTGAAAAAAAATGGAATGTTAGATCGTTTTTAAGGGAAATTAGGGTAGCTATATCTGACAGTGTATTTCCGTTTGTTGAATTTGCCTTAATTCTCAAAATATTGGGCATCAATAAATTTCAAAAGTTTACTTTTCTCCAAAGATGCTTGATTTGTTTTCTCTCTTCTTGTTTTGTTCTCTTTCCTTAAAATTTGATATTTCTTTAGACATTAAAGAACATCAACTAATACCGTTTTTCTTGTTGCACGTACTGTTGAAAATAAAAAGGCGAGAAAGAGCATGTCTGGGATGCGTTTGGGAAAAGAATTTCTTCATAACGACATCGATTAATCACTCTCCAGATCTTGCAAGTTCCTTTGCATGAAGAACTGTTGTTAACAGCTCGAAATAAGATTGATACTCTTAGACACAGCCTGCAACGTCATTGTCGGACCTGCCTTAGGCAATCATACGCCCTGTTCCGCAACACTGATAGTTTTTCAGGATGATATGTGTGAAATAGCATACATGTCGAATAAGAGAAAAAATTGTATTATGTCATTTTAACAAAAACTGATTCTGTAATATTTAATTTTTCTTTCATTAGATTTTCCATCACCTAATGCTACTTATATTTTGTGCTAAAAGAAACACAGGAATGCAAAACTTTGGTTGGTGAGATTTATTTTGGGCGCCAGTGTATATATGTATGTATATGATTGGGACCAAATACCTCTTAAATAGTATATAAACAACAGGCATGGGACTTGGGTATTAACGCATGGGATTTGGATATGAACCCAAGAATGGGCCAAATGGCACGTTTCTATTGCATCATTTTATTCTATTCTAAAAAAATACCCTTAAATTTTACATATGTGTATTTTGGAGAGATTCTATGCTTGTAAGACTGTTTGTGGGAAAACCATCTGGTCTCAAGAAATTTACCTGATTTCGATACCACAAAAAGATTCCAAAATATGAGGTGCTTAGGGCCACTAGGGCAAAGACCCAAACAGTTAAAACATCTGTTTTCTTGGGTACCGCAATCATACAGCCAAGCTTTATTTCAGTAGCTAACCTACAAAATGGGACCAAGGACACAATGATGCGTACGTAATTATTTTTCTTACATGAATTTCTATTTTGGAAACTATGTATGGCGATTATTTTAAACATCTTTTTGGCCCTTGTGGCATGCATCTTTGCCCCTGTGGCAAGCAACATCTCATGGATTCCTTTGTTATTTTATGCACTGTGAGCAGCTCCGTATGCAGGTAGCGTTGCCAGTGGAACAGAAGTTTTCTTCCATCTGCAGGCGGTCTTTTGGATTTCAAATCCTTTTTGCAGACTGATCCATTCTGTGAAACGCAATCTAAGACTACATATCTGTTCAATTAAACATGAACTGTACTTTTTCATTCTTGCTGATTTCATATATAGATTTGTGAAAGCATTGTTCGTAGTTTTAAGAATTCTGGTTCTGTTTCTGACCGTCCATAGGAAAATATCTGGAAGGTGCAGCAGCGGTCCCTGGCGATTTTGCCACTGGTGCCACAAGTGATGAGAAGGTTTGACCGCAGTGCCGCAGTGGTCCATTGACCATCACGGTGTAAGTAGGATGTGATTGTGTTGTGAACTGATTTCTATTGCAAACTGGAATTCGTCATTTCTTGAAAGATTATTCATCTCTTGTTTAATTAAAACGCTTGCATTAAATGCGGGTTTTCACCCATTTGGCTTCCCGTTATTCTTGCAGAAATTATAATCTCCGTGTTAGAAATGAAATAGTATTGTTTAAGTTTACTAAAGCAAATATTTCTTATAATGGATGCGAAAAGTGATACTTTTTTAGAATAAACTAAAATAATGAAGATTATATTTTATTTAAATTGGAATCAAAATAGGAGACGATTTCCGATATCAGTACGTGGATCAACTGTACCGAACATTTCCGAGGTATCGGAAGACTTGTAGTACTACCAGTGATAGTGAAATGAAGCATTGGTACTAGCAAGCACACGCTTTTCAAGATGGTAGCACTGACGCGGCATAGACATAGGAACTGTTTTCAAAAATATGGTACTTAAAAATAATGTCTTGATGTGGAGCAATGAACTCTGACAACTCATGGTATGGGTTACCAGAATAGGACAAATCTAGATTTGGGTTCCTAGAATCGGACAAAACTTGACATTGGGTTGCCGTTGTCGGGCTACTCCTGGTATGGAGTGCCAAAATCGGATAACTCTTGGTATCAGATGTTGAAATCCGACAACTCTTGGTGTGAAATAAGAAAATCAGAGTACTCTTGTTTTGAAGCACGTAGTTAGATAACTCTTGTTGTGGGGGCGCTGGAACCTTACAATTCTTGGTATATGACTCCGGGATCAGACCGAAAAGGGTACCAAAAAAGGACCGACTTGGGGTGGAAACCTTGAGTAAACTGGGTCTAAAATCACGGCCTCGGAACCGAACAAATCTTATCTGGTTGACGGGGGACAAATCTGGGAATAAAGTGCTGAAATCACGCAAGGCTTTGTCAGAGTACCATGACCATGAGAGTTTTGTTTCGTCTTCGTTGCTTTCTTTTTCCTAGTAACTTTTAGAATTATTTATTTTATTAAGTTACTATTCGCAACACCCTCATCGTTTATTTATTCCCCTCTCTTTTTAATCTTTTAACTTATTTTCTCTGTGCGTTGTAGTACTTGATTTTTTCAAAATTAAATGAATTCATTGTAGGTATAAACAACTTTGTATTTTGACTTGCCTACTATAGAACGAAAAACTGTCCATATTTCTTCTAGCTTACATTTATTAAAATAAGTCCTGATGGTTACATTTGAAACCGAACATGTATTGAAGTGCATATGTAAACTTATGACAAATGATAAGACCGGCACCACAAACTAATAGAATGTATTTGAACATCATCTGTAATAAATGTGAGATGAACTCAAGAGATTACGAAAATTTCGTCACTATTTAGGGGTTGCATTACTGAAAGATTTACTTCTTGAAGACATTTTCTAGAAAATGGTGGCTCATTATGGAATTGGCTCTTTATGGATTTTTTTTCAAAAAACCTTATTTTCCTTGAATGGATTATTCATAATATTTTTCAGCAATCAAATTTTCGCTCCAACGGTCTTTCAGTAGAAACCAATTTAGAGTAAAGAAAATTTTCTTTGCGTGCAACACCATGCAAAACGATCCTCGTTTACGGTTTATGGTCACCCTAGTTACCCCTGCAAGCGTTAGAGATTCACGGCATAAGAACAGGACTCGGTGAAAGCACTTGTGGACATTTATGTTCTTTTCACTGCACTTCTTCCCCGCCAGCGCTCAAACATCACCTGCTCGAGGTGACGTTTGTTCGTAACCATACATGGGCTGTATGGTCAGAGGGCAAACGTTGGAGGACCCGGAGGATACTCTGCACGTTTTCTTTTGAGAGAGAAAAAATAAGTTCTATTGCTCCACGCACATCATTCCAGTTTTTTATGCTTAAATTTCTACAATTTCATAATTTTTGAGCACTGTTGAAAGTTCTCGAATAGCTTTGCTTAAATTTTGTTGGTTACCCACTTCTACAGGTAAGCCACCAGTTTTCACACGTAAAAAAATAAACACTAATTAAAACCCATTTTTATTCATATTATATGCCATAAATGTCTCGTATTATTCTGAAAACTCATATCAAAACGTGACCATCACTGCTGTCTTCAACCATATCTCATTTGTTGTGTAACACTTTCAATTTTTAACTTCCTATTAAGTTTTGCCCCACTGTCGTGTGTGATACTCATTCCACGTATTCTGTTGGTAAATCTGACTGTAATAATGCGACTGCTTCCAGACCTCGCCATTAGTATGATGGTAATTTGCTGCCCATTATTTGAATGCTCGTTTTAGGATATCTGACATATGAAAATTAAACATTAAGGATAATGAAAACTTATGGCCTACCCTGCATACCCGTCCACTGTGTAATCAAAGTTGAACCTTTTAGCTCTGTACTTGTCTGGGAAGGAAATGAATACCTATAATATGTTTCAAATGTAAATATTATCAGTAAATACCGTACGCATAATCACGGTTGTGAATGAATTTGCCGTTAGTGATGAATAGTTGAATCTTACTCAAGAATATACATACACACGCGTTCACTTCTGTCGTGAATTTACTGTACAAAACTCCATTTCTTAGATTTCCACATTCAAAACTTCTTTTATAACATGTAAGATAATATGATAGTTAATAAATTCAACTCATCATATACTTATTTCCAATTTTGTGGACATTTCAAATTCCCAGTACCGACATGTGGGTGCACGCACCTTGCTGAGCGAACAACTTTCAAGCGTGCGCTTGAGACTGAATAAGGGAGGGTTGGTCAGAGCGGGCTTGGCTGTGTATTCTTCCTGGAACTTGCCGGTCATGCTAGGCTACAGAGATTTTTTAATTTTGACGCTGTTTTGAAAATGGTTTGTTCTCCTCGAAAAAAAACGTACATTGGAGAGTAACTGTTCCGTAAATCGATAATGAACGGCAGGTAATCTTTACTTAGTTCTATAGAATAAACTGCTACATAAATGATTGTTTTTGACATAATAAAAGCATTTCTAGCATTTATTTTTAGTTTTCCTCAGCGTGTAACAAACAAGGGATTAATGAATCATTATCAATAATGACTTTAAGGACTCTTAAAATAATTTTAAAAATTATGAATAGCAGCAGATCATGGACACATACCCAGCACCGAGGAGAGATTTTTCAATTAAAGATCTCACGTCCTTCCTGTGCGTAATCCGAGTGACATCTCCAGCATTTTTGATTCCATAGGAACGTATAGTTACCCAAAGCTCGTTGGTGACTGCAGCATGTATGAAAAGAAGCCTGTTATGTTTTTAAAGTAGTGACCGAATTATAGTATTTGCAGAACCTGTTGACGTTTTTAAGATGAAATTTAGCGACTAGAAACAACCGAGGTGTCAAGTGTTCTTCTGTTGTGGATGAATTGAGGGCAAATTATTTATCAGCATTAAACAGGCTGCAACTTCCACGAACCACGAATAAGTGTGAGATCTCACAGAGAATGAACTTTTAGTGAGCACTTATTTATTTATGTATTAACACGTTGACTCCGAAGTGGTACGCATGTGTACCACTGAGGTTAGGTTCTGTAATTTTATCAGATCCTTCTAGTGACTATGCGTACAAAGTGAAGTTTTACACCAATCAGGCAATCGGAGGTAACCTGTTAATTGAGTTATTATTTCTTTATTTAGTGGGCGCGTTTATTGAAACAACTTGAGAAAATCACCTGCGTCTGGTCTGTCGAACAGATTTCTGTGCGTTCTCATTCGAAAAAATGGCCGCAAAATATCCTAATTCTTGAACTTTGAAAAAATTATGCATGTTAAACAAGCAACAACTAATGGTGCTTAAATAAGGTACAGTATCGAGGCCTCTTTCGCTCTCACTATTTATTGTTTTCATCTCAGTGAAGTGAAATGAAGGCTAAAACCATTTTGAGAGAAGGAATTTAGTTTAAATTCAGTACATCTTTTTTGTAAGGTGCAACAAGTGGAAGAAAGTTATGTATCTAACTCAGCACACATTCTTACAAATGATATGTATGAATAATTGAAAGTAAGGACTGTAATCATCGACTAAATTTATTTTAAACGTAATTTCATGCTTGAAACATCCATTCAGAGAGCGAAATTTTTTTAATTTATGTTGTTTATTTACACTACATCCCACGAGGTATTGTACAGCTCAATGAATTGAAAACTTGTGAACGAATCTTACGTACGAGCATTGTGACTTCATGGATGATTTAGTTAAGGCTGTGCACATTTTGCGCACATATTCTTTCACAACCTGAGCTACAGCAAGATTATTTTTAGTTCTGAGAATGTTAATGCAGTCCCTCAATCAAGAAAAACTTGTGGCTGCAAGCTCATAAACAACCTAACTCACAACTAAGTTATTTCCAGTCTGGATGACAACCTAGTTTATCAATCAAAGATTTCCACGATTTCAATCTTGAATTCCATTCTTTTGATTAACAATGCAAAATAACAAGTTGGACTTCAAGCACTAAGATTCTACCATGTTTAAATTCACTATGAAATGGCAATTATTCCATATTTTATTATATTAGAAGTTCTTACCCTGACTCTACCAGGAAATGCAATCATCTGTAAGAGACTAGTATATTAAATTTTCAGTGTCCGATATTGTTATACAATTGTATATTATATATTGTGCATATAGTAAATTATAGAGCGCACTAAATTTATTATAGTATCAGACATATAAAAGTTTCTGAACTGGTACGTTGAAAGAACGAAAATTCTGTAAAAGGGTATAATTCTCTAATCATTCACGATTAAGAAGATTAGTCAACACTGTCCAATATGATGCAGTGCTCTGGCTGAGTTTAGTAAATGGTTCTCATGAAAATTCTGATCAGTAAATACCACCAGTTTCCATTAATCATGAGGGGCCACGAAAGCCTCTGTTTTATAACCATAAATATACGTTTATTTTCGTGGGCAAGATCGTGTTCTTAATATAAAATATGTCCTAATTAGTTTTACGAGTAACGCCTCAACAATTCCTGAAAACTGTAATCTATTAAGAAGAGAAACGAAAATATTTCTGTCTCGCACCTCGTTGTCTCGCACCTCGTCTCGCACCTCGTTGTCTCGCATCTCGTTGTCTCGCACCTCGTCTCGCACCTCATTGTCTCGCACCTCGTTGTCGTGCCGCTTTTCTTAATTTTTGGTCTCGGAATTATAGAACTGAAGTAGCATTTGCCAAGAATCAAGAAAAAATGACCGAAATAGCGAACATTAATTTCAAAAAATTACCGCAGTTTCCTGGTTAAGAAGAAGCTTACAAGAAATTGAGGTTAAGTGATAGTTTCTGTAGTACATTGTAAGACTCGTTGTAATTATATCTACACTTAGTTAACATTCGTAATTAATACATAAAGCAACTTTAATTTGTTTTGCCATCCAGATATTGTGAGAATATAAGGTATCGTGAAAGAATTTATCCAGTTATAGTGCATTGATTGAACTATTGAATTGCGAGAATAAACTTGATCCAACTGGCACCCATATGAAATTAGTGAGGAGCCAATACGTAAAGTTGAAGTTAAAGTGAGTGCAGGCACGTAAAAAATACGGACAAGCACCGGCAACGTTCTAAATAAGCATCGCATAGGATCAATTCTACAGTTTAGGTCAAAAGACAGCTATTATATCATTGTTATTTTCTAATTATTGTCCATAGTTGTTATCGAAGTATTCCTCATACTAGTCCAAACATTTATCATTGTTATTGTATAATTCTCCTTCGTTGCTGTCCAAATATTATTCGTTGTTGATGCCTGAATATCGTTCATCGTTATTATTGTCAAAATATTATCCACCGTTAATTTACATCTTTTCGCCAGAAATGACTTTTATGATTTCCATTATAACTAGAGTGTTTTTCACGTTTTTAAGACAAGTTTGTGCAATTTATTTGTTTGATTAACATTTAGATCACAATATTGCCTGGTAGGAAACACCGCCGCAAAATTTCACGGACTTATTTTTCGAATTTACCCTAAACTTCCATCGACAGGAACTGAACATGTGAATTGCCTTTTCTCTTTGCCTGTATTTTATTTCATTTCTCGATTTCAGGCTCTCATTTTGTTAATGATTGAGGTCGATGCAAGCTCATCCTGGAAATATAAAATCTGCGTTCTTATTCTAACATTTTTTGTGATCAATTGATTCTGGCTCGAAACCCGCCGACATTTTTTAAACAGTTAATGAATAAAAAATAACAAAAAAATATTTGAAATAGACTGATTATTGTTTAGATTGTTATATATAACAAATTTTATAGTTTTTGATTTTATGTTTCTATTTGTCAGAAATTAACGTTGAGGAACAGGTTTTTTTCTTTTCCAGAGACTTGATATTCGTTGAAAATGAAAATTAACTCAGTGAAAAATAAGCAAACATAGATACTGGAAAAAACAGCACTAATATTATAACTTCAATGACAAGGCAGGTGAAAAATTAAATAGCAGCTCACAAGTTTTGTGATCATGACAGAAACAAAAGATGACTCTTCCGAGCAGCAGGCGAACAACAGAGAATTGCCTGTTGAACGAACCGAAAAGTCCTTCCAACAGACGAACAGCAACTCAGCTGTTGGAACAGGATCAGCGACTGCAGCTACAGAAACAGCAGCAGCAGCAGCAGCTGTGATAGGAACTGCGGCAGTTGCACCTGCACCTGATGGAACAGGTGTTGCACTTGGAGTAGCTTCTGCTGCAGTCAAAATGCAACCAAAAAATACTTCGAAAATTCTGAACATGAAAGACACTTTCTTCATTAGACTTGGGGATTGGTGGGCGGATTTGAAAGTTAAAGCATTTCTACCCATAAAGATTTTGAATTTTCTCATCTATGGAGGTGAGTGTTGCTTTAAGTTTTTGTATTTGAAATTAACATTTTCCAGGTCTGGCATTATGAAGAAACATTGCAGGTCGATAAATCTTAGTCTAGACTACTTTATAACTCAATAAAATCGAGTGCAGCTTATTGTTAGATGAAAATCTGTTCCAATTTATTCCATGCGTGGAAGTCAATCACACACGTTTAGGTACAATTACTTCCTCACTGCCTGGCATTTTCAATTTAGAAGCGCAAGGCAGAATAAATTTAATGAAATTTATATTCATCTCAAGAAAAACATAGATTTTCATCCTAACTGTAGGATGAAAATCAAACAAACAAAATATAAACAAAACTCAAGATAAACGATAAAATGATTTTTTCCTAATAACAGAAAGGAGATGTTCCAATTTAGCAATAGATTTTCCGCAAGCAGAGAAGCAATGGAACAATTCCCGGCTTTATGGTGCGATGCAGTAAGACCAGGATTTATGTTAAGATTCAGCCAGTCCATGATTTATTGTGCAATGCAGCACGTCCAGAATTTATGGTACAATGCAGCAAGTCCAGAATTTATGGTACAATGCAACAAGTCCAGAATTTATGGTACAATGCAGAAAGTCCAGAATTTATGGTGCAATGCAACAAGTCCAGGATTTTTGTTTTGACTTGTCGGTCAGCTAACCGGTTGTTGACTCTCTATTATGATTCTAGACGTGCAAGTGAAATTGTCATACCATCAAGTGTAATGAGGAGAGCAAGTCCTGTATCTATTGAGATGACTTGAAAGAAACTGGTAGTCAGTTGTTTTTTGTGCTAAGAATGATCGCTTATTAGAGTTTCGTGGCTATGCACTGAATAATGGGGTAAATTTATGATTCTAGGCAAATCGTATAAAGAGAATAGAGTCCACTCTACCTGAAAATGGGGTTTGGAAAATGAACAAAATTCTGATCATTTTTTTCAATTCGTTTCAATATATTTTCTGCGTCTCCTTAACCAGATGTTTTGAATCGTTATCCTGTTGATACAGGGTGGCGCATAAGTAACGCACCCTTTTAAAAACTTAATAATAAATAAACTATGAAAGGTATAACGATGGGGATAATTGCAAACGATAGAGGAACTCTTAAAGTTTATTTACATGTTGTATCCTGTCTACAGATACACAGTGTATATTGCAGTAATAAATCTTTAAAATTTAACTTCAAAATGGTGCGCTACACGAAAGAACGAGTAAAAATTATTGAACTCTACTTTTCATGTAATAGTTCAATTATTGCAGTGCAGAGAAGTTACAGGAACATTTTTAATGATGGAAGAAGTCCTGATAAAAATTGCATAAAAGCAATGGTCTCTAAATTCAAAGAAACCGGATCAACAGTAGACAAACTGCGCTTTGGAAGGCCGCGAACCGTTAGAACTTATGTTTCAATTCAGGCTGTTTCAGAAAGCGTTGCTGATCGGCCCACAACTTCAACGAGGAAACGTTCTACTCAACTGACGATGTCTCGCTGGTCTCTACAACGAATTCTGAAAGAAGATTTGAAATATCATCCTTATAAAATTCAACTGACGCAGGAGCTTCAGCTTACGGACTACAAAAAAATATGGGCCAATGATTCTTGATGACGTTATTCCACACCACACTGTTACTTAAAGTGGATGAAGTGGATGCTTATGGATTTCTCTTGGATTTTCAGATGCCCAGATTCTGCAGTTTTGTTTATTCACTTCGCCATTAAGGTGAAAATGAGCTTCATCAGTCATGATTAGGTTCGTTATAAAATTTTTATCATCTGCAAGCTGCAGAACTTTTTGAGCAAAATCCAACCGCTTTTGGTAATCCGTAAGCTGAAGCTCCTGCGTCAGTTGAATTTTATAAGGATGATATTTCAAATCTTCTTTCAGAATTCGTTTTAGAGACCTGCGAGACATCGTCAGTTGAGTAGAACGTTTCCTCGTTGAAGTTGTGGGCCGATCAGCAACGCTTTCTGAAACAGCCTAAATTGAAACATAAGTTCTAACGGTTCGCGGCCTTCCAAAGCGCCGTTTGTCTACTGTTGATCCGGTTTCTTTGAATTTAGAGACCATTGCTTTTATGCAATTTTTATCAGGACTTCTTCCATCATTAAAAATGTTCCTGCAACTTCTCTGCACTGCAATAATTGAACTATTACATGAAAAGTAGAGTTCAAGAATTTTTGCTCGTTGTTCTTTCGTGTAGCGCACCATTTTGAAGGTAAATTTTAAAGATTTATTACCGCAATATACACTGGGTATCTGTAGACAGGATACAACATGTAAATAAACTTTAAGAGTTCCTCTATCGTTTGCAATTATCCCCATCGTTATACCTTTCATAGTTTATTTATTATTAATTTTTTAAAAGGGTGCGTTACTTATGCGCCACCCTGTACAAACAGCTGTTTTCACTTTATGGTTATAAGATACTATTGATGAGAAGATATTTCGTCATAATTTCTTTGTATTCGGAGACTCTCATCCTTTCTAATATAACTTTCATTTCACTCATTTTGTTCATCACCCGAGACTTAGGAATTCATCATCCAGGACTCCGGTATTTATCATCTGGAATTTGAGTTTCCAGTTCTCGGATTTACAAATGATAGACTAATACAAACGATTTTCTCAACTCTTTATTTTGGAGCAGTTATGGTTTTATTACAGTGTCTTGATTCTGAATGAAGTGCATTTAAAAACAGAACATGTCCCACTCCTGGTACTTATTTCGTTGATACTGGCAATTGATCAAATTTCAAAACCTACTGGAGAGTAAGTACTCGTTCCAATTAGAAATGGAGCGTTTTCGAAAACAGATCACGTGTTACGTGCGTCACTTTATGAAGCGTACGCTGGGACTGCATTTAACGCAAACAGTGTACAACAACAACACTGTACATCAAGCTAATGTATGACATGACTTCAAGATGAGGTTAATTTTGATTCTATTGTTGTTGTTGAGGCTCGAGAAACTTGTAAAGGTTTGCGATGAGTTAACTTATTTATTCCTGATGTCACCAGGTCTTGTGTATGTAAACTACCTCGTGCAAGCAACCTCAGCAAATGTATAATGCAACGATGGTGTATGTATCAACACATTAAAATGTTAAAGAATCTTTATTCAATTCTTGAATTAAGAATGGGTCACTATTTGTGGTACTATTTGATAAATTTAGGGGCAGTTGCTGAGGAGTCATAAGTGTTGTAAAAATTCACAATTATTTAAATCTGATCACGTGACTCAATACGTTGAAGCCAAAAAATCCTACAAAAAAATTGAAATACTTCGAAGGAAACTGCATCTTGGAGTGAAAGAAAGAATGATCGATAGAATAAAAAATTATTTATTAGAAGAGTAGTAAAAAACAAGAATGAGTGTATGATGAAAACCAGGGCGATGATAAGGACAGGATGGAAAGAAGTAGGAAATGTAAATGAATGAAGAAATTAAAAAAAATTCCAGATTTGTAACTAACCATGATTGCCACAAAGGCAGACTATGGCAGACCAATACTCGTATTCTTTCCATCTGAATATACAGTTTAGCTCCCGTTTTAGAAAGCAAGGAGTTCAGAAAAAGAAGACGGAATAGTAACGTAAGATCGAGTTCGGTGTACCTACAATGATCATTACGTGCATTTAACACCACTAATTTGTATGAGAGCTGAAAAAGAAATGAAGGCACGAGATTGAAAAGTATGGCAAAGCTACTTATGCTTAAGTACTCTAAAATATGCATATGATTCTATGTGTGATCATCCTTCTGTACTAGTCCTAATAAGTTACATAGTTTATGTGAAGACTATCATGATACGAGATATCGATCAGGGACATGGACCTAACAAAAGAGCTTGCAGTGCTCAGCAACGAGCACTCGTTTATTCAACACCTCCTGGAACTGCAATAACGACGACGTTGGTTGATGACACTTTCCCTTGCAAACATCATCAATGTTAGTATTTCAGCGTTGTTTTACCCCTTCAAGTTTCTATCAATAAACGGTCCCGTTAATGTTTTGTCTTTACTCCTTATTTAAAAGATAGATGAACTATTTTATTTTTTCATTACAGGAGTGATCACCGGAGGGGTAATGTTGAAGTTAACTTGTGCCATGTTTGGAAATCTGATTACACGTCAGTAGGTTCTTATAAGACTATACCTAAATGCTCTAAATTACCAATGCTTGCTTGCCAATGTTTGTTGAAATATCTTTCAAATCTCGCCTTTGTAAAAGTAGAAGGATATAATTACTCTTAGACTTTTTAACTGAGTATGAAAATAATTTTTATCAACAAAATTGAGTAGAAGTAACAATTGAAATTTGTCGTCTTTTAATATCCGTTAGAAATCCATAACATTAATTCGAAACGAATATTAGTGATTCATTGATTTTGAACTCTAGGCGTTTCTTGATGTGTATTTTGAAATCATTTCTATAACTTCAGTCTTTGATTTCAGTCATCAATAATTCATATTCTAGTTCTTGGGCATCATTGTTTGCGTATCATCACGAGGAGATACCTGAACAATAAAACAGTATTTGATGATGTCATTTTGCTCCTAGAAATCAGAGTAGCGTTCACCCCAGCACAAAGAAGTCCTAGTAGGAGTAGTACACGCAATAGAAACAAGTACGCTTGCCTCAGGGGAAATACTGCCTCCTATTAACAACGCCTTGTCGGTTTTCAACTCTTCTCGTAGTTTTTGTAGCTGCAAAAATATCCTCAAGGTCCTATAGTTATACTTGAGCACACAAGGTCTCAAGACTTGAGTTGATCCCAACCAATATCAATGTGTAAAATAAGTAAACTTTTATTCTTCTTTCTCCATTTTCACGCTAATAACAAGGTTTTCAGATGCAGTATTAGATTTAGTTTCTGAGTGTATTCCCTCATACATTCTAATATTATGCATGTATAAATAGTTTATAGCTGCTAAAATATTAATAAGAATATAAAAATATTAGTAAAGTCTTTTTAATAATTTTTATATACAATATAACATGAATAAGAATCATTGAGGTACAGTTATAATTTGTGTGTTGCGGGAGACTTGGGAGGAAAATTCTTGGTTTGCCAACTATGTGCAGAATTTGATAGAACAACTTTACTGTTGTTGCTATAACAGTCCGCAGCTTAAATATGAAGCGCCTATAGCAACTTTTTTAATTACATGTATTATAAATTTTTCGCGAAAAAGTTACTATGATTAATTGCAACTTCTTATACTTAGGTACTGCAGAAATTGCTTCCTCTGTAACTTCTTTGTAAGAAGTATCTAATACTTATTGTAACTACTGTTACTTGCTCATCGTTGATATTTTATGGGTGGTGACTCCTCTATAAAAAATAAAACAACACCTTATATAAGTTTCTTATGTGAATTCATAATTGATATTTCATGTATTGTAACTGCTGTACAAAAAGTTGCCACAACATTTTGCAACCATTTATACTCGTATTATTTTGCAGTAGCTGAAACTCATTCAAATGTCGTGCTTCCCTATTCAATCTGCAATATTATACATAGAAATTAATTCATGAGGTAAAACTAAAGCATGCTTGCAGAGCACAATGGCATGAACACGAGAAAATCAAGGAAATAAATGTAGAGTCTCTTGTGCAATTTATTCTTCAGTAGAATGTACTTACTTTTGAACATGTTGTAGCTTTGCCTACTCTTTCACTGCCAGTACAGCCTAGTAGAAGTAGTTAGTGATCTGAGCTTGTCTTGCCATGTCCTAGGTTTCAAGGGTTCGATTCCACATGCAACCCACGAATTTTCTCTGCTTGTGACGCAGGGACCAGTAAGTCCGACTGACTGACTTGACTTAAACTATTTCTTCAAACTTCTAGATCACATCGAAGTGTTACACCGTCTTGAACCACTTTAAGACACAGGAATTGATCGGAACAAAAAAAAACAAGGTCTACAGAATATACATATGTTTTGAGTAAGAGATTTCGACCAAGTTTTTCAACAATGAACAAAAATGCATCAAATTGTAAATAAAATATTTGTACCCAAATTTCAACTATTTTAAGGCACAGGAGTTCTTGGGAACGAAACACATCTGTCCATGTACCTTATGTTGTACGTAAGAGAAATAAAATCCTTTTCAATAAGAAATGATCATGTCTTATATTACAGGTATGAGTGCCCTGTTCCCATTCCTGACGCTGCAGGCTCGGTCCATTGGAATCACGGAGTCGGAACTGGGAATCGTGTATGCATTCCTACCACTGGTGGCGCTTGTCGGCCCCCCAATAGCGGGAATGATAGCTGATAAAATCGGCAACTTCAAGGTGCGGAATTTTTTACTCTAAGGCAGTGGTTCCCAACCTTTCATCTCTGGCGACCCATTTTGGAACAAATAATCGATTCACGACCCCATTCCTTCAAATAACTATATCCCATTTACGCCGAGAATAGGAAATGTATTCAGATTTGTTATAACTTTCAATAAAGGGTAAAATGGATGTAAAAGAAACAAAAATGACATCCATTTAGTTGTATAAAATATAATTTTTGAAATATGAGGCGTGATCATATGGACACGCTCGGCACGAGAGGGTACAAAAACTGTGAGGGTACAAAAACAACTGTGTTCATATGAACACGCTCGGCGTAAATGGGTTAAGTGATCCTTTGTACTTTAAAAACTTGTTTATTATAGAATTGCTATTTTGTAAAACACAAACACATGTACATGCATTAGGTGAATTTATAAATAATTTCCAATTTTGTTGATACAAACTAGAGGTTGAAAAAAATTATTTATAAATCGACCTAAATTCAAATATACATACACAATTTAATTTATTCCCAAGTGTGTACTAACCTTCATTGGTTGGAGAGTAATAACTTTTAATTACTTAGTTTATCGCATCGACTTGATGTGATGTACTGTATTTTTTCGGCTAACAATTTTATCCTGGGCATTGTGGTTGATATCGTACATCTCAAATCGTCCTGCACATTTAATTTATTTCGGGACTTATTTTTGAGAATAAGAAGTCGGGAGAGCGCTGTCTCACGCAAGTATGTGGTTGGGAGGAGCAACAAATTTCTTATTGTGATATCAGATAGTACTGGAAATTTCGTGAAACTGTTTAACCAAAACTCCTGTATTGGTAATTCACCAAACCAAGCTTTTGCTTCAAAATGATTTTGTAGTTCAATAAACTTTTCCTGCGCGGTTTCAGGGACATCAGGTACGTTGACACTGAAAGGGTTGATCGTTGGCAAAAAGATTTGCTACATTCGTCGGGGGAATAGCCTCTAATTTCAACAATAAGGTTTTACAAATGTTTTCTATCACGGTGTGCAACTCATCAATATTCATTTCATTCTTCGCTTCTTTAACAGTCTGCGCAAGAGTTGGAAACGAGTATAATTTCTTTTGCTCGATCTTTGTGATCCAAAGTTCTCGCCTCATTTTAAAAGATACCATCAGATGTTATTATCGTACTCTACTTTCCTTGTATTGATGTATTAATGTTATTAGAAGATGTCAAATTTGTCTACTAAGTACGCCAATTTGCATAATGAAAATTCCTCTCTTAATATATGATAGAATCAAATTCATTTATATTTTAAGTACCGAAAAAAATTTGCAGCTCATTTCTCAATTCAAAAAATCTGTTCAACGTTTTTCCTTTCGAGAGCCATCTTACCTCAGTGTTGAGCAGTAGTACATCATGTCAGGAACCCAAATCACATCGAATTTTGAAAATTCTTGTAACAAGCAGCTTTGATTTTACAATATTTGCTGCTTTAATTACACGATTGAGCAGTTCCCTAAATGGTACAGGTAATGTCTTGGTAGGTAATACTTGTCGATGAATCATACAATTAGTTCTTATTGCCTGTGGATCCACTTTTATAACTGAAGATTGGAAGTCAGACTTACAGCCTAGTATTGCGGGTGGCCCGTCGGTACAAACTCCCCACAATCTCTTCCATTCAATTAAGTGTTCTTTAAGGAAATCATTAATTACATTGAAAATATCAGCAGCGGTAGTTGTAGTTTACACAGGCTAAAAAACAAGAATTCTTCTTTCATTTTTTCATCCTTAAAATAACGAACATACACAAGAAATTGGGAAAAATTTGTCATAACTGTAGTTTCATCAAGCTGTATGCTGAACAGCCTGGCTGGAGTTTCTTTTAGTTCTTGTATAATTTGAGATAAAACGTCATTAGCCATAAGACATATCTGCTATCCTTCGTTTTATTGTATTATTTGACACAGATAAAGGCAACAATTTATTTACTGCATCAGAACCGATTATAAGGCGTACAATATCTTTGGTGTACGGCAAAATGAGATTTTCAGCTACTGTGAGTGGTTTTTTAACCTGTGCTATCTTTAATGCTACCGTATGTGAAGCTTCAATTGCAGCTAAGTTTTTGTTATGAAATCATCCACTTGCATCAAACCACCGGTTCTTAACACCATCAACTTTACCTTTAAAAAAATCATTATCTCTATCCTATAAGTTAGGATGTTTTGTTCGGAGATGTCTTTGTAATCTAGTTGGTTTCATAGACTCATGAGCAAGTACCTCTGAACACATTGTGACCTTTCTACGCCTGCAATAACTATGCTGGTGAATCCCCAGTTTATTAAATCATCCCAGTACTTCTTTTTTCTTACGCTCATTTTTTGAAAGGCTTAGGTTACTAAGAACAGCACAGTTTTCACATCAATCATGCATCACTGCGGGCACGATGCTGACGAGTGAAACGAGTGGACACCAAAACAGAACAAAAACAAAAGGCGTTCAAACAGCTTTAGACATTCTTCCGAGTAACTCAGTAGACTGTAATTATTATAGTTACATAGTATGATATAACGCTACTGCCAATTATAATTCAATATATCTACATGAAATCAACGTGTAAGGCTGTAAGCAAATAGTAACTTACCAGGTTTTGTCAGAATATAGTAAGCAACAGTATACATCTGGCAACTGCTATGGCTACAAGTAGATTTCCAAACTGATAGAGCAGTATGACATCTTTTACTATTGCTATACTTAAACTATTAAATGAATTTTGAATAGTTTATTTACCCTTGTTAAGATATTTTGCCAGTATTATAGATCATTTTAATATTCTGTCCAAAATAAACTGGCGACCCCACGACAATAGTCTCGCTACCCTATTTGGGGTCGCGACCCACAGGTTGGGAATCGCTGCTCTAGGAGTTAATGGATTACTGAGAAATACTCACTAAATCGCTGCAATTTTTGGGCTCTTGTGTATGCGTGCGTTTTTGAAACTGCACCGTAGACAAATTAATAATTTTATCGTTCTGTTTTAATGTTATAACTTAATTAAATCAAAAAATTATTTACAGTACGTATTCTTACTGCCGACGCTAATGTTCCATGTTTTTAAATTATGGCTATTGTTGCTAATTGTCGTATGATCTGTTTAATGGCACACTATTCTTCTTTCCAGCAGAATGTTGCTGATCCTGAGTCTGTCTCTTTCTTCACTCGCAGTAAAGACTAGCATATTTTGGTACATCGTTTCAGAATCTTCCTTTCTTTGCGCGTTTTATAAATTGGGCACAGTTTAATTGAATCAAATCAAACAAATTTAAAAATTAGTTTCTGTATTAACTGGTGCAATTTAATTTATAAAATCTGTTTGATATCTGTTAGATTTTATCTTTAATAGTTAATATATGTTGATAAATATCATTTCGTTTGTCGGAAACAAAATCAGAGTCTATATTCCTGTTCTTCAAGATCAAATATTTTAAGGTTACACTATATGTCAATAAGTTCAGATCTTGAGCTGCATAAAATACTTAATTTCAAACATTTCTTACGTGTGCCTCTTCTACTCATTTATTCGTGAGTGATTTACATCTATTTTCAGACTCAGAAGCACATGATAGCTAAGACTGGTTTTGAAATTTTTTATGTCTTTATATATGAAAGAAATATTTGTGGATGGCTGAAAGATTTCTCTGCACTTAGGGAGAAATTTCATTTATAAAACTCTTCCGTCTGAAAAAATGTTATCTTTTCGTTGGTTGTATTTTTGAGTGCTTAGTCTGGTATTTTTCTAGTAGGCCAGGGAAGAATTTTCCCCAAACTCAAGTCATCTTCTTCCATACACCTGAGAGAGTAAGAGAACGAACGGAAAGGTCTTTAGGTTTTCTGCTTCTGAAATGGGCCTATTCATTGCGTTAGTGTTTTTAGGACATTTTTATTTGTATAAAAGCTTTACCTTAGTTGAGCTAGTATCGAACCCGCACACACCAGTGAAAGCATAGACAACTGCATTTTACTTCTAACTACTCGATCCACGAGGAGTTCACTTCAAATTTTGAATGCATATGAATATACATCGAAAAGTTGAATAATTGAAACTAATGAACTACAGTATCAGTGCTCATTTCCCCTGAAGGGTGTGTGGAGAATCAGTAGAGCTGCTTCCACTTAGCACCTTATGATCATATTTTTGGCATCGGGCCGCCGAAGAATTTCGCCGCCGAACTTTTTACAGCAATCACCTCTACCGAATTGATGTAAAATTGAAAATAATTATCGATAATTCTAAATTTATAAATCAAAATACTTTAACAATGCTTTCCACGCACTGTAATTTTCGTTACAGTATTTTTTAGCCGTGATGGTGTTTGCATCGGGCCTCACATCTCTACTGTACATGGCGGTGCCGGCAGGCAGGATACATCACGAGATGCCTGATATTCTGCCTATATCTTTGTCCTGTTCTGGATCCAGCTCAGTGTCCTACTTGAAGACGCTCAACAAACTCAAGTGCGAGTACGAGGACGTCAAGGAGCCTGTGGATGTTTTCTTGTCGTCTTGCACATCCGAGTGTGAACTAGCGAGGTGATGCTTTTAATGAAGTGTTTTTGTTCAACAACTACGTATGGAAATTAAAACAGGTCGTATTAGACCTTGTAGAAAGAATCAGTGGTAATCGATGCCTAGGAAAACGCCTAGGAAAATTAATGAAGATGAGAAAGTACAGGATATTTAATATGAACCATTCCTTTTTCCTGGTGTTCTATGAAATCTCAAGTGGTGTTCTATCTATTATATACACACACATATATATATATATATATATGTATATATATATATATATATATATATATATATATATATATATATATATATATATATGTATATATATATATTAGCTTGCTCACAAACATTTAAGATACTATGTAATGTATTCAATCTGTAAGCCTTATTTATTGCTGTTAAAGCACTTAGTGCGCAGAGATCTGTTCTATTTTCAGTGTTGCTACAACTAATGAAATTAAAACTAGGCGTTAGATGAGTTTATTAACTCATCAAACATCATCTTGCACCTGGACGTTATAGATTCAATATCCTTTATCTATAGCCAAATCGATTAATCAGGATAACAGGTAACGAAGTTGAAACTAATTCCAGGAAATATAGAAATATAGAGACGCTGACAAATCATACGCTCTACAGGTCCGTACTGGAAGACCTCGCCATCGCAAAGAAGTTTCAGGATGAACTAGAATTTGAACCAAAAACGATATCAGCGGCCATAGAACGCATAGCCCAGGTGCAACCGAGTACGAACTTCAACCCTGCAGCAATTTATGAAGTGCTGAGGGCCGAGGTGCAGGGTGCTGCTGGCAACAGAACCTTCTCCCTCACTCAAAATATTTGCCCGAGTCTGAATCAGGTGAGTGAAATCATTTGAGTTGCTTACCTCAACTTCTTGGAGTAATAGGTCTCATCATTCGTGACTGCATAGTTTAAGGCTTTATACTTCTTATTTGGATTTTTCTGTATGGATTTCATTTCTGTCTTGAATAGGAAAGTTTGATAGAGTTTGGTTTAGAGAACTTGTAATTAGGGCTTAGTTGGTTCTCATAGGTATTAAACTTTGCTTATTAAGCAACAATGTGTCATCATAATATCATTTTTTATTTGGAATATGCGAAAAATAATCACATTGAATGTTTATTCATGGCTAAATACGTTATAATAACAAAATTTATCCAACCCTAAAAAGTTAGAGGAACAAAAATGCCAAATTTAATAAGGATAAAAAAATGTCATGTATTAAAATTAACGCAGACTGAAGTTCAGTTGCTAAATTCTTCTTTATATTCCCAAGAAGACACATGACATTCTTGCATCTCTTTAATTTTAACTGGAAAACCAAACTGCAATTTAAAATGTGGACGGCCTCCAATACAATGTTCCATAATACAAGCTTCTGATCTGATGAAACCTAACTGGAACTATTGTAGTTGCAGTAACCAAGCATTTTCTTCCTGATGAGAGAGCTACGTGTGAAAAGGATTTGGTGCACAAATTTCTAACAATTAAACATAAACTGTTAACATAAACAGTTCAACAGATAAGCTTGTATCAGCTTATTTGCTTCCGAAATATTCCTGTTCTATTGCAGTAGCAACGTCTGATTTTATGCAACGAGAGTTCTTTCGATAACAGAAAACTTGTCATCGAAAGACACCCACACATGTGCATCAGAAGCTGAGTCAGTGTGAAACCTTCTTTAGTTATTTCACCACCCTAGCCAGCAACTCAGCAAAAACTGATGATTGTAATTTGTGCGCAGAGACTGAGGTTATGGCTCATCGAGAACCACAGTTCGTCAAACATTAGCATTGTGCCTGTCCTGCCGGTGGAAGCTACTATTGAAGAAAACTCCGCTTTGTCATCCTCACCAGCCTACACAGAAACGACGGAGGTCATTCCTCCTACGTCAGCAGAGCAACAGTCACAAGATTGCTCAGCGCAGTGCAGAGTTTTGGTGCTGCGTAATGGGCTGTGCAAGAATAAGATTAGCGTGGAAAGCGTGAACCCTTTCATGACATTCTGGTTGTACGTTATCGTCAGAATTCTCAACTCTGTAACTCTTGGTGAGTGCAGTCATAGGAATGACAATGCTTCTTGTAATTTAATCAAATAGACTTAGAGATGCAACAGAAATACATCTAGGAATCCTCACCTAAGTTACATGTGCACAACCGTTTAGTTCTCCACATACACGTCCGACAATCCTCGTATCACGAGGACGCCATCGGCTCCGTGTCTTCCTCTCCCTTACATGGAACTTTAATATTTATATGTAATGATTGTTAACGATTCCTATCAGTGTAATATTTCTGTAGTTATTCCTAGAGATATTAATCATTAATTAATATTTGTCTTCTCAGCGACTTCGATGCCGCTGATAGAAGGCGCTACTGTGTGCATACTGAAGCAGTACGACGGCGACTACGGCTTCCAGCGCATGTACGGGAGCCTGGGACCCCTCATAATGACCCCCCTCTCTGGGGCACTCATCGACACCTTCTCCTCCTACACACACACTCAGGATTACCGGTCTGCAAAATGAATGATTATCTACTCGTGAAATGATATTCTTCCCTTATTTTCTACAATATTTGTCAAGGTTTTTCTCTATATGGGTCAAGTTGATGATTAAAGAAAATAAAAAGTATAGAAACTTCATTTAATTCAAGTATACGTGCGTGAAATTTACAATGAGTTTTAAATTTTCAAAGCTAATATCTTAGGACTAGAATAGAATAGAATAAGGCAATGGGAACAAGCTGTTTGGACCATTCTTGAGTTGATACCCAAGTCCCATGCCGTCTAAAGTAAAGGCTTCAATCATACACGCACGCCTTAACCACGTAAGTTAATTCAGTCACGGCATTTCAGTCACGCACATTTATCACAATCATACGCTGACCCTGAGAGTTAGGGACATAGAATTAGTACATTGTAATACTGGGAGGAATAATAATCATGATTCCAGTAATAGTGTCCGTCTATCTTGTGACTCTAAAGTTATTTCGAGCCTCTACCTAAGTAGAGGCTCGAAATAACACTTTACGATGATCTGGGGGTTTGAGAAAATAGTCAGAGTCAAGTCAGTCAGTCGACCTTTTCGGTCATTTCTTCACAAGTAGAAAAAATTAGAGTGCCACGTGTGGGAGCGAACCCTCGAAACCAGGTACTTGGCAACAGAAGCACAGATTCTTAACCACATGCTATATGTAAGAATTTTGCAGCAAAAGTGGTGTGCATAGGAAACTTCAATAAAATATTATGCCACCCCTCTCATGAAAAACATAATTGAACCCCAATAGATCGTACACCACCACGCTACAATGATAGCACTATTGGTGAAATGATTTTCAAATAGTAGAGTAATGGGGAGATATTAGTGCAATTTTATTTCGAAATGGTAGTTTGATATACATAACCCCGATTTCCACGGTAAAATGTTTTTGCAACTAAATTTCACTAAACTGATAGTTACCGTTTTTAGTGGTAAAAGGTACGATCACAAGAACAACGTTCAAAATATACGAAATTAATATTTTTTTTCCAGTTAATTTATACCAGTAAGGCTAGGCGAGAACACCTACATCATTTACATAGACATAAATATTTTGATCTTTCTGGTCTTCTACATAAGCTGCCAACACGTATTATACGAGTATGTGCTCAGGAGTTGATATTATTTTTTCACAGCCCCGCCTTTTACCTTTACTTCGCCGTGAAGCTGATTTGCGCAGGCGTCATCTTGATGATGAACCTTGAATTCAAACAACCGTCCCAAAGAGTCATCAAGGATTTCACGTCAGCCATAACAAACTACGAGATCTGCTGCTTCCTTATTATGTGTTTTGTGGCAGGTCAGTCGAGTTCTTCGATTATGAGAAAACTTTGCAATAATCCCAGTACAAATTACCTGCATTGCAAGATAACGAGACCCCTGCATACTGCTGTTTCGTCAATATGGTGGTGTATGTGACATGTGGTGATGTTGTACCGTGTGATCTAATGCTCACGCTGTAGAATGAAAGTAAAATGATGAATGAAAAAGGTGGTTATTGCCTTACGAGAGCCTTGTAATCCATCACATGTCTAAGTGGTTTAGACTGTTCAAGACAATGTTAAAGACGTTCAGTTCGATCACCTTCGATTAAGTCGATACACTTCGTATTGTATCTATGCCCACGCGACTACAAATCCTGAAAATCAAGGAAACCCCTCACAGCATATCTCTCTCGATTAACACAAAAAGCAATACAGCATACAGAATTCAGGATCAATAATCTCCATGAATGTTTTGGAATGCTGCAATTCGAGTAGTACTGAATTTACTTGTTTCTGAGTATATACATTGGTTGCAATAAATATCTATCTCTTTGCCAAAAGTTTTAGTTACTCTGCACTGTGGTACAGGAAGACGACCATCACGATTTATTTACTATGGACGTATTACGAAGTAGTTTCCTAAAAAAAAGGCGTTAATTTGTCAGAGTATTTTCCTCAAAACTTATTTTTGCGTAATGGACGAGTTGGGATCTTCTTTATGGTAATATTACATTAGCCATGTACACTTGCGTTTATTTTACACGAGTAGGGAATTAACAGCTTTTCAACAGCATCTGTTCGTATTTTTCCCATTTTTATAGGTGTTTGTTACGGAGCGATGGACACGTTCCTGTTCTGGCTGTTGCAAGACATGGGGGCCACCAAGAGCCTCATGGGGCTCACACAGACGGTGGGAAACCTCTGCAGTCTCCCCATCTTGCTCTTCGCGTCGCCCATCATTAATTATCTTGGTCCCGTCCATACCATCATTCTTGGTTTCATCTTCTATGTTATCAGATTTATTGGTGAGGTCCATCGGTTTATATATGACCCTATATCATATGTAAGCTATGACATTTTTTCGTTTTCTAGTTTTCACATTGAAACACTGTTATGTGATTGGTCTTATTTGAGTTTTATAGTAGGAAATACATCATCCCTTGTACGAAACTTGAATTTCGTTTTAGCTGGCTTGGCGAGTGTTCCTTTTAAACGATTCTTTCATCAATATACACTCTCAGAAGTGTTAGATTGCTCTATTGTAAACTACGTAATTGCGTAACCTCGTTAAGAAATATCTCCACATTCCAGGCTACTCGTTGATCTATAACCCTTGGATGTGCATGCCGTTCGAGGCTCTTGAATGCTTCACCGTGGCTCTCCTGATCACGGCGGCCATCACCTACACCGCCGAGCTGTCCACACCCACCACCACCGCCACGCTCCAGGGCCTCATGGGGGGTCTGCATCATGGAGTCGGTGAGCAGATTTATGGAATTACAACACTACGTAATTCAACGGGCTGTTCGGGACCATATTGTTGAACATGATCGTAATCTTGAAGATAGTGTTCGTGCTGAACGCGATATTAATGTTGAACGTGATTGATGTTTAGCATGATATTCACGTTGAGCAGAATATTGATATTGATATTGAACATGAAATTGATGTAGAACATGATACTGTTGAGCATAATGTGCACATTGTCCCAAAAATTCAATTCAAATTTGTACTATGCTGTGCTCTGAGATAAAAACAACCTAGTTAATCTTAGGGCACTCTGTTTTATATCTAGTGAAATAAAATGAATAGACCTTTTTCAAATCATACGAAAGATATCTTGAACAACCAGTGTTTGATGATGCATCTCTTAAGAAATTTCGTTGTGATGTGAAATCGTTTAAAGTCGAGGAATTGGTAGGCAAATTAGGCAAAAAAAATTGCGATTAAATTACTGGAAGGAGTTTTATAATTACTCAACTTCTTTCTTTCTCTCTCTGGTTCTCTGGTTCGTGAATTTACTCCTACTGAAAATTTGATACAAAACTTGCATACATTACAAAAAATGTGAATCAATTTTATTCAAATTTTTACTGAATGTAGACATACAGTGCTAAACTATTTCTCAAACTTTCATTAGGAGTGTGGAAATCATGCCAGCAGGAGGTTAGATGGTGGTTATTCCTCCTATGCTGTTCGCTGTATATCTGATATTTTTCTTGCTACTGCAGCGCCTTTTGAAGCCTATGGTTTCGATCAGCGGTGTGTTAGTTCTGGTCGCTCGAATTCTTGGTAGCCTGCCAGCTAGTAGTCTAGCAATAGTCCAACTTTAATGATTTAACTCTTTTCCGGGAACCTGAATCAGACACCTTAATTTTCATTCTGACTCTGAAGTTTGGTTCAATCCCGATATTATTCTTACAAAAAAAAAGAACTAATACGATATCTGCGCACAGGTCGAGGAGCTGGAAGCCTTGTAGGCGGTTTTCTAACGGCAGCCATCGGTGTCCGACGGACATTCCATGTGATGGCAGTAGCAGCCTCTGTGACTGCTGTTGTATACTTCATTGTCAACAGAATTTTCTTCAGGCACAAAGCCCTGGAAAGAAGGCAGAAGAAATTAGAAGAAACTGAGACAAAGGCCATGTCTCTTAATCAAAACGAGGTGACGAGTAACATCGGAAAGAAGGATGTGGAAAGCTGTGATGAAACTTACAATCTTAAGCGTCGTGCAAACGCCAAAGATAACCCCGCATACGTAGAAGACGAGCTACCGAAAAAAAATTGACGTTAATAAGTTTTTATGCTAAGGTTTAATTATACCTCATCATAGAGATACCAGATGTTTTAAACATTGTTTTGGAAGGGATACGTTTCAGGCACCCGCACTCATTGGTTGATAGCTAGTTTGTGGGCGTTGTGATCTCTTCTCGTAGAGTCCTGAGCTCGGAGATAAGCAGCAAGATCATCTCCCAGCATTCATTATGTTGTGTAGCATGCATGCTAGCCAAGCCAAGACTCTCCTTGCATGGATCGACTTGTAAAAATGTATCATAATTGAAGAGAAATATTTCTAATAGAAAGTAGAAATAAGTACGTTTACAAAAACGTTAAAATATCAGCAGAAGTAGTGTAATTCGATTTAATGGACTTAGAGATACGTAGTGATTCGTCTGATGCACACTACAAACTCTATATCATAGGAATACCATATGGTAAGCCACTACATCAACACAACCAATGAGTGATCAAAACAGAAAATAAAAAACGGCGTACATGAGGCTCTGCTTCGTAGTTTAACCGAAAAGCGAGCGGGCACTCCGTGTCGACCTATGGGCGGGCCAGCTGAAGCGATAGAGCCCGGATTAATGCCTATTAAGGCAGCTGTCGGTTCAGGTTAAATAAACACTCTCTGCCCAACGCTATCAAAGTCATGAACTCTCCTCGCCTGAAAAATTCAGCTTGCAGCTTGCAGCAGAACAAAGGAAAAGGAAACCAGCCATCTTGTCTACGGGCGAGATGGACACAAACAACTTATGCACGGCCAATGACTCTACGATCTCCAGCATGTACATTCCGGTGCACTACTGCCAATCAGTACGCCAGTACCCGACGCCAAGGTGTGGACGTGAGCCGTAAAGACACAAAACACAACTTGAAAAAATATTAAATACTTAAGCACAAACTATTAAATTCATTCTGCGTTCAACTGCCTTTTCTCCTATTGGGTTCCTCGACGGTCCCTTACTCCCTCAGAGGCTCACTCCGAGTAAAACAAAAAACAAAGATATTCAATGTCTATTCGGAGATAAGAAATGTCTGAGAATTGGGACTAAAGAAGATAGAGATCACTATGGATACAACACTTGTTCTGTGAAGATTCCTCCCTTACTGTACGGTTGCATGACCAATCGAGTCTACCACACGCACGTCCGTCAATCTACTTAAAAAGTACACGCCACCGGAGGTTTTTTTTCCCGTCTCTCCTGCTGGCTCCTCCAACACGCCAACCAGCTACGCAAACACGACTCACCCTCAACACTTCGTTACAAAGACTCCATTTTACGACAGTAGATGCAACTTAATACCGATGACAATGGACTCGACTCAAGATCCAACGAAAGTAACCCCAAGCATCAACAATGATGCGACTTTTCAGTAGCGTAAGCTTTTAGGAGCTCTAACACCCAACTGTACTCCACGTATCTCACCAACTTGTTCCTGCGCTCTTCCTACTCCCAACGGAAATGTAGACCTCTGCACCAGTGTTGTCAGATGCCAGTTTATACATTATGCTACAAGGAATTAACGACTGCTTAGTAGTTTCACAGTGACCAAATGACAAAAAAGGTAAAGCACAGAATTATGTGAGTTATTATATTACTCCAAAAAAACGTCATTGTTTTATATCTACTGTTGTTCCTGTCTTATAAAATAAATTTTGTCCCACAATTTGAAGCTCTTTCCTTTAGTTTATTTACCCTAATGCAGCATGAAAATAAAAACTGGCTTTCAGACCTCTCATCATTGAATCACCTGTTAGTCAAAAAGGATCACCGGTGCATATAGTACCGTATGTATCCGTAAATTACCGTAGAATATACCGAATGGACAGGCGTGTAAACTTATGAAGGAAAATGAATGACTAACACAAGAGTATGGTTTGAACAAATGGATACAAAGCATCGCTGGGAAGACCACCTTAACTTAATATGCTCGTAAGAATGTATCATAGGTTGAAATGTTCTATGATGGAAGTTTCAGCAGCCAAATCCTTTTTGTCATCAGGTTTAAGGCACAAGTATAAACAGGCGTACATGGAGGTGGAATGAGAAAAAATAGGTTAGGTATGCAATGTTTTGGGGAAACTGGTGTTTCCACTTTAAGGAACGTGTATTTTTTGTTGTTGTTGTTTTGTGGGTGTGTTCTTCGAGGGAAGTGATACGATCGTCTTCGTGGATTCCAGGTTTATTATTAAACACGACCAAAATCAGAGCAGAAGTTGGGGCCAAGATCGAAGCCCAAAACTGAGAACTTGAAATCAGTAAAACCGAAACCCAAACTGAAACAGAAACTGAAACTTGTCCGGATATATAATAAGTAACCCGAAATAAATACAGAATTTAGCATCGTTCCAAGGACTACTATAAACAGGACGTGCACCGCCAAATAGCTGACTACGCTAGAGGAGGCCATTGCATTCTTAGTAACATAACATTTTCTATCGGACAAATTGATCAAAAATTACTTCTTTCAAGCAATAGCAGCGATAATAAGGTTTTACAGTGAATTTTAAATGCTTTAAAGCACTGTAATGCTTTGAAATACCAATTTTAACCGGACTTAACATATATTATTATATGAGCTTAGTGGCCACTTTATAGAGAGCCGAGTTGCTGCAGTTTTAGACTTTACAAATTAATTATAGTTAAACCTTTTTCAATTCAAACAGCCAAACACACAAACATTCACGCATATAAACAAACAAACATAGAAGCAAAAGAAGGACTACATTCTTTTGCTAGTCTTTCTCTGAGGGGTTGACAGCAAATTTGAGGGCTTTGGCAGCAAATTGAGTGAGTATAGTAGTCGTCAGAATACTGCCTTTATTTGACTCGTACAGTTCCTTGACGTCTACAAATGATACCGTGTTTCATTGTCAAGACTGATCTACCGGCCCTTCTCACTGATTCAGTTGTTGCGGATGCAGTTGTTTAGCAGATGTAGCTCCAGTTCTTTAGCTGCAGTTGTTTAGCAGATGTACTGTGTCAAAAAGCAGAAACCAGACACCCTCGTTGTCAAGAGGATGCTTGGCTGTGGCACTGCAATCACATAATGATTAGAATAGAAGTGGCCTTGTAGTCTCGGTGGTTCTCGGCCATGCCATTGAGCAACCCACCAGAAAATTAAAGTTGGGATTCATACATTTCTGTAGCTCTTTTTGAAGACCTTTAGGTATATCTCCCCAGATCAAGTCACAGTAGTCAATGCACCTGAAATTGATGCTATAATTCCTCAGCTCTGGAGTCAAATCGACTAATTTAATTTTATCAAAAACCGGGATGTTTTTTACTTTTTACTTTTATTTTGTTTCTGTTATATTTCAGGCTTATAAATTGGTGCTTTTTTAACCTTATAAACGTTAACATGGTAGAGAGGTTTAATTTTTCATAGAGCATAAAAAAAATTCTTGATAGATTATAAATTGTGTTTTGCCTAAAACTAAATAGAATTTTATGTGAATTAATGTTACTCTTCAGATTATTCTTCTTCCGAGGAATTTAGATGTATACGAGTATATACATATGTGTATATGTGCATGTATGTATGCATGTGTGCGTATGTGTGCATGTATGTATGTATATATATATATATATATATATATATATATATATATATATGTAACTTTTACGTTATTTTTGTACTTATTGAATACATAATCAAAAAATTTATCCGTCAATGTCAGTAATTGCTTTGCTACAATAAGTGACTGAAACCTCAGAACTTTAGTCTAATACAGCTTTTCTTATCTATATCAACATCTAAGTATTGAAAATTTGACACATTCACTGTTATATCTTATTTTTTTACTCTCTTTCTCTGATATGTAACGCCCGTTCATATTAAACACGATGATTACAGATAACTGTAATAATGATTAAATTAAATCGATCATCACCAAGCCATACCATACGGTCAACCAGTAATTAGAAATTACAATTTCAATTTAATAACAATCACAACTTTATGTTTTAAGTTTTCGCTCTCATAATTTTCCTTTTTCGGTATTTCTCGGTTGTTAAACATCCAATTCAGTTAAATGTAATGACGTCAAATCTAATCTGTACCTAAAGAAAATATTTTGCTTATCACCTAAAATGCGTATAATATCTACCACGTCAGAATTTATATGTATCACCAATGATTACCTCTTAAGTCATCACTGAAAAAGCGAAGTTTCATTTGTTTCCCCATGTATATTTAACGTTCATTGCGTGATGGGAATGTTTATGTATACCCGTAGGTACTGCTGTTCTATCATCTATGATACTATGCATAGAATACCTACCACTTAAGGATTTTATAATAAGGCATTTTTAAAAACCAATGATGTTACATTTCTTATGTACCAACTTTATTGGAAATATACGTTTTTGTTTTTTGTTGTTTTTGCTTGTTTGTTTTGTTTTTTGTTTTTTGTATGTGTCAAAAATACCAACTTTTTCCCCTTCTCGGCGTGGACACAGGCTGATGCGTGAGCTTGAAGAAGAGTGACAACATTTTCGATCGTGTTGTCAAACGGGATGTCATAGTGCATTGCCAAGCGCACAGTTTCGTCGGACTGAGTATACGATCTCAAACCATCGTTGGGATGAAGTGCCTTAAACAGTGGTACACTAATGCCGTTCTTGAACGCACTGAGCGTAAGTGGGGAACACAAAGTGGGCTTGTTTTCGATAATCACAGACAGGCTGCACTCACTAAAGTAGCCGTTTATGAACAAACACACAAGTCGTTCTTTCGATTTTGAAATAATCAAGTTCTTACACTGCTTCTGCAGGTTACGTTCAGGTTTGAAAGCATCAAATGAAGTAATCTTATTCTTCTGAAGAAAATGCCTCAGTTGTTGGTCTTCAACTTTCGCCGGACGAGGTGCAGGTTTTGGAGATGGCAGACATGAAGCAGGCACATTGAAGATACTGGGAGGGATCTCATTTGTTCACACAGCCCCACACTTTTTCGGCATTTTAAATACATATAATTAGCAATAAACTTTGTAGACAAACAGTATCCACTTACAAATGCAGCAATGTGCCTCGAAACAAACAACAATGTCCGATTAAAACCGAGCGACAGACTACGATAATGTTCGCACTGTGACAGATGGGGGCAAACTGGACTTAGTGAACTGGCCTCCGCTACCGTAGTCACCTACATGGCGTTGCACGTCCTGTTCATAGTAGTCCTTGCATCGTACCTAATTAACTGGCTGCTACAGCGAACATAACGCTAGATGTCGCTAGGCAATTCTCCCCAAGGCCATGAAATTTAATATTCGTATCAAAATGGCTGGTCGATCTTTTAGTATGCCCGTCATAAATACTCGAACGTAGAAACTTGAGTGAGACAAAATTAGACAATAAATTTGGTGGCTGACGCAATTGTCATCATTCAAAATTTCCTATCATTGGATTAATTATAAATCTTGGCGTAACAGAAATCAAAGTACAACAACTTCTTCAAACACAATTTAAATCATTTGAATGAAAACGTGACAGCACTGAAATAAGATTTTGCGATACAATCTGTCATATACCCATGGTATAAAAACTGCTTCAAAACGAAATCCTAAACTTACAGGGAAACATCTAGGCTCAGCAAAAATGATAAGTTCAAGGAATATCTAGTACATAAGTGAAATGCAAACTCTCTGACACATTGTAAATAAAATTTATCCGTCAGAGAGAGTCTGAAAGTGGAAATAGAATTGCTGCTAACGGAGTGATAGTTAAAACCGAACTGCTGGGCAATTAACTTCAAGACTCGTGTTTGACTATGATCCAAGGACTACTATAACCAGGACGTGCATCGCCATGTAGTTGACTACGGTAGCGGAGGCCATTGCATTCTTAGTAACATATTTTCTATCGGACAAATTGATCAAAAATTACTTCTTTCAAGCAATAGAAGGGATAATAAGGTTTTACAGTGAATTTTAAATGGTTTAAAGCACTGTAATGCTTTGAAATACCAATTTTAAGCGGACTTAACATGTATTATTGTATGAGCTTAGTGCCCACTTTATAAAAAGCCGAGTTACTGCAGTTTTAGACTTTACAAGTTGATTATAGTTAAACCTTTTCCAATGCAAACCACCAAACATATAAACATTCACGCATATAAACAAACAGACATAGAAGCAAAAACCTACCAAACTGCAGCAATTAGTCAGCCAACCGGGCCTTCTTAACAGAGGTCTGAAGGACTGCATTCATCTGCTAGTCTTTCTCTGAGGGGCTGACAGCAAATTTGAGGGGTTGACAGCAAATTGATTGAATTCAGTAGTCGTCAGAATACTGCCTTTATTTGACTCGTACAGTTCCTTGACGTCTGTAAATAATGCCGTGTTTCATTGTCAAGACTGATCTTCTGGCCCTTCTCACTGATCCAGTTGTTGCGGATGCCGTTGTTTAGCAGATGTAGCTCCAGTTCTTTAGCAGATGTGTAGGGCCGCTAAAATATGGTGAATAGTTTAGTATTAAATAATATTAAATTTAGTAATATTTTAGAGTTAATTTTTATACGTATTTCACGTCATTTGAAACTAGTATTTTAAAGTTAAAAATTCAATCGTAGTTCCAACTCCAAATTGTAACTCTCGTTTATAGAACACCAGAGTCAACCACGAGCCTATAGGCTAAGTGCCCGTCAGTTCCTTCCCCACCGTTACCCAGTGTACAGTAATTCTATTCTCGCTTTGTCTCTCTGACGGGTAAGTTTCTATTTACAATGTGTTAGAGAGTTTTGCATTTCACACACGCACTAGATATTCTTTGAACTTGTCTTTTCGCTGAGCCTAGATGTTCCCCAGCAGGTTTAAGATTTCCTTTTTGAAGCAGTTTTGATACCATGTGTATTTAACAGATTGTATGGAAAACATCCAATTTCATTGAGCTTATGTTTTCATTCAAACGATTTAAATTGTGTTTGAAGTGTTCGTGCTTTGATTCGTGTTACTCTGAGATTTATAATTAATCTAAATATAGAACACTTTGAATAATAACTTGTGCATCAGCTATCAAATTCATTGTATAATTTCGTTTCACTCAAGTCTCTACGTTCGGGTATTTTATGATAAGCGTTCCGAAAGATCGACCAGCTATTTTGATACGGTTATTAAATTTCATAGCCTCGGGTAGAAGCTGCCTATCGATATCTCGTTTTGTTTTCTGTAGCAGCCGGCTAATTAGGTGCGATTCTTTAATGTTTTACTCAACAGTTGTATTATAAAGTTACCTTGTGCTATTGATTTTTTTTGCTAAATTCTGTATTTATTTTGAGTTACTTATTGGTCTTTATCCGGGCAGGTTTCAGTTTCGGTTTCAGGTTCAGTTCAGTTCAGTTCCAGTCTCAGTCTACGAATTTTGTCAATTTCGGTCCTCGATCTTGGCTTTAACTTCTGCTGATTTTGATCGTGTCAAATAATAAATCTGCAAGCTACGAAGCCGATCGTATCACTTCCCTGGAAGAACATCACCTCACGAAATAATCACTACAGAAAATAACACGTTCCCTAAAGTGGTGACTCTAAAGTGGTAACCCCAGTAATGGTTCGTACCCCAAAGATGTACTGTGTCAAAAAGGAGAAACCAGACACGCTCGTTGTCAAGAGGATGCTTGGCTGTGGCACTGCAATTACCTAGTGATTAGAATAGAAGTGGCCCTGCAGTCTCGGTTGTTCTCGGCCATGCCACTCAGCAACCCACCAGAAATTGAAACAGTTGGGTGAATCTGTACTTCATCTACCAAGAGAAACACATTCTTCTGTTGCAGTGTCTGGACTTTGTCAAATGTTTCCCTCAGCACCTGGTCCTTGTCGATAGATGAAGTGATGTACTACAGCTTGCGTTTGCATGGCAGCACCAAGAAGTCTCTGAGCTGTTCATAATTACAATTTGGGTATGATTGAAGAGCAAAACAATAATCATTCATGGGAAACTGCTTCTGTGATAAAAGTTCCAACAGACGTCAAAAATACCAACTTCTTCTCCTTCTCGGTGTCGACATAGGCTGACGTGAGCTTGAAGGATGACAACATTTTGGATCGTTTTGTCAAACGGGATGTCATACATAGTTTATTGCTAAGCGCACAGTTTCGTCGGACTGCGTATGCGTTCAGGTTTGAAAGCATCAAATGAAGTGATCTTATCCTTCTGAAGAAAATACCTCAGTTGTTGGTCTTCCACTTTCGCCGGGCGAGATGCAGGTATTGTAGATGGCGGACATGAAGCAGGGACATTGAAGATTGGGAAGGGTTTCACTTGTTCACACAACCCCACACTTGTTCGGCATTTTTAATACATATAATTAGCAATAAACTTTGTTAACAAACAGTATCCACTTAGAAATGCAGCAATGTGCCTCGAAACAAATAACAATATCCGATTCAAACTGAGCAACACTACTGCAATGTTCGCACTGTGATAGATGGGGGTTAACTGAGCTCAGTGAACTTGCCTCCGCTACCGTAGTCAGCTACATGGCGGTGCACGTCCTGGTTATAGTAGTCCTTGCTATGATCTATATGACGAGAGTTACAATTTGAAGTTGCAGCTACGATTAAATTTTTCACTTAAAATACTAGTTGTTTATGACGTTCAATAAGTACACAAATTAACTCTAAAATATTACTAAAATCAATTTTTTTTGTTATCGTCTCAAAGAACAAACTGAATTAATTACGATATTTCCAAGGCACCACAGTGTAACAAATGAGTAGAGAAAATGATTGAACATATGGTCTTAGAATCTAGTAAATATGAACACGAGTGAGAGAGAGAGAGTTATGGGTGTTGTTTGCAAGCAGTATGGAAAGAACCAGTGGAATACCAAATGTATTGATGAGGACTCGTGTGAGCCATCTGGTAGGGCTGGATGAAACGCACAACATGATTGTTTTGGATACAATGAAGAATTTTCTAGTGCATGCATGGTATAAGAGATATTAAAATTGAATAGTCATTCATCTGAATTAGAGTGCGACTACCTGCCAAGCATAAGGGGCTGTTTATGACAAGCTGGTTCGCCCCCCAGTGATGTCCTTACTTGGCTGGTTCGTAAAGTTTGGTTGTTCTTGGGGAATTTTAAGCAACCAACTTTAACAAAACTTAATCTATTTGCCCGTGTGACCTTGCTTAAGGAGAATAAAAGAACTCATGACAGGAACTCAGCTTTGTATTCAAGGAAGTTGGCACGAGAAATAGCTTGGGATATCTTGGGATGATTGAGCCAGTCCAGAGCGTCCAGAGGATAATTAGGCCAGTCCAGCTTCAGGGATGAATAGCCAGTCCAGAGCTATAGCGACCGTGGCTTAAGATTACCACAAGTTCAGCGAGTACAGTAAATGCAGAGAGTGGCTAGTACAGCGAGTACAGAAAGTGGGTGAGTGCAGTGAGTGGCGTATATGTAAAGTTTGGTCGTGCTCAGGGAATTTTAAGCAACCAACTTTAACAAGCCTAATCTAACTGCCCGTGTGACCTTACTCAAGGAAATAAAGGAACTTGTCAACAAGGAACTCAGCTTGTATTTCCATGAAATTGGCACGAGAAATAGCTTGGAACTTCTTTTGATTCTTGCCAGCCAGTCCAGAGCGTCCAGATGAAAGTTTGGCCAGTTCAGCTTCAAGGTAAGAGTGGCCAGTCTGGGGCTACAGCAACTGTGGCTGGATAGCGGCAGTGGTGCACAATAAGTTCCAAGATGAGTTCACCGTGAAGTTCCAAAGTTAAGTTCGAAAGGTCAGTGTGATGCACAGTGAGTGTGATGCACTTTGCCAGACCAGAGTGCAGAAGGCAGCATTTGGTAAGGATCATTATCCAGCACTTCACAATTTAATCAATGCTCTTTGTTTTCCACCTCTCACACTGAATTGGTGGTTTAATTAAATTTATTTCATAAGTTATAGATAGGAGCAGAAACAAATTATTTTGTATCCATGGCAGAGGTCTTAGGGATTTGCATGTGGTTTTTTTAAGAAAACAATTTTAGC
>VCRD01000091.1:243664-262298 GCA_006783055.1 Trinorchestia longiramus
AGATTGTCGTAAAAATTATTACAGAATTTTAGCCTTGTTTTTAGTCTCGTTGGCAAGGTTAGTGACAACCCAGGGATATATATATATATATTTTATTTATATTAAATAATCAGATCTGAGCGTTCCAAAATAAAGGACTATTAGGCTGGCAACATTCGCGGATCCTACCCCGTTTCCGGCCCGCATGACTATATATACTTGATCCCACGCCACCGATTTTGTTGCTATCTAGAATCCATTTTGTGCCTAGTGGAGGTGAGCATTCTATGTCTTAAGTATTGTCAGTCTTGTCTAATTTTTGTTTAACTTGCTGGTGTATGTTCTTTTGTGATGTTTAGAGTATCAAGTGTTGGTGTTTTTCACTGAGTTATTAGAGCAAAGTCAAGTGTTAGGAATCGTGCCTCGATTGGACAATATTGATAAATCAGTGACTGTGCTGTAGTGAGTGATTCAACAGTGTTCATATGAGCAGGTCAAATCCTAAAGACAGTCTAGCCAGAAATTTCCTCAGGTGTAGATTTTCATAAGCAATTGTCCCTAAATTTTGTACCTTAAGAATTATTATTTGTTTATTTTTATGTGGTACAATTCTGTACTATTTCAGACCATAAACTAAATCATTGTCATTATAAGGAAAATTGTCTTGAAGGGTAAGAATGAACTGTTTTATTTCATTAGTTTTATTCTTAAATGTTTCATATTGCTAAAATTGTTTTCTTAAAAAAACCACATGCAAATCCCTAAGACCTCTGTCATGGATACCAAATAATTTGTTTCTGCTCCTATCAATAACTTATAAAATAAATTTAATTAAACCACCAATTCAGTGTGAGAGGTGGAAAACAAAGAGCATTGATTAAATTGTGAAGTGCTGGATAATGATCCTTACCAAATGCTGCCTTCTGCACTCTGGTCTGGCAAAGTGAAGAGTTGTCAATGGGACTTGGGATGTGGTGTTCTCCGTGTATACATGTGCTCATCACTTCACATTACGTGCAGAATTTGGGGGACCGTCCGCCACCCNAGGATCCGCGAATGTTGCCAGCCTAATAGTCCTTTATTTTGGAACGCTCAGATCTGATTATTTAATATAAATAAAATATATATATGTATCCCTGGGTTGTCACTAACCTTGCCAACGAGACTAAAAACAAGGCTAAAATTCTGTAATAATTTTTACGACAATCTCTAGTGAGATTAATGAATTACGTGATACTTATATTAAATTAGATACATGCAAACTTATATTTAATTAGGTAATTGCTAACATATTTTAATGAGATAATTGCTATTACAGAAATATGAATGGTACATTGGATGGTACCGTTCATGCTACATATACACAGCGAGTGGGTGGCAGCTGCTTCCCAATTCAGGGAATTCTAACCTAACGTCACATGTTGATGTTCACGAGTCGCTTTGCTGGGAAAGCTACTCCTCGATAACGAGCGTAACAATGTTGTCAGAAAAAGTTTCGATTGGAAATACTCTCGGGCTAACGTTATTTAATATAAAAATTATTACAATAATGTGCACTAAATATGCATGTTTTAATTGTAAGGAGTTGGTAACTATTACTTGAAGTTTAGTCTTATTTTTATTATTAAATATAAAGACTATTTTAATACTTGTAGTTTCATAACCTTTAAAGGGATAGCAGGTCATGCTACAGGTTCTTTTGCATATAATATAATAACTCAGGGTGACCCTTGAGGAATTATTTTAGACGACTTTGATACACAGGCAAAAGAACTTTTGGATACAACCCTGTTGTATGCGTGTGTTTTAGAGAGAATTGAAGGCTGTAACAAAGGCCCCAGTTAAAATTATTTTTGAAATTTAAGTCTAGGACTTTGTTTGATACATTTTTATACGTTCACAGCCAAAATAATTTTGTTATAATAATTAAGTATAGAAATATAAATGAAATCAATCCAGCCGAATTAGAAATTAATAATTGTATAGTGAATGAGGGTGTTATTTTTTCATCAGAATGGGAGGATCTACCTTGTTTCGCGCTATGCAGTCAAACTGTAGACAAAATAAACTGGAATCTTGCTGTGTCAGGTGATGTCTGCAAATCAGCTGGAAAGCTTGCGCAAGTCTGGTATCGTTGTTCAATGAGAGTGTCGTAACCAGCCATTGTGATGCCGGATGTTTTGTTATTATTCGAAATGAGTAATTCTGATGGGTGCTATTTTTAAATCACTCGTGTTACATAATTTCAGTTTTACGTTGAGTTAGATTAAGAAGTAGAATTAACATGATGGCTTGACCGCTGTGTGCGCTATAATTTGAAGCTTGCAGTATGTGTTCTTTTGTCGACCATGGATAACTGCTCGTTGTCTATAATTGACTTTGAGTTATGAAAAACCTTCCAGAAGTGTGGAAAGATCTTAAATATATAAAGAAGTCAATAGGCTTCAGAAATTACATTCTTTAAATTCTTGAGACCTCAATAATTCATGTCCTTGGCCCATAAACTTGTGTATGAAATTAACTTTTTCAAATTTTTAGTTTAAACACACTGTAACTGTTATATCATGTATCTTAAATTATTCAAATAAATCATTGTCTAATCTCTTACTCTGCATTTCTTAGTTACTGGTATTGAAAATGCAATGTGTATATTACTATGTTCTGTTAAATCATTACTTAATTGTGGGCTTCCTAAGGAGTAAACTTCATCTTAAGTATAATGAATATCTCTGAAAGAGAAATTGATTTACCAATACAAGGACTACTGTATATCAAGTATGTGCTTGCATAAATTTTACCTATATAAGTATGTGGTAAGCTATTATTTTAAATTTTCAGACATTTGAGCAAAGGAAGAATATATCGTCTGTAAAGAGTGTGAGCTAAACAGTGGTAGCTGGAGGAGGTCCTCCATCAACATGCATTGCCATCAGGTGCTCACTGGGGCATGTAACATCGGTGACCGGACGTTTGCAGTGGGTCGTGTTGAAGGCGTCCCTTTCACGGTGAGTTATTTATTCTTTTCATTATTATAGTCTTTCATTCATCAAACAGCCTTATTCATGTTGGAGTCACTCATTTGTGGTGCAATAACTCATTTATGGGGCAGATTTATTCATGCTTTATGGAAATTTTTGAGAGGCTTAGCAAATAAAATATTAAAACTATTTTCATGCAACATCTGTATCTAGATGCTTCCATATGCAGTTTTGTTTTAATTATATTTATTTTATTCATATACAAATATTCTTTGAGTGTAATTGGAAGTCTGTAGGAACATAACCCATGAAAAAGTTACTTTGTCTAAGAGGAAAATATAAAGATACATCTATCACTCAAAAAATATTGTGTTAGTGTTTTAAAGACTGCCTAAACTCCTCTGCTTCCTCTGTGGATGAGTATTAATGGTCTTTAAAATTGGGATACTGTGGGTGGTTAATGTACTAGAGAGATGATAGGGCACATTATACTGCAAATATTTCAGTGATTTTGAGATTGCCTGAGTGTTGCCTTTGTGGTTGATTACTGATTACCTTTAAGATTGAGCTTCTGTGGTTGCCTAATATTGGAGTATATTTATATTGAAAAAATATTCTTTGATTTAATAACAATTCTGTCTCATTTGCAGGCATACGCTGCGGGGTGCAACGTCGTGATCTTGGCATCAGATTTTGAGCGAGTGCAAGTCATCCCTGGAGTGTGTCACGACAATGTCCAGATATCGTGCATTGACTGCTCCACTGACACTGGCAAAATTGCTGCTGCATATGGCAAGAGGGTCTGCATTTTTGAGCCATCCCCCATGTCTGCTACAGCTTCTAAGCATGTAAGTTTGTCAAAGTTGACCATCATGTTTTGTTTTAGAGGTCAATCAGTAATTTTTTAATTGGCACACAGACTGAGATAGGCAATGTAATGCATATTATTTCAGATAATCAAAATGTGTACATTTTTTTTATTTCTACACTAAGTCTTGAAATCATGGGCTGTTATGTTTAACAGTGAATTTATATTTGCAGAATTTTAAAATTTATAGTATGTAAGCAGAGAGTTGCAGTTAATAAAATGCTTTTCTATACATTTTCTTATCACATGGGCTGTGCAGTGGTCATTTGGTTCATGTGGACTCAATACTGTCTTGGTACTGCTATATTGCAAGTTTTGAGAAACATTATCTGTTCAACTTAGCATGGGCAGCCTTGAGACTCATGCTAAATATGTGTCTTCTGTGTATGTGCAGCAGTTGGACTATGCATGGGTGCAGACAGGGGCTGTGGAGGCAGACTGCTGCATCAACAATGTGTCCTGGAATTTAGAAGGAACACGCCTCATCACTGCAGGCGACAAGCTCCAGATCTGGGCCCCCAGGGGCAATCCCCAGCATCATGATGAGATTGGTATTACTTTAATATTCAGATTTCTTCTCTCATCTACCAGGATTGCTATTTGAAGAAATTCATTTTTATATCGTGTTGCTCGCCAACCAAGCTTGCCATTTAAACAAACCCTGAAATCATGCTCTGACAATAATGATAGGCTGTGCATATCTGCTAGTATTTAATAGACAATGAAAGGACAAAAATTTTTAGACCTTATTAACCTGTACCTCTTTAGCCTTCGATATGAAAGTGTGAGCGACGAGGTCATTCACTATAGTGGGCTTGCATAAGAATAGAATGAGGCTATAGGAACGAACCTTCAGGCCCATTCTTGGGTCGGATAATTACTTTGATAATTATTCGGTTGCATAACGGGAGGAATGCGTGCTTTCGAGGTGCTCTCCACAGTAGCATAGACGTGCGTTTCATTAAAAATGTTTGAAAAGTTATAAATACTCAAGAGTTTGGCTAAGAACACAACAACTCCAGGTAGCAGAGAACTTTCGTACTGCTGAACCTAGGTGCCAGACGACTGCAGGATGCACAGCTGTGAGCACTCTAACTGCTTGGACTCGACTGCCTCAACTCCCTTGCCTGTCGTACCTCTACTCATAGGGAACGACGTAGGTGTCAGATGTATCATTAAAAATGTTCAATTGGCTCATTTGGAAAGTTCTACGAAAGTTCTCTGCTACCTGGTGTTGTGCTTCTTAGCTAAACTCTCAAGTATTTATAACTTTTTGAACATTTTTAATGAAACAATCGTGCAGTAAATACTCCAAAACCTTAAAAGACAAACTGGTATTTATTGAATCTCTGGGAAGAAAAGAGCATGGAAATTTAACGATTGTTGCTGTGGCTGCTAGCTGGAAAGCTCGACAATCGAACATAGGTTAGCCATTCGCTAGGTAACGAAGGTAGCTCTGTGGCTTTTTGGTTCTTTTTCTGTCTCATGTTAAGTGGTAACTATGCTAACTCAGTTTAATGGTATCAGTTATGAAGTAATATTCATGTCCTGTATCATTTCATTTCTTAATTGTTGCTTTCAGCTATGCCTGTGATGTTCAACCTCGAGACCGATCCTGGTGAAGCGGAGGAAGGAGACGAGAATGCTAACATAGGTTGCTGGGACTGCATATGGCAGATGACTACATCCCAACCTACTCAGCTCCTGTCCTTCTCTCCTGATGGATGTTTATTTGCAACCTGCGGGGCCAATGATCGTCTTATCAAACTTTGGTATGATAACTCGCATCTCCTCGGCCACGCACAGACTTCCAGCGGCAATGGCAACGCTGCTTCCAGTTCCAAGATTAGCTTCAGCTACGTTTACCTGCCTCATCCAGCAGCCGTGACCGGGTTCACGTGGCGTAGCACCAGCAAATACATGCCCAGGGGTAGCGTTAGCAATATGGTTGTCTCTTCATGCAGAGATAATATTTGTCGCGTGTGGGTAGAGACGGTTCTGCCCGATGATGGACTTCTTGCAATGAACCAGTTGGACCCTATTGCAGCCCAGAACCCACGTTTTCGCACTCATCGACACAAGCACAAATTTATATCGCGTCTGAAACACATCAAAGCTTGCTTTGGACAGCGCCGGCAGAGCAGGTTTCCTATTGATTACAGTGCTTCCAGTGGTAGTGGCTTCAAACAATCTTCAAGGCGACCCTCAAACGGCACAGTTGCGGGTACAGAACCAATCCCAACAATGTCTACTGCTTACTCCATGCATGATTTCCCGTCTTATGGATTTCATGCCATGGGAGTAACTCCTGGCTTCCATTTTCACCTCGCTGCTTCTATTAACGCTGCTACTGACATACCTCTCGTTCCTAGCCTGTCTTCTTCGAGCCTTCCTGGTGGCGGATCTGATGAGTCTGAGCACAACTTCGTACTTCACTGGCTCAATAACAAAGAGATGCACTTCACGCAAGAAGCTGAAAACATTCTGCTGGAAGTGAGCAAGAAGGCTTTGGAAAAGGATATCCCGATTCACGCCATGGACACTGATCGTCAGTCGGCGGAGTGCGGAGAAAGCTTTTCTCCTGCTTCCAGAGCTAACCGTAGGCCATCAAACACTATGGCTCGTGGTCGCAGTGTTGAAGAGGATGAGCTTCTTAATCGGTCTCCGGCGGCACACCCCAACCCACTGAGTACTGCAACTTCTTCTACAAGCATTGCCACTGATTTCAACTCTACCACCACAGGTTAAATACTCGCACGCACTTATGTGTCATGATGGGGCTAGTGAATGCACCATGCAATGCATCATATAAGTACTTTAGCTGACAATGTTGTTAATGTTACTATTGCATTCTCATGTTTTATCTCAACAGGAATTTATCAACCTTACAAAATTACTCAAATTGATAATTGTTTAAAATTCCAAATAACTGGCCAACCATTCGATTACAAACAATATCCAGACTTGAAAAGGCACTGTTTCAGTGTAACTATCATCACCTGACTGAAACAATGCTAAATAATTATGATAGATATTATAGTGGGCTATTATTTTCCGTAAAATAATTAGTTACGTTTTGTGAATTTGGACGCGTAATGAATTTGAACATTAAAAAAATTATCTGATTATGAAGGAGTGTGAGTGAAAAATTTCCTGTTAGTAATTGTTGATTTCATCTTGGTAGGCGTGGTCGATACAGTCTGCTCGTGGGTCCAGTCATGTGACTTCCGTGCTCAAACTGAGTCATGTCCTCAGTATAAATAGTAGTTCTAATAAAGGGAAACCATGAGACCTAACAGGGGGAACCCATGGACACTAAAGTAGACTGTATTGTTCATGTAATTTGGATATTGCTGTCATTGAGCTTTATGCTTCACCCTATCATAGAGCTTTTCATTACATCCTCTCAGGTTAGCTGGAAGAGACGATGTTAGGAACTTTTTTCAATACTCCTAAATTGCATTTCATCAGATCAAGTTGATAATTTTTTATGTTTGTGACGTAGCCCATGCAATTAACGTAACGCTAGTCATGGTAATCTAGCTCGGTGGTGGAGACATTGCACAGTCATGGTAAAATTTTCAGTAATTCTTCGAAAAGAATATTATCATCTGTCTTCGAAAGCGTGCTGAAAAATTAAGGTTTGGAGCAATATTTTATACATTTCAGATAAATATTCCTTAATGAAACTATGGGTGCTTTGAGAAATGGATATAACAAAAATATCATGATTTGTTATCCATTGTTTGGTCAAGTCAAAAACACATTGTAATAGGACATGCTCTAATTATACCTTTATTTCCGTTTTAACACGTTCGACTGGGAGCAGTTTCAGACGGTTCTAATTTTACCCCTTCTGCAATAATATTCTTTTTTGTTAATACTGAACAATATTGTATTTTGTTTACAGCTCTTGGAGATACGCTGGACCGGCGTATCGAGGCGCTGCTGCGGAATTGGCTACAGAACTCTGACATGCTCTTCTCTGTGCATCCTGTGGATGGGTCTCTTCTGCTTTGGATCCTGGATTTTTTGGACGATTTTCACGGGTCTTTCCGCCAGACCCAAGTATCCTTCTGCGCGCGCATTCCTAATGCTCTGCCACTTGGTGATGCCATGACAATGTCCCCCCATCTCGCCCTCTACTCAACTCCCTCCGTTTCATTCGTCCAACAGCTTCTCAAACTGGAGGCCAACCACGAACAAGAGTGTCGTAACTACAAGGCAGGACTCAAGCTTCCTACCTCAAAACAGACAGCCAACGCTGTGTTGGCTAAAGAGGACGAGTACACCCATTTGCCTGTGGTTTGCATGACCACTAAGCACGCCAATGGGTCGCTCAATCTGTGGCATCTGACTGTGGAGGAAGGCAGCAAGTTCACACATGTGCTCAATATTGTGCACCAGCGGCGTGTGTGCGGCCACAGATTCCAGTTGAACGCCGTCAAGTGCCACCCCGAGCTGCCTCTGTTGCTCACCACCTCCCATCACAACGTCCAGCAAAAGCAGGAGCAAGCTGACGAAGCTCCTATCATTTGTGTGCAGGTGAGGGTTTTGGAACAAGTCTTGCAGCTAATGTTCATATTATAGTTGTTTCGGTGTGTTATGGTACGTATTGACATTTAGCCTAAAAGCTAGAGTTAACTGGGTTGCTAGTTAACTTGAGTTTAGTGATATGACGGGCACCTAGCTTTGTGATCGGGATTTTCGAGGGTATTCGCCATAAGTAACTTCACTCATTGTGGTTTTAATTACCCTGGTATTAAAAACTTACCTTAACCATAAAAGGGATTTCATTCTGTAGAAATTTTCTCTCTAATTGGAGCTCTTATTTGTACAACGAGCATAGATGATATTATGCTTGAATTGCTTACTTGAGACCAATACTGCCGCAATTCAGTTTTTGCTAAAACCCAGTTTTTACTGGCATCACACAATGTTAGCTCATGCTCTGTGGTAATGAGTGTAGAGTTTGCCAAGATGATATAACTCGGGAATTTCATCTACGATAGACGTTTGTAAACGGATTCCTTCTGAGCTCGGGAAAAATTCTGTTTTATCCCTTGTAATTTCGACTTACTGTAACTGGATTGATTTTTTTTCGTGCTTTATGATCAACTGTATTTTTTATCATTATATAGGTTACGTGTTCTTTCATAATGAGTGCCTTTGAAGCTTATAACTGTCTGTAGCTCTTTACTATCAATAATAGTGTAGTACTATTGTGTTTCTTCTACAGTTCAGTATTCTTGTTGTCCTCGATGGTTGTGCATATCTGTGACAGGACTTCACTATAATGTGTATAGTGTATTAATTAAGGATGTTCAATTTTATTTATCCAAAGCATCATTTCAATAGTACTGAATTTAGGTATTGCAATTTTTTTTACACGAATACTGCCACTACACATAGCTGCTTGTATATCAGACAGCCGGTATGCCATTTAAATGTACCACTAGTTGTATGATGAAAGAAAATCATTTATCACAACACGGTATAATGTGAAATGGACGTTCCAGCAGGACAGCGGGATGGGCCCGTGGTGCAGCGAGCTGCTCGTGTGGCGCGTGGACGGTGTTGGGCCACTGGGCCGCAGCGGGGGCCTTGCTGAGCTGGCTCGCCTTAACTCACCCCACCCGACAGCCTTCTCCACTGCTGCCTGGATCCCTGCCCTCCTTCCCAGCTCGAGCCTCGGGCATGTGTGTAACTCGCCCTCGGCCTGCTTTGTGGCCAGTGATGGACAACGGCTGCGGGTGTACCAGACTATCCTGGACGGCCGCGCCCTGCTTGCTGAGATGAGCATGGCTGAGCGTAGGAACCGCAGGGGCATGGAGGACAGCATGCTCAGTATCAGTACTGAGGACAGCTCTCTCAGGGAGCACCCTGGCCACACCGTGAGTGCTTTCTGCGTGAGGACCGTTTGTCTTATGACTGTTTTGAGGAGACTTTCTTGCGATGACTTTTCTCATAACTAATGTAATTCCTTCCTACAATCAAATTTTTCCAGTAAGTTTTTCCCTACAACCTCAGTCGCGATGTCATGTCCTGATTGTCTGGCGCATTCTGGCCGACCTTCAGTGCGATGTAATCTGCACTATTGAAGCACTAGTAAACTTGTATTACTGCTGCTGCTGCTACTGCTACAACTACTACTGGGTAGGTCATAAGTAAGGTAAGTTTCAAAAATAATTAGAGCAATAAATGCCTTTTCCAGTTTTTTCACCGTATCAGCACATTACTGCTACTACTACTATTAGTGTGAGACAATGCAGGAGTAACGTAGATTTATTCCCATAGTTTTGTTGCTTTCTTGCAGCACTTTCATTTCATTCCGTGAGCTTCCGTTCTGTATTACTGCGGAACTTTTGTTCAATTAGTTGTGCTTTCCAAAAATTTTGGGGAGATGTTCACGATCGTATTAGAACATTCCACTGCTTTTGTTTGTTCACATTAGCCGTACATTCCAGAATTTGGGCGAGGTCTTCACGATCGTGTCGGAACAGTCAACTGCGCGCCCGGGCTGCGTGCTGCAACTTTCTCCCTTGGACGACAGCGAAACCAGGGAGCCTGTCGACAGCTCCACCCTCCTTCTCCACGTCTACCAGGAAGGGCTAGTCTGTGGCCAAGACGAATCGGTTCCTGCTAAGAACAAAACCTCAAGCCGGGCTCCGACTCTCGAGGAACCATTCTTCGTAACCCGCCTTCTGGAGACCTCCAAAGGTGTAGAGGTTCAAATGTGGCGGTTGGTTCTGGCTACTCAGCAGTCTGTCCACGACATGACTGGATCTCCCGATGTAACCGAAGACAATGAGGATGTGTTCTCACAACCTAATGTGACTGAGAATATTACGAATGCAGAGCGTGATCAGCATCATAACCATCTGCCTGACGCGGCACCTGTAGTTAGCAAGAGTACTAAAGTGTGCAGTCAGCTGCTTCCCTTGCCGGCAGATGTATCGGTGGTTCACGCTGCGCCGTCTGCTGGGCACTCAAGCTCAGCGTGCATATATCCGGCATGCCGAGCCCCTTACCTACTGACCACTGCCTGTTCGGACAACAAATTGAGGTTCTGGCGCTGCGCTGTGAGCGGCAGCGGCGACAATGCCGTTGTCGAGTGGCGGGAATGGACGATGATGAGTCTTACAGGTGAGAGCTCGATTGATCTGCCCGGAGTTCCCCTGCACGTGAGCTGCGCCTACAGTGGCCGCCTGGCTGTAGCGTACCTGCCTTCTGAACGTGATGCAGTGGTCACGCCTGTTCCAAACAACGGTAATGCATCTCAGTTCTCTTGCAAAATCGCCGTCTACGAATGTGAAAGTACAGGTGGGGGAGAGTGGGTCATGTGCGATCCTGTAACGGTCGAGGATGTCGTGGCAACAGACGCGTGGCAGTTGGAGGAACAGTTACTTGACCAGGCCCACGTGACGAAGGTATCACACTGTAGAGCGACCGCCAGCAATCTTGTTTCAGTTTTGTCGTCCGACAACCTCCAATCTAATTTGCCTAAGACCCATTCAGTGTTGGGTTTACCGAATCGTTCAGCGGGCATCAAACCCATATCCCCTTCGGGTGCTCATAGTCTACAGGAGGGTGCTACAACCGATGCCTTGCGGTCTGTGTCGAGTATGTTACATGTGCCTTCCAAGAGCACGTTGCATTCTTTGCGATCTCAGAAGTACAGCAAACGTGGCGTGCGTGTGAAGCAGCGACAACCTGTTCAAGTCGACTGGGTCTCTAAAGAAGACGGATCTTTTCTCCTCACTGTTGCTGTTGGCAGCAAAATTATTGTTTTGAGCGACGTTAGTGATGACTTAGCTGCTACTGTCAGTAGCACAAACACTGATATTGGCTCAGGTGTTGCAGGTAAAGGTAGCATAAGATCTGCTACTGTTACATCTCGTCCGTTCGTGCTGAAGAAGTCATTGTCCGTTCATCAAATAACTTTGCCCACGAAGCAGAAGTATTTGGAGCTGAGTCGAGTACAGCTTCAAACGGCGGATAATCTTGCTCCCCTTCCAATGAGCGTGGGATGGGCGAGGGAAGGGCTGCTCGTTGTTGGCATGGACAATGAAATGCACTGCTACACTCAATGGACTGATACAAGCAACAAAGTTAATAACTTGCTCGTTTTGCTTCAGCCCAAGGCAACCGTGCCTGCAGGTCTGCATCCTGCTTGTGCTCCTCTCTTTGACGACTCCAAGCGCGCCGGAGATGTGCAATTCATCAGTGCTGAACCGTTCACCGTCGGTATCATGGAGGCGAGTCAAGTTATATTCAATGTCCTACCGCTTTACCATCCGCGCCAGTTGCATGAATTGCTCAACAGTGGAAAAATAAGACGAGTTAAAGCCATTTTGGCACATTTGCTACGGTACTTGACGCAGCTTAGTGGTGACGGTGGAAGTGGAGCTCTTGGTACATCGGGCTCAGTAGTACCTAGTGAGGGTCAAACATTTTGGGCTCGTTCTAGGACGCTCTCGATCAACGCACCTCACAACAGCGGTAGTAGGGAAGGGAGAACGTCTTTTAGTCTAAGACCAGAAGAAATCAGTAATCTAATAGAGGTGAAAACTGTACCACCTATACCATTATGGCAGTTACTAGAGGCTGACAAAGAAAATACAGCTGCTCCTCAACAAGAGAAGCCCGAAGAAACTTATGCTGAACTCTTCGGTGGTGCACTTCCGAGTGTAGATGACGATGATCTAAGGCTCGATGATGATGATGTAGATCGTCCTCAGCGTCGCACGTCCGTGTCCCACGACAATAGAGGTCTCACATACTTTGGACCACGCCAAACTCAGCAACTGGCTGCTTTGCTCACTCATACTCAGTTGCCTGGGCTGTCTTCTCTGGATCAAATGCACTTGCTCGCTCTCTCGGATACAGTTGCATCCTGCAACGTAGATTTTGCTGACAAGTTTGACATTAGCAAGGCGAAGGAAGCGATGGCGAAAGAAAATTACTCGCGTTCGATGACTGATGAGCCTTCAATGGAGTCCCTCGACGATTGTGGCTTACGATTCCTATTGGCCTTGCGCCACCACACTTACCTTTTGAGGTGTCTTCCACTGGGCCAACGCTCTGCTCTCCAGCGCTCTGGTATTGCGTGCCATAATATTGTCTGGGCTTTCCATTCGGAAAGTCAAGAAGAACTTCTTCAGTTTGTGCCGTCTGTCAGGCACGGCAATCCTCGTTGGAGTGAACTGCGGGAACTTGGTGTTGGTTGGTGGGTGCGCAACAACACTGTTCTCATGAAGCTCATTCTTGTTGTTGCCAAAAGTGCATTCCAGCTGCGAAAGGACCCTCTAGATGCAGCTATTTACTACCTCGCCATGAAGAAGAAATCCTTGGTGTGGGGTCTGTTCAGGTCTATCGATGACAAACGAATGACTGAGTTTTTTGGTAGTGACTTCAGTCAAGAACGATGGCGTAAAGCTGCCCTCAAGAATGCGTTTGCTTTAATGGGGAAGCAGCGCTTCGAGCATGCAGCTGCTTTCTTCCTTCTGGCAGGTGCACTGAAAGACGCTATTGAAGTTGTGATAACTCAGTTGCACGACGAGCAACTAGCTATGGTTATCGTCAGGCTGTATGAAGGGGAACTTGAAGCAACACCACCTGCTCTTAAAAAGATGCTCTACACCCGTGTACTTGGTAGCGACGAAGAAGGCAACAACGAGCAAGTGATGCAGCTCCACCCTGATCCTTTCCTAAGGTCCATGGCCTACTGGGTCATGAGGGATTATAGTTCGTCTCTTCAAACTCTGCTCAATACAGATCCGACTTTGGCCATTTTGCATCCTTCTTATGATGAGAGTAAAGCCCAAAATTCAACCTCCCAGTTCAGCAGTAACATCACCAATGCCGACCCGACCGTTTTTAACTTCTATATATACCTGCGCACTCATCCTCTTCTTATTCGACAGTGCATCGCAAATACCGCCAAGGATACAGGTCTGATGGCCAGTTGTCTGGCTGTGGGTGCTGACCACTTGAACAAGAAGAGTGAGTACGAGAGTAGCATGACGCCTCAGGAGCGATGCCTTTATTTCACGACCGCCTACGCTCATTTGCAGGCGGGCTGCCCTGTCGTTGCTCTTGAGGTGCTTTCCAAGCTCCCTGATTGTATCCAGCAGGGAGCTGTAGATGGAAATTCTACCAGTTCGCATTCTGCAACGATCACTTCGGATCACCAGCCCTCAGTGAGCATGGTTCACTCTGACACCCGCGATGGAGGGGCGGATACCGGTCTACAGACCGCGTCTGCGTTTGACTGGAGCGCTGGTAGTGGAAGTAGTGGAGGAATTGGTGGTACTCACACTGCTGCTGCATTAGACTGGAGTTCAGGTAGTGGAGGTTTTGGGAGAGATGCTGCTGACGAATTGCAGCTTGATTTTACTATCAATGAGGACGAAGATGAAGAGGACAGTGAAGATGGGGAAAAGGAAAAACCGCTGGAACAGCCGACAAGTCAAGGAGCCAAAGTCAGTGCAGATGGGAATAGCACTTCTGGGAGCCCTGCAGTTCTTCGAAAAACTCGCGATGTCATGGCTCAGCAGTTCAAGTTCATAGCGTGCCTCAAGGTGATGATGAGCGAGCTCAGCACACTTGGCAGTAGCATGGACGGCCATTCGGGAGCTACCACTGACCTAGGAGAGTTAGGAGGGCAGTTACGCTATGAGCTTCATTTATGGCTTGAGCGTGAGGTGGCTGCACTGAAGGAGCTTTGTGGCTACACGCCAGCTCTAACCGACAGCGATGTTCTTGTGGGTAGCTTTGTCGTGCCCCCAGATCTATCGACCTCCACGGTACCGCAGGATCAGGATCAACCGTGTACCAGCTTACATGACATCCTCCAGAGGGAAAAAATACAGTTTGAGAGCAAACTCGCTCGTGCTAGTTTGAGGAAACGTTGGCTCGCAGCCAACCAGCAACTTCTCCACACTCTGCTTGGGTACTGCTCCTTACATGGATGCAGCGGTGGTGGACTGACTTTGGTTAGGCTGGAACTATTGTTATTGCTGCAAGAGTTGCAGCAAGACGTAGCTGGGCGGAACATGTTGCTGTCGCCTTTGCCTTGCCCCACAACACTTCCCTTGCTGTCAGCTGTTGTCGCTAGCAATAAGACGGTAGTGGCGGACCCAGTGAAGCAGCTCCAGAATCTCGGTGAGGACTTACTCGCGACTGTGGTGAGCATTCACGGAGTGGGTAGACAGGTGGGAACGCCTCATTTGCTTGGGAAGGTTGCTGTGTTGAGGGACCTTGCCATAGCTCTGTCTTCCTTAATTCACCAAGCCTTGTCGGATTCTGAACCCAGTCGTGGAGGAGGCCTCAGAACCAGCAGCGGAGCTGCTGAAGACCCACTCGAGGTGACTACCCAGCCAGGAAAATGGCCTGGCGTCACATCCCTCCTCGGTTTGATGACCCGGGAAAAAGATGAGGAAACTCCGAAGCTGAGCCTGCTTTTATGCGAGTCGCTGGTGGGGGTGTATTTATGCCTTCTTGTGTACGGGCTTGTGACGTGCGATGCGGCGATTCTGTATCGGCTAGTTTCGCGAACATTCTCAAACAAAGAATGGGCCTTACTTTTTGGGGGTGGGGCCAAACGAACTGTGAAGGTGAGTGCTACTCTTCCATCCAGCGTGTTGCAAGGCAGTGACAGCGGGAGCCTCTCCACATCTCCCGCTGGAGGAGAAATGTTCCTCACATCCACTCTTTCCAGCCTTCAAAAGACCCGCCTCAAGTTCAACATGAAGCTCCTCGGCCAACTTGGCTTCCAAGAAGCGCGATCTCAAACCCAAGACGGAGAGACCAAGCCTGCATTTAGAGAACAATTTGTGAGCCCTCGCACTTCAATCGTGGCATTCTTGATGTCCAAGCCTCGCCTGCCATCTGATGATGAAAACATCGACTACGATTCTGCGTGCAGCGACGAAGAGGAGCTTTATGAGGCAGAGGACGAAGAAGAAGATATTTTCAGGGAGCCCAAAATATTGGCAGAGAACAGAGAACACAACGACCACAGGTCATATTCTTGGTGCCTGCTCCGTTTGGCGAGTGTTAAGCGCGCTCAGGCTATAGTCAAGAACTTCTTGACTGTACCTCAAATCGACATACAGGGTGAGTGGCCATAGTTATTGCCTTCTTGGAATTCATACTTGAAATATTAAAATAATGTGACGTTGGCTATACAATTGGTAATGGTGTATGTATGTTTAGATCATTTAGTTCGTAATCTTGGCCTGTGGTAATGGTGTAAGTATTGCAATTCATAACATTTAGTTTGCTGATGTGTGTGGTTAACATCTCTCAACATTATGCATACATAGTCTGATATTCAAGCAATGCAACGTCGGAGACGTAGTATAGCAGCAAGCACTGTCGCTTTTCGGAGGTCAAGAAGGTATCTTTTCTGTGAGACTTCCTGTAAAATGTAATATTTCAATTCATAGGAGGGATAAATTTTTGTTTTTAAGCCTTTTAACAATTTGAAAGGTCGACGTGAAAACTTGAACATTCAACTCATTATTTGCGACACTTCTTTTTGTTCGGTACTCGAAAAGTGTCAATGGATGGACTTTTTCAAAACGATCATAGCTAAGTTAGTTAATATTTGTATAATATCGCTCCAATCATATACATACGCAATGTACGATCACTGGGGCTTCCTTACTTGGGTGCATGAACTCCTAGAGGAGTGCGTGAGTATATTGTAAGGGGTAATAAGATGTTTATCGTTACAGTATTGCACCATGAACATGATTATTTACGAAGCACTATTATTTCTATTATGTTATAATTTGGGCTCAGATTGAGTCTCGAAAAGTTAGAAGTTTGTGGAGACTTCTGACATACACGGCAGGTTTGTGGGGGATAAAGTTAGGAAACCTCTACGCCAGCCTGCAGGAATTCTCAAACGGGTGCATGAAACCCTAGGGGATCGTGAGAAGTTTCTGCGAGTCAAAACTAGAATTGTGATGGGAGAAACAACATTCTTTACCTTAGGCTGCAAACTGCCACGACCACCAGGTGAGGGTTGAGGGCTCGTGGAGACTTCTGACATTCAGGGGGTTCGTGGCAAAGGATAGTGTTAGTAAATCCCTGCTTATCACGTGTCTTTTCTCTGCCATGTGTACTAAATAGGACCATTAGTGTGCTCTCCCTCCCACCTACCTATTACCTGTCTTTACAACACCTCGTGTACTAAACATTACCAGTAGTGTGCTCTTCTCCTTGCTCATCAGGTGTCCATACATTACGTCGTGCACTGAACATGGTTTTTCCTCTGCTTATAACATGTTCTTCCTTTATCTGGTGTACTAAACATGGGTTCTGTGTACCCTCACCCCCAGAGCTAGCGGTGCAGTCACCCCTGCTGCATGGGGTGCTCTACACTCTACACTCGTGGACTAAGGAGCTGAGTGCTGAACTGGAGGAGTTGCAAGGACCTCCTCCAGAGTACATCCCGGGATGTTTTGCCCAGAGCGTGCAGCCCGGGGCTCCTGCCATCAGCAAGTACAGGGCTCTCAGGGAGCTCCACAACACACCCTTTGCGTGCGTTTTGACATAGGATCTGCTGTGGCTCTTTAGGGATTCGTGCACGTGCTGTTAGAGATGGTGCCGTTACTGTAGCTACGTGGATAGGCCTGCAGTGGTGTCACTGCCGTAGCTACGTGTACGTACCGTTACTCCCGTTACGTATGTGTTTATTCTTGTAGCGCTGCAGCTTAGTGTACAAGACATCAGAAATCCTGTTAGGAATGTAACTACGTGTATTTAACGTTTTGGTTTAACTATATACATGCACAATTGAAGGGTGGACAGCACTAGTGGACTACTTGCATTTTTTCCCGTGGTAAATATAATATATTTTCCACGGGAAAAAATGCAAGTAGTCCACTTCCGTGCTGTCGCTAACACAGCGCTGACAGAGGCGATTATGATCCAGTAGTTTACTATATGAAGGGTGGACAGCTCTAGTGGACTACTTGCATTTTTTCCCGTGGGAAAAAATGCAAGTAGTCCACTAGTGCTGTCCACCCTTCAATTGATACTGTTTGCTAGGCAACAACCTGTATGTACTCTTGTACTTAGACCACTGGAACAACTCGCGTGCATGATTTTGGTGGAATTATGCTTTCAGTTGTTATTGCTACATACGGTTAGTTTAACTTAGACATCTAGTACAGTAAAACTTTAAGCAGAAGTGCTTTCTTTAGCACAGTAATACTTCAAGCTCAGTGCTTCCAGTCCAGTCATAATTCAAGCACAAGTGCATTCAGTACAGTCACAATTCAAACAAGGGTTTCTGTAATGTTACCCCGTGTCTGCAAGACTCAGTAATGATGTACTATTGCGTGAGCAGGCACGGCCAGAGGGGCGTGTCGTCAGCTGCACGGCTGTGGCAGTACCTGGTGCGTCAGGATGACGTCGTCGAGGTCTTCGTGCGCTACATCTTCGCGAGGAAGCGACCGGCTCCCGAGCCACAGCAGTCGCAGTCCTACGCTGCTTCTGGTTCTTGACTCTTTACTCTTGATTGTTGTGATCATCTACTGGTTGTGCTCATCTACTGGTTGTGCTCATCTACTGGTTGTGCTTATCTACTGATTGTGTTCATCTACTGATTGTGCTCATCTACTGATTGTGCTTACCTGCTGATTGTGCTCATCTACTGATTGTGCTCATCTACTGATTGTGCTCATCTACTGATTGTGCTCATCTACTGGTTGTGCTCATCTACTGATTGTGTTCATCTACTGGTTGTGCTCATCTACTGGTTGTGCTCATCTACTGGTTGTGCTCACCTGCT
>VCRD01000091.1:262970-279796 GCA_006783055.1 Trinorchestia longiramus
ACTGATTGTGCTCATCTACTGATTGTGCTCATCTACTGATTGTGCTCATCTACTGATTGTGCTCATCTACTGATTGTGCTCATCTACTGATTGTGCTCATCTACTGATTGTGCTCATCTACTGATTGTGCTCATCTACTGATTGTGCTCATCTACTGATTGTGCTCATTTACTGATTGGGCTCACCTGCTGATTGTGCGCGTCTATTCACTATTGTACCAATCTGTTGTTTGTGTTCATCTACTGATGATGCTCATATATAGGTTTGTTTTCATCTGTTCATGGGCTCATTTTCTGATTCTGTTCATCTGTTGATTATACCCATTTTCCATTGACTAGGTTAAGGGAAGAATGTAACCATTCTTTCCAATATATTTGATTAATAGTCTTCTGAATATATCTCGTAAATCTTAGTGATATGTTTCGCCGATATTCTGCTTAACATGGTGGTGGATATTGTTCTGAATATATTTTATTAATATTTTGAACACCGTTGATCAAAGTTTTTCATTTTTCTTAACATATTCCGCCAACATTTTTCCCATATTATCTTGTATCTCCTACGTAAAGTATGTTTAGTTATTGCAGTGGAAAGATAGGATTGTTCATACACTTTTGATATTTTTTATGGATTCAAATTGTAGTTCGCAGTAAAAAGCAATTTGAAGTGACGTCTCATCCTATAATAGGAACTGTTACCTTACACAATTGTGGGCTGTAAGCTGGAAGAACTTGTATAAAATTTTTACGTCTACTCTACTTCTGAAATCCGAATGTAGTATGCAGCTTTAACTCTGAGATTTTTTCTTCTACGCTTCATTTTTTGTACTTCCTGTGATAAAGACGTCTAATATTCAGACGAGACTAAGATTTTCTTTTTATCATCACAACAAACTAACTTCGGCAGTACAGACCTTTAACTTAATTTTTCTTGAAATCTTCATTTATCATGTGGTCATCAGAATGATCATTATAGTAAAGCTGGAGGACTGAAAGTGACTTGAGGAAGCAGGAGATGATGGTGGCTAGTGACCACGACTGGAAGGCCAAGTATGACTGAAGTCCCTGTAGTTACGTGGCTGAATTCTAGTAACCAGAGTTGAAAAGATGAATTCAACTGAGCAGCGTTCTCTGCTTTCTTGATTTCTAATTCAGTGATTGTTGTTGCCTAGTATTTTACCAGCGTTTAATCACATGAGTATTGACATCTAAGTTTATGATTAAAACTACTTATTAAATTTTTTTAGGTGTGAATATGTAACTTTTTATTTTTGGTCACAAGATCAATTTCTTTCCATTAATGCTGTTACTTTGCTCCTATTTTCTTACTCGTCCTTTCTTTAATATCCGCTTTTATATTATTTCTCTTAGTAATTGCTTTATTATTCCCCTTAATAATTGCTCCATTATATCCTTTAAAAATTGCTTTACTATTTCCTTTAGTAGTTACTCCACTACTTCCCTTAACAATTGCTTCACTATTTCCTGTAGTACTTGCTCCATTATTGCTCATAGTAATCGCACTCCCTTCATATCTTACATTCCTTTACGGCAGAAGACGCTTTGAGCGACTCGGGTGACGGAGGTGGAGGCGGAGGCGGTGGGACTGAGGACGGCTCGGAGGCGGGAGGTGGAGGCGGCATGGATCATCAGGAGTCAGAGATGACTGCTGAGAAGAGCGCTGCTCAAATGTCCGTCCTGGAACCCGTACGAATAATACACAAAGAGCAGGACAACATCGCAGCCTTCTGTATCAACAAGGTGAGAAATATACTGAAGGCCTATCGTTTTATTAGAGTCCATTGGTAATGGTAACCTTCATTATTGTGAAGGTTGTGTTATTGTTCATGATAATGTTTGCCTTCCAAGCTGCTTTATGATTTTGTGTTTGAGTCGAAGAGAATTTTATCTGAACTTTAAAATGAAAAAAACAGTCAACAAATTGAACTCAATCCATCAAAACTTTTTGCACTTGGGATAATGGTTACGTACCATCATAAATTGATACCGTTGGTTAAATAACATTAGAACTGGAAGACCAGTAGCTGGATTGGAGATTTGCCTTCAAAGACCATAGGGAGGAATATCAGACAGTAAAACATTGACTTAGAAGTGCATCATTTGGTATCACTAGACGATTGGTTCAAATAAATTTTATTTTTTTCGAAGCACAAATTGCTTCTAAGTTTACGAACAATAGTTGCTCGAACGTGGCATGTCCCTTCTTTTAAAAGCCATCCTGCTCATAAAAGTCAATCCCACAGTAGCAAACCTTCTTTAAAAGCCAGTATTTTTCATCAGAAGCCATGCTATTCATAAAAGGTTGACCTCGAGACCAATTTTCCTATAACAGCCAGTCTTTCTGTCGCAATTAGTCTGTAAAAGCAAGTTTTTTTTATCAGAATCTTCCTTGTCTCTGGAAGGACGTGTTTCAGCAACCACCAGGTCTTGTGAGAGATTCGCACGAAAATAATCACATTGTTTTAAGCTTTCAATGAAGAGAGCAAAAGTATCTTTATCGTTTCATATCAAAAATAAAAAAAATCCTTTTCAAATAATCTCCTGTAGAAAGTTTGAACTTGCTGCATAAGTTAAAAGAACATTGTATGTGAATTATAACCTATTGAGTACATGACAGGTCAACTGTGAGCTATTAAGCATATTACAGTAAAGTTATAAGATTTGAAGTACATTATATGTGATCCATAACCTATTGAGTACATGACAGGTGAAGTAAAAGCTATTAAGTACATTGTAGGGAAATTATAAGCTATTGAGTATATTGTAAGGGAATTATAAGCTATTGAGTACATTACAAGGTAATTATAAGCTATTTAGTACATTATAGTTGAACTATAACTAATGTATTGAGTGCATGATGGTGAATTATAAGCTACTGAGTGCATGGCAGGTGAACAACGGGCTGATGTCGCTGGCGACGATGAAGGAGGTACAGGAGCTGGACATCTCACTGCTGCTGCAGCATCCTAACTGGCTGAGCAACACCACTGAGCTGGACCTGCTTGCTCCTACTAAGTGGGTGCTGTGCTTTGACTCCGGTGTTATTCTGTATACTGTACCATAGTGCTGGTATTTGATGGTACACTTACATGTGTCCCGGTTCCTAGCTGGCACCTACACGTGTGCTGGTTCTCAGCTGGTACCTACGTGTGTGTTGGTTCTCAGCTGGTACCTACGTGTGTGTTGGCGCCTAGCTGGTACCTACGTGTGTGTTGGCACCTAGCTGGTACCTACGTGTGTGTTGGCGCCTAGCTGGTATCTACATGTGTGTTGGCACCTAGCTGGTATCTACATGTGTGTTCGCACCTAGCTGGTACGTACGTGTGTGTTGACGCCTAGCTGGTACCTATGTGTGTGTGTTGACGCCTGGCTGCTACCTATATGTGTGATGGTATCTACATATGTGGTGGTACCTACATGTGTGATGCAACCTACACGCGTGGTGGTACCTGCGTATGCGGTGGTAGAAAAAATAAAATACGGCAATAGACACGAGCTGTTAGGTCCACTCTTGGATTGCTACCCAAGTCACCTACCGTCTAACGTAAATCCTACGAGTGTGGTGGTACACACACATTTCTGGTGGTACCTACACGTTTGTAGTGCTGTACCTACATGTATACTAGTTCCCTAGAGCTTGTTCAGTTTTGACCGAGTGTGATGTTCATTTATTCTTATTTTCTTGCTGTTTCGAATGAGCTACGAAGGTTAATGTCTCAATATTACCTTCATGTCAAGATAATTTAAACTGATTTCATAGTCTCCACTCCTACTTTTTCTTTTTGACCGCAACTGGAATTTTGTTCAAGTGATACTTCAATTTAATGTTGTTTGAAAAACAGGAAAAATAATCGGATTGGAATTGACAACATGACAAGAGTACCAAGTGCCTTGCATGAGAACAATTTTTGCTCTGGACGACGGAAACTTGAGTGTATATAAAAGTAATTTGTTACTTGTGAAATACTGATGTTAATTAGTGTCAGTTAGTCATTGATTACTCGTGGATTGTAGTCCTTGTTGCTTGAGAGGAACAATGCCTTGTGTGTTGTCTTAGCTCTGACGTCATGAGTTACGGTTACCTAATGCACATATAAATAACTGAGAGGCATTGTTGGGGAGGAGGGGATTGGCGCAGACACTTGCCGCTTAAATTTAATTTACCTGTAACAGTAATTTTACTCACTTGTGATGCTAATTATTTCACTCGTTACACTAATTTCACTCGAGTGTGACTCCCATTTCACCCACTTCTGACTGCTATTTCACTTACCTGTGACTCCTATTTCACCCATTTTGAACTCTAATTTCTTCCACTTGTGACACTAATTTCAGTCACTTGTGACCCATGTTACTGTCATTAGACTAGGGATTGTGCATGCTATTTAGATTTTTGCCTACTTTATGACTGAGCATACATGTATACAGCTGCCTCCCCCACAGAGAGGGCGAGACTGTGAACGCCTCCAACTTCCTGGTGGTGCAGTGCCCTGCTGACAAGGACCTGCTTGACTCCAGCAAGGGTGAGGGGCTCCTCATGTTAGCTCAGAAGTTCAGGTTGACTAGCATCCAAGAATTCCTGACGTCAGATTTGAGGATGTCTGAAAAACCTGAATTATGTTTTCATTTCTGTTGCTAGTTCTCAGTTTTCTGAGCATATCATTCGTGAAGTTTTTATCTATTTTTGTCTAATATTTGTGCTTTTATTAGGCTACAGTAAGTATTGATGTGGTTTGATTTGTAGCTTACAGGTTTCATTGGTGAGGTCGCGTGTATGTGAGAAGTGTGTTTTTATACTGCATAATACCGTGACAACTTCATCCTACTTTTTTCATCGTTTGCCTTTGAATCCAACTTTTTCATCTAACTTTTTTATTACTTTTTTCAAGTAAGAAATGTAAGTTAATTGGTTTGCTGTTTTAGCTTAAACACTCGATTAAGTTGAAGTATGGAGCAAATATTAATGAATTGTAACGTAATAATTAATTGAAAATTGAAGCTTACTAGTGTTTTTTATTTTGGAGTAAAATACGATCAGTTTAGCTAATAATTTTGTATTGTACGGTATTGAACGATATTCTTAGGTTCGTCATCTACATCCTAATCAAGTTTATGTAAGGATTTTAAATATTCCAGGAACCGTTAGTGACTCGTTTTCTTTATTGAAATATTTGCAAAATCATTAGCTTCCCTTTCTCCTGGCTTGAAACATTATTGAAACCTTTTAGTGTTTTTTTATCTGATGTGGTGTCCCTACTGGTTCCGCTAATCAGGATACCATTGTTATTCTTCTTACCCTCACGAGTGAGGCTGATTCACCCTTCTGATACAGAGGGCAGCTCCACAGCAGCGCTGGTGAGCAGCTCTTCCAGCCTCAACGCCCAGACTGGACGCGGCTCCTCCGTCGTGAGTTCTGGCATGCAGGGTGTGGGTGTTGGTGTGTGTCTGTTGGTGGGTGTCTGTTGGTGGGTGTCTGTTGGTGTGTGTCTGTTGGTGGGTGTCTGTTGGTGTGTGTCTGTTGGTGGGTGTCTGTTGGTGTGTGTCTGTTGGTGGGTGTTTGTGTTGGTGAGTGGGTGTGTATGTGCGCGTGTGTGGGGGTCACCTGAGTGTACAGAAGTATGTTGACGTAGTCTGTCGTAAATATAATAGATATTCAAGCACAGCATACATGGTTACATTGGCGCTCTGTACGCTTGGTTACATAAGCACTGTGTGCATATACTAGGAGGAGGGGAGTTCAAAAACAGAAGTGATAATAGCTCTGATAGATGTAACAATTCTCCGTGCGAATTTATTCCTTGTGTTGGCAGCTGAGACGATCAAAGTAGTCGAACGCCGCTGGTAGCCGAGCCTAGTTGTGCTGTAGCGCGTTGAAATTTCAGTTAGAAGATGGAGACGTTGGCAGAAACGTACTTGGCGATTGAAGTATAAAAACTGATAAGATTTTCACGTCTAAAGAAAACGTTCTCAGCTGAAATTCACCGGCAACAAGTGAAAGTGTATGGAGCGAGTGAAGTTACTAAAATATTTTTGAATTTGGTGCACGGAATGCGATAATGGCAGAACAGATGCACGAGACAAGCAAAGATCAGGGCAGCCAAACCTATTTACCACATATGACCATGTATGCCGTACAGAAGCTTAGATTCAAGTCGGTTGTCGTATTTGCGTGATCCTGTTTGCACAAGAATTCAACATCTGCATTGATAGTGTGCACAATATCGTGCATGAACAATTTAGCTACTGGAAAACGTGTTCTAGCTGGATATCGCTTTCTTGACGCGGCTTCATGACCTAGACGCTGATTTTTTCCATGCTAGTTTAGATATGTTGGTATATCGATGGAGCAAATACTTCGACAATCATGGTGACTAGTTGGAGAGGTAACATGCACCAGTGCCTTACTATGTTGTGCATTTTTTTGAATTAGTGAATCCTTTTGAATCCATGAATAAAGGGGTTTTGCTCAGAGCTCTTGTTACCTTACATTACTTGTTGGAACTACCTAGTACAGGTTGCAGTAGCACTGTGTATGTATGATTACACGTGTGAGTACCAACGGATTCAACATTATTAGGGTTGTGAGTGTTCTCATGCAAGACAAGGAAGTTCTGTGTTTCACTGGGTAGTCCAGCGTTGCACGGTGGCGGTTCTCTGCCATCCAGTTTGCGTCAGGAAGAGCTGCCCGAGGTGGGAGGCTGCGAGTCTTCTTTCTCTGTCGTAATTAGGTGAACTTGCGGCCATCCTTCGCAAGGAAATTTGTTTAGTGCTTTCAATGTGTTGTTACTACTTTTGCGTAGCTAATATTTATTTGGTACTATGGGAAACTATGGAAATACATTAGTTAGATTACTGTTTCAATATCATTCGTATCTTTGATTGGAAGAGCCGGTTTGAAGAATAACTGTCTCAAAATTAGGGCACATAAATGCAGTGAATATCTTACGCTTTAATAGGTCACTATATATAAACTTGGTCTGATGAAATGTTTCTTTGGTGTGATTTATCTATGTTTTGTTCTCTTTCATCAGTATCTAAGTTCTAATCCATTAGAAATATCCTATTAGTTAGTATCTTAAATCTCATCTACTAGTAACGATATTTATTCTGGTATATATATGTGAATCTTTGTACAATACGTTAAGGGATCAGATCCATTATTTGTACTGTGGCGAGTACTAAAACTCATCATACATAGAATTTAAAGTTAGAAACTGTGTGTGTCAGAGATTTTTGTTTGTCCTACTCCAAGTACCAATGAGGCAGCTTTGACATTCTCGGAATTCTTTTGCTCAACATAACATTGGCATTCTTTTTCTCAATATAATAGTGGCAAAATTCTGAGATCTCCATTAACGACTCAGTTTTGACTCTTCAGATCGCGGTTTTCTGGGTGATTTCTGTGCCCTCATGTCAATCATAAACGAGAGTTCTAGTCTGCCATTCTTTTCATAATAATATAGTATATTCTGCCATTTCTTCTGATTTATTTTCATGTGTAGTGTTTTAGTTTAGTTTCTTTTTCCCATTAAAACTTCGTCCGAATTTCTTCATTAATGTAGTTTCATTTGCGATTTCGGCTATATTTCTTAATTGATGCAGTCTCATCTGTCATATCTTGCTAGATGAAGTCTCATCATTTCATCGAATTACTTGTTCAACACGTACAAGGTTGTAGTCCTAATGTCTCTGCATTGCCTACAACGCTGGGGAATAATTATTTCTTGCTCAAACGACAGTAGTTTTGCGTTGCTTTTATAGAACAAGATCATTGCGTGTTCAAACTGAATATTGGTGTACAAATTAATTACTCATACAGTACTGGACAAATACATGTATGTAGCTTTGTTGCTGGGGGGGTTTTTACCGAAGTTCATAAAAAAGGGATACAAAACAAACAATTAGCTCTCGTTAAATTTGCTTCATTTATACTCCTAATTAATATCTTTAACCTAATGGTATTAATATCGTTATATTTGGTGTACTAGAACATGTGTTTTTCAATTTTGAGTGTACAAATATTCTTGTTTTAAGTCAAAGTATATTATAACTAATAAGAAGCGGACCAATTAGAAGCTGAATAATAAGAAGCTGAATAATAATGAACCGAGTAATAATGAGCTGAGTAATAAGAAGCTGAGTAATTAGAGGCTGAATAATAAGAAGCTGTATAATTAAAGCCTGTGTAGGTAGGAGCTGTAGGTACACAAGCGGGATATGAACTAGAGTGCAACCCGCTGTGTTAAAGGCTGGTTGTATTGGTGTGACACACCCCTGCTGAAAGAGGCGTCACTGTACGGAAGTTTCTTCAAGTTTTCATAATTTTACTTGAGATCTCAAAGCGTTTGACTTCGTGGCTCCTAAAATTGTTAATGATGCATTCAAAGTGATTGTCTTTCAGCATAATTTGAGGGCCTCGAGCTTCTTAGAAAAACTTCTCTTTGAGGAATTGTCTTTTCTTCGTAACAGGTTATTTTAAACAAGCCTGCCAAGCACAATTGACTCTATTTATTTTTTGAAATGGGTGTTTCAATTATTTTCCTCAAGTAAACTGTTATTCTGGTGAATTAAAAAATTCTGTTTTTATTGTATTTTCTTAATTATTCTAAGCTGATTTCTCATTATTTATTTTTTGACTTTTGTTTTCGTATGTGTTCAAATTTTCAGTGTGGATTTCTTTATTGTTCAAACATCGATGGTTAGCCGTACATTTCTGTGCTGCTGGTTTTCCATATTCTTGTTGGTAGCTGATTTCCTACAAATTTTACTAATTTCCACTAACTTGAATTCTTTTGCGCATAATTCTCGTAGTACCTGAAGCATTTCTGGTCTGTGAATCTTGATTTTATTTTACGAATTTATCATTTTAGTTCAGTGAACTGTAACTTTATTATAAGAATTTGTCATTTTAGTTCAGGGATTAGTGATTTTGTACACTCGAATTTAAGAAAAAACTAAATTCTTTGGTAACTTTTCTTTCTGAAAGTCCGTAAAAATTAATTCATACGCAGTTCATTATTTTCAAAGGATCTTTACGTTTAATTTTTAGGATATTTGGCACTACTTCAATGCAACTAGTGGTCAGGATGGGCTAAGATTGCATTTGTAGGCTTTTGTCTTCAGGTGATCCTAGCCGATGACATGTTCTATGAGATGTGGTTCTTAAAGGAATTTCATTAGAAAATTCAAGTTGCTATCAATGAAATGGAGTGCTAAGGAATTGCATCCTGAAGTATTTTGTATATTTGATGGGGTTACTACTGAGACTTAATACTTTTTTCTCTTTTGTGAAACTTATTGCTGAGTTTTTCTCCCTCGTAAAATTTACTACTAATTTTTTTTAGCTGTGGAATTTACTCCTAAGTTTTTCTCCCTAGTGAGATTTGTTGTTAATATTTTTGTTTTCGAACTTACTATTTATTTGTTTTTATCTGGAAGATTTACTGCTCTTTGTTCTGTTCTCTTCAGTGAGATTAACTTCTAATTGTTCTCACTAGGGAAATTTACTACAGATTTTGTTTCGTGAAATTTACTGTCTATGTTCACTTTTTAGTTTTTCCCTTGAGAGAAATGTAAACCAGTACAGTATATTACGCTATACATTTGTGAGCGGGATATTATGCGCGAACAACTTGACAAGAGATACGAAACATGGCAAAAAAGTGTGTTGAAAAGTTGCTATAGTTGCGTGCAAAATGGCAGCGTGTGCAGGATTTTTCTGTCGAGTCATTGTTTCGTGGGAGACAGCAGTGTGTACAGAAGAGCAAGTTTTCATATTTTATTTACTGCTCCTAACTCAACTCCTAGGTGAAATACGTGCTCTATATTAATTAGATTGCGAGTTGAAGTGCGAGCCTTATAAGCACTTTTCATTCATTTGCATTCATTTTAACATCTTTTCACTTCACATATTCTGTTTTGAATGTGAATATTCAACGTAGTTTGCTTTCAAAGTGTAAGTTTAGTATGGGAATAAAGTTAATTTGGTTTCAATTAGCAACTGCACTGTGCAATATATGTTATCTATTCCTTTATATACCGTTACACTGGAGCTTCTTTCCCTGCACCATTAGTCTTCTAACAGTATATTGTCGAATTAATCCCTCAAATAAGTTACAGTTCACTTTCGCAGTATATATAAGTTTGGAGGGAGTGTTTGAGTAACTGTCAGGAGATATACTAGGAGATATAAAATATAACTCGTTCGCACGTGCGGGGCACAGTGTCGTCTGATGCATGCAGCCTGGCTAGAGGCAGCCCTCATGTCGCTTGTGTTGGTAGACGTCAGCACATAACCGCCAGTGTTCTCAGTATCGAGGATACAAAATCGTAAAATTAATTTAGTAATTAAATTTGTACTCTCGGTATTGAGGAGACAAACTCGTAGGGTTAATTAATCACCAATTAAATTCGTGGTGGTTTTGTGTCCATGAGCGAGCTTCCTGAATGTGGTCAATTAATTAGAGATGTTTAACCAATTAATTCCTCTTCATTCTTCATTGGTGCACTTTCTACTTCGGAAACCTATAGGACTCTCACTAAAACTGAGCTGAAAATAATTTAAGACTCCCACTGAAACTTGGCTGAAGGTGATGTAGGACTCCCACTGAAACTTGGCTGAAGGTTATGTAGGACTTCCACTGAAACTTGACTGAAGGTGATGTAGGACTCCCACTGAAACTCATTTTAACAGAAATGGTGCAACGCTCAAACCTGGAACAGCACATTAGTTGGATTCAAATGGTGTATGTATCTTCATTACTTGAATTGACGAACTCTAACTAAATTCTCATGTATAATACTCGTAAGTAAACAAATGGGATTCTTTGGTAAATCATCTCTTTAATCGTCTTTAGCGTTTAAACCTATGGGAACACAAGAATAGTAAGAATAGTAATTATAGTGATAGAATTGATTATTATAATAATAATAATAATAATAGTAATAAGCATATGGAACACGGACAGACTTGGTTACTCAACACAGCTTGCCACCAACCTTTCCCTACCCCTACCTTTCTCAATGTACATTTTGTCGCCAAGTATTCCTTTGTTCACTACGCTTCTCTATGTATTTCCTGCCCTTCTTCGTTCGTCACTTCCTGCACTTTTCTCCTTAGTGGATGCGCTACTTCCTCAATTTCTGTTTTGTTCAGTTCCTGCACTCTGGTTCACTGCCAGCTCGTCATTGAGGGCGTTTTATTAACATAACCTTCACTTTTTCAGTTTGTTTCTTTCCATTTCCCGGATTTTATTTTTCATTTCCAGCATTTTTTCTTCTCTGCCACTAGACCTTTTACTTCTTTTTCCTTGTATTTAACACTTCAATTTTTTAAGCTAGCCAGTTTTAATTTCTTCATGCATCAATTCACTTTCGCTGGACCCAACATTTGCAATTCTATGTAGCTTGGAATTTACTTTCTTTGAATCCAACTTTGTAATTCTTTGTATGCAGTATTTATTTTATTCACTCTTTTATGTTCCTCATTTCGTATGCTGCTCACTGGAGCTCAGTTTCATCTTTATTGATATTACATGCATATTACGTGTATTAATTTCTTATATTCAACTTCCTTTGGATTTATTACTCATAGTTAAATTTGTGCTCTCTCTTAATTCCAATGTAGCAATTTTTTTTCTTGTCTTGCTCACTCTGGCTCAATTATCCATTTCATTCCTCCCACTTCTCGTTTGAATGTTGTTTTTTGTTTCTTTTCTGAGTTTCTGATTTAGTTCTGTTTCTGTCTTGATTTTTATATTCCTGAAATTTTCATTCATTTTCAGTCATTACCTTATATTTATATTTCCTTATCCATTTCGATCCCTCTATTACTTCTATTCATACCATTTTCAACTTCTACTGCTCTGTCTCTCCTAGGTACTAACACGGCAGAAATACTTATTTAACTTTGATGAAGCTTGTCTAATGTTTTTCCATCCTTGCACCTTATCTCTTCTTTACTTTTCCGCATTAGTTGCATACATCTCATCTATTTCACTGATGTCTTTGATACACTTTGTGTGTTTTAAACGGTCGTATCTTCCACAACTTGTTTACTGCATCTGTAAATTTCATTTCTCGGTTCTTTTCCTTAAAATGTTCAATAAGTTTAGACTCACGTAATTCCTCCTAAGCCTCTTTCCCTTCCACACACACATCCAAGACCTCACAAGCATTTTTCTCATAATCTGTGCGTAATTTCTCGCACAGTCACATGCTATTTTCCCGTTTCACTGCTGCTCACTCAGTTCCGGGAACTGAAGGGAGTCCATTTCCCAGGCTCGAACAACCCTCGCTTTTGTCAACTGGTCATAGAGCGCAGCAGACATCACCTCCGACCGGTGAGCTGTTCATGCTTTCGTTGTGCCGTCTGTGCATCGTCCTCCGTAGATCACGCTTCACCTTCTGATCGCTACTTGAATATTAGAGACGAACTTTTGTGCTAGGACGACCTACATATGAGCTGCGATTCAGTCAAGTTGACTTTATTTCGTTTCGTCATCATGCACAGTCATCATCTATGACTGTTAAACTGTTGCTTCTGTTGTTGGACCGCCTACTTTTTTGAGGTCCCAAGCATCGAGGCGACAATTATTTTAAGCTTGTATCAAGGACGACTATAAACTTTTTAGTAGTCCTTGGCTTGTATGTATAAAGAATGGCCTAGTGCTATTATGATCGTGATATCTGTACAGACGATGACGAGATACATTTTATTAAAAAGTACGGTTCTTATTTTTTTACTAGATTTTAAATTACACGAATTATGCTAGTTTGCTGTTCGCGGTCGACATAATTTCAGGCCACTGTGCTGCTTTTCATTGCATATTGGCTTTTCAATAAACGACCTCTTTTAAAATCACCAGCTAAGTTATCGTATTAGATTTCAAATATGGACTGCTTATCTTTCGTATTTAATTGATTTTTCGAAAATGTCAAGAAGTAAGAAAAATATATAATCGTTAACATTTTCAGAGCTTTTATTGACAGTTGTGTACAAAATTCCTGTGAGTTTGTGCACGAGTCTTGTTCTCTGTTTATAGGCTCCTTTTTTCACAAATTTTTGCTTCTTTGCGAGATGATCAGCATCAGCAAACATCGCCTGCCCCATTACGTCCTTGTTTTATTTGCACCTCAATTTGCAATACTAGCTCAAAAATTTTGTTGTTGTTCTTTAGTCTCCAAAGGCTTGGTTCACGGTGTAAATTAGCGATGTAAATTGCAATGTTAGCAATCATATCAAACACCGTTGAAATTAACAATGTAAATTGCATTAGTCTCGATCATGTGGAGTATGTAAAGACTGTTGCGCAATATTCAGGACTCGTTGCTGTGAGTTCGAGTTGTTGTCGTAATTCAGTAATTTTTGTTAGGATGATTGAAGTCCCAAGTGTGGCACTCGAGACCAAACTGTCGTACATTTTGAACGGTGATAACGTTGACTCCAATTTCTATGTATGCTTCAAAATTGTCTCACAAATTTCTAGTGCTTATTTAGTGTATTCAATAGTATTTATAGCGTTTTATATTTTTACATGCATTATGCATTCAACAACACAATATTTTTTTTAGAATTGAAAGTTAACATATTTTCTAGACGTTTACGTCTGTCATTTAGTCTTATGCTATGGCTTGTCTACGTTTAAACATGAATGCTAAAACGTTGTTGCATTTCATCTTCAAATCCATGTTTATTTTTGGAGTTTTCTTTATGATTTTTTATGATAATATGTCGCACGAATTTTTCTTTGTGTACTTCTACACACCACGCAAAGGCCGCTAAAAGCAAGCATATGTAATGCACTGTAACAGTCTTGCTCTTTCGGCCCTATCGTTTGATCCAGAATTAATTTATATAAATTTTCCGCTTTTTGGTCTGTATTTGTTTTTAAAGGAGTTCGTATGCACTGCTGCTTACCTATTTGCCTGTACTCCTTCTGGTCGGAAACAGTTTGTTCATACAAGTTTTGACGTTGTTCTAGAAAAGTTAGTGCAGTAGAAAAATTTCTAAAAATTCAACTCATACATCATACTTTCAACGTTGTATATGATGCTTTAAAAACGCACAAAAACAAAGATAATGAATTAATTTACTGAATGTTTACCGGAACATTAATACTGAAATGTTTTTCCGACTGCACCAACTGCTTTCGACCAGAGGAGTATTAAAATACATATACCTCATTAAGTCTAGCGTACCAGTGCTCATGTTCCGTGCAGACTTTTCGTTCTCAATTATGTTGGGGAAGTTGAATTTTTTTTTGCCATTTGTGTATTGTTTCCGGTGCGGAGTTTTTTTCACGTGGGCTTCATGAAATCGAGCGGTGATGTACGCAATAGTGTTCTTCATTCAGAAGTAAGTATAGACTTAGCGTATTATTATGCTCGTGGAGAAACGGGGGGTTGTCTTGAGAACGAATGAATGGTGCGATTGATTGTGCGAATTGGGAAAAGAATTCACTTTAATTTTTCTTGCCAAGCACCATGTTTCATTTTTTTCGTCAAACATGTTAATTGTTACAGCTAAACACGTTAATTGTTCTTGCCAAACACGTCAAGTTATCATGCCAGACGCATAAATTGTTCATATCGAATTCGTTAATCTTTGTTGCTAAACGCGTTAATTATTCTTGCCAAACACGTTAACTATTCATACCAAACACATTTAGTGTTCATGTTGAAGTAGTTAATTGTTCTTGTCAGTAAATGACACTTGAGTGGTAAATTCACACGGAAGTGAAACAGAAGTATTTATGTGGAAATACCACGCAATCAGTTGTATTTGGTGTAAGAATTCCTGCTTCTCTGCTGTTTTCATTTATATGTAGATTATGTTTTGCGCTTATTATAAATACTTGGTTGAAGAGAGGTATTGATATACACGAGATGAGTTAACACTCGAAGAAATTGAAAATGCTAAATGATTTTAATATACACTTCAGAATTAGTACTAATAGTCAAGGTTTTTTATCTTCTGGACTCATTTAATTTATGCCATGGTTATAATTTGTAAATTCCAATATTTTTTCCACTGTGCACTGCTGCCTTAGAAAATAGTTTAATCATGTTGTAGATCGGTTACTTTCATTTTCTCTTTGTGTGTATTTTTATGTGTTGTACTTATTGATTTAGAAATGCCTCTTCTATGTTGAAGTGCCTGTGTAACGGCAACGACGGCAATCTCATCTGCCGCATCAGTTTGCTACGTACAAACTTTGTGTTGGCAGTGCCATCAAAAAATGCTAACTCATGAATCTGACAAGCAGGGCGACATTCTGTCATTGTTCTAGCGTTAATTGATAAAACTACACCTGGTGTTGTAATTGTAACGAGAAAAGCATCAGTTGCAGCAACCCCTCTTCTGGATCTACAACGTGTAGACCAACTTAGTCACGTTGGAATGATAGTCGCAATAATTGACCAGTGGTGTACTGAAGCGTATCGTATATTATAATATATGCCTTTACTTTATCTTCGCTTCAAGTGATCTTTTAATGCAAATATAAGGTGATTTGACCATTTCAATTTCAAGTAATGATAGCGCCAAGCTCTTTCATTCAATTCACGGTGACAACTGAAAATAAAATAGTATTTTGTATACATTTCGAAGATGCGTCAGATCATTTTACCGCACCCTGTATGTCTTGAAATATTTTGCTTCTGTCTTGCTAAGACTTTGCATTAGCGTCTCTGGGAGACGAGTTACGTTATTTTTGTTCTCGGCTAAAAGTTAGAGACGTACATTAGTTCGGCTGGTGCGTCTTCGTTGCATACCTTCAGCGCTAGAGTCTCCAGGTTAATTATAAAGATAGTATTCTTTGTACGGAACTACTAGCAAAACCCCGAGTGTAAAATTGATTTTTTTTCTCTGAAGGAACCATAATTTATGTGCATTAGAGCTGAGAGCACTGTATTTTGCTTTTAAATGATTTTTTGACGCCTTAACTTCGCACGTGTTACTTTTTAAAGAATATTGTAGAAATGCAGACTTTACCATATTCTTTGGTATGACTTGAATATATTCCGTTTTTGATATTCCACAGCATGCGTCCAACCGTCGACTTTTTATTGTAATTTCAATAAACAGTTTTGTGTATGCGTTTTAACACGGTCTATGCTCTCTTTATTGACTTATACTGTGGCAGCTTCTAGCGTTTTCTTCTAGTTATTCGCATGAACGCGTCCGTTGATTTAAGGTGACGGAGTCGTAAATACATACTTCATTCTCTCGAAATACAGGGTGTCCCAGAAGTAACTGACCCTTTTGATTTGCTAATAAACCGAAAACTATTAACACTAGGATATTGAAATTTGTTTTATTCGAAAGAAAGACCTTTTTATGGCACAATAGGATAGTTGGTATCCTATTTACGAACCAGCTTGACATTTGATTTTTGCTTCATTGCAAACCCTTAATTTTCATCATGTCTCCATACAGCAAAGAACAAAGAATAAGAATTTTGCAAATCTACACACGGACAATGTCAACAACAGAAGTGCAACGTGATTACAGAAATTATTTCAGAACAACAACCAGTCCTTCGAAGAACACAATTAAATCGGTGTATCGAAAATTTACGGACACTGGAAATGTTAATGATAAGCAACGATCTGGAAGATTAAAATTAACTCGAACTGAAGCTGTAATCAAGCGAGTTTCTGCAAGTGTTACAGATAATCCTAAAGCCTCCATCAGAAAACGTTCAACTCAATTATCCATTTCCCGATCGACATAACACCGCATTCTTAAAAAAGACTTGAACAAAATTAAATTAACCCAACAGTTATTGCCTAATGATTATCACA
>VCRD01000091.1:285037-348580 GCA_006783055.1 Trinorchestia longiramus
GTGATATCAAGGTGAGCTTCTAGTTTAGTTTACGTGAGTTCTTGTTAGATCTTGCAACATGATCAATTTGCAGGTTTGGTAATAGAATAAACGTGTAACAATATGAATGTGCTGGCCGTAAATTTAAATGAATTTAAAACAAATCAACGCACTGAATTCGAATTAAAAAACACGTATAACGAAATGAACTTGCAGGTTTTAAATTTATTGAAAAGAAAGAACTAATTTACGTGCAGACTTGAAATTTAAACTTGTAATACAATGATGTTTGCAGGTGTGGGGTTTGTCGGTGCACAACCTGATCTACAACCTACCAGGGGAACACTCGCGCACCTCGCTCTTCAAGAACCTGAGCCAGGGCGTGACGCAGCTCCTACTGGACAACCACAACAGGCTCTTCTCTTGCGGGGGCGATGGCTCCATTAAACTTAGGACTTTTCCGGAGAGGGACTTGAACCTGAATCTCCTGTGAACAGGTACTAGTGTCTGAACCCCAGTCTGCTGGACAGAGGCTCTACAGTGACAGTCGGTACTTCGACCTATTGTGAAGAGGTTCTGCAGTGTCTCTGAAAGCATTTTAATACTCTGTGATGAGAGGCTTAAGGCGTTTCCATCAAAAGAATTAGACCTGTCCCAGTTAGTTGCAAAACTAAAGAAATGTAGTGTCATCACGTTTCAATTGTGTTGTCCTGAGTATTAGAATGCAAATTGAGACGTTTAATAATATGCATTGAATATAATGTTGAAATGAAATGTTAACTTTAAAATCGTCTCGTCTTCGATGTTATTGAAATTCTATCTTGTCACGATCTTGAAACTCTAGTCTATGTAGATGCTGAAATTTTATCCCTTCTTCTCTGATATTAATATTAATTTTTCTCACGGGCATTGATTTTCAGTTATTTTGTGCATTGCAATTCTGCTTGTCACAAATAATTTCAGCTTAATCTCTCGTTCATTTTAAAGTTGAGTAGGACTCTATAGTGAACTTGAATTCCCTAAAAATCGTGGAAAAGTTACTCCAATGTCTCAAAATTTGTTTATCTTCCTTCAAAGATCGTGTCAAAAATATTTTTGGCTTGCGTTGTTTGATCTCATTTTTCTTTTAAAATACGGCTCAAGAATCAATTTTCTTTTATTGGGGTTAGGCTTGGAAATCTTAGTTTTAGTCCTATCTTGGCCTAATTTTTTGGAATTTTACTTCCAAACATGAAATAAAACATCTAGCTATTCGACTTTGCACTAATATATACGCACAAAATCTCACCACATTCACGCGAAGATTGAATTCTTGAAAACACCTTGGTTGTGAGGCACGTATTTAGCCAGACTATTCATTTTATTGCACCTCTTCGTCTTCAGCATATATGTAGTCAAAGCTAAACATAACTTATTCTTCGTGTGTCCAAATAGATTCCTATCGCATTTCACCTCTTGAAATATATAACGTATAACTAGGTTTAGTAAGTCAAATTTTACGTTTTTTCTTCTCCATGTCAAGAGAGTGGTTGTTTTATGGTGAGTATTTCTTAATAAAGGAACACAGCTTTCCTCAAGCAGGTTCTAAGTCACCGTAAAATTGGCAATGTTTGTTGGTGGAGGCTGTTGTGGCTTTTGTTCACCGTTTTGGTTTACCTCGTTATTGTTTTGCCAACTTTTTTTGTTCGCCAGTGGCAAGGGGATGTGAATAGAGGCATAAATCAGTCTTGTTTTGACGGAAGAATTAGACAGGTGGTTTACGTGCGGCCGATCTCATGCGGAGTGTTTGTGACACTACTGTATAACAGTCTACTCCGAAACTTTCACCTTATTGGTGATACTTCCGTCTCTTTGAGGTACGTACAGTCATAATTAGAACACTTCGATCAGCATCGATGGTTGAATGCCACAATTTAATCTAAAGTGAAAGACATGACGTTTGGCTATGGCTGATATAGCTGAAAACAAGCACGCCACTTTGGCGGTTAATATTTATCTCTGTTGAAAGTGGAAGTATCTTCCTAAGGAAAATTATTCACAGTGTTGAAAATGAAAGATTCTTCATTAAAGTTAGATAAAGACTTGTAAAATCATTCCAAAAATTTTAAGAGTTGTTTGTTTTCCATGTTTTGCTCGTCTGTTTTTAGATATTTCGAGTAATTCATTCGGAAGAAGTATGAGCTGTGTTCAATTTTTTATGCTTAGACATTCCCCGGTCATATTTTTCGCAATTTTAAAGAAAATATCTCCGTATGTGAGGCATTCATGTTTAGATCTAACATGCGTGTGTTAGTCACCTTGCATAGTCAGTTTGAATATTAGTGTACCGGTGACGAGCTCCTCATTGTGATTGAAGATGCTTAAGAAAGGTATTTCTAGCGAGTTCAACTAATTTGAATGGTAGCGTTTATTTTTCAATTGCTGGTACCTAATTCATACTACTGCCACCTGGTACTACGGCCCTGACACTCCTACGGAAAGAGAAGACTAAATATTCAGATGCAAAAGACCAAAACGTCATCATTTTATAACTACTCTAAATATTTGAGCAGTCGCTCATATCCAAGTACATTTTTCCTGGTAAGAATAGCATTGAAAGTATTAATCACTTGATGCCTGATAATTGTGCTGAAAATATTGTATCAGTGATCATCGGTCCAAAAATTCTCTGCCTCAAGTTCTCTCACTATTTGGGTGCTCCGACTTTCTTGTCATTGCTAGGAACACACACTTTCTATGCTTCAGTTTCTATGCTCGTTTATTGGGCGTTTGCATTTATTTATTTTCTTTTCAGTATTTTTCTTGTTAATGAATGACTTGTTTTGTGAAGACCTAGTCAGTTTATTGTTTAAAAATAACATTTAAACAGAGGATCGTGCTACCTAATTAAGCTGTGTATGACTTCGTATTTCTTTATCCATAAGCCGAGGGAAGCGTTTTTTAGATGCAAAGTCCTTGATTATGAATAACTTCTGCGATGACGTACATTTTTAAATTTGTTTTTTCACAATTTGTTGGTGTATGGTATACTTTGTGTAATTGTTTTAAGCACTAATTGACCATTTCCTTTTTTTCATGGAGATCAAACCTTAACATATGGGGGCTTTTTAAAACAAAAACAGTGTTTTGTTTTATTATACATAGCAAAGACAGTAAAAGCATTGTATTTTGTGGCATTTTCTTCCAAGATCAGGATAAAAGCTGAAACGTTATGCCTCGGTATAAAGGAGAAATCAATTGTAGAGGTGTAGCTTGTATATTATTTCACAGGGAGAAAAATCGAAGTAAATCATGTGTGTGGTAAGTAATATTGCTTTCTTTGGCTTCACATCGGCAGTGAACTGGTGATGGATGTTTGTAGGTTTATTTTCAGTTATTGAATCAAATATGAAAGGTTCAACTTTTTCTTCGTTTTATGTTGATCTTTTTGAATTGTGCCTTCATCAGTTTTGTTTATTATTTTTTGACCATTTATCTAGAGTAAGCTGGTGACGCCTGTTCAGAGTCATATTTTCAGTCATTGCTTCCGTTTCTAATGGTGCTTTCTCATCTTGGTGTTCTTTTGATCTTATTGAGTTGTACCCTCTTTATTTTTGTATATTATTTTGTTGATACCTACTGTACTCTATTAAGTGCATTCCGGAAGTTGCATGATAGATAATATGTATATCGGATTATTGAATAAGATCAAATAGTCTAGTTCCGCTTAGGTTCTCGTGTTATTTCTCGTATTAAACTGACACACAGTGTATGTGAGCGTACCTAGCCTACACAATATCATGAGGCTGCTTATGTGGTAGATGTTTTTCAGTGAATAGAGACCTTGAAATATACCTAACACTTTTCCTCTTTGAAGCTAGCAGGGTTTGAATGGAGCTAAATTGGTGGCAAAGATTAGTAGATTTGATTCAGTTGGACGTGTTTGCGTTTCACTTTACTGTGGAAGTTATCGATTCGTTAAAACCAAATGTTACAGAGTGTTATTCTAAGGCTTGATTGTTCTCTGATCTCAAGTGTTATAATCACAGATGACGAAAGTACTACAACTGTTAATTAAAATAAGCATATTCTAAATCAATTATACCTAAATAGATTGAACCATGTAGCTCATTTATAAGACTGCTATTGGTTGTTGCATTGTTTCTCATCAAAATTCTTTAATCAAAAATCGTCTGATTTTGTTTATATAATTTTGGGGTTTACTCAAAAAATATACACTATCAATAGGTTGCAATAGTTGACGTCTATCATAGTGTCTCAAATAATCGGTGTCTCAAATTATAAATTCTTGCAAGACTCGTTCTGAGTCCTTTGTCGTTAGTAAAGACTATCAGTAATCATTCAAAATTAGAGAAAGTAGAAACTGCTTTGCGAGAGGCTCCATGAAAAAAGTATTTCATGCTGTTTTTTCGTCTTTAGCTTACTTTTCCTGAGTCAGCTTCGTTTTTTTAGTTTCCAAATTTGTTTTTATATTAAACCGTCGCATGGTTTATTTTAGTTTTTGAGTGATTGCGTCTGTTAAAGTAATATTAAGACTCATAACACGAAGTTTCTAGTTGCCTCTTGAATGCATAGCGTGCAGAAAAATGCCCGCAGGAAAGTTGGTTGTATAAAGTATCTTGAAAGTGTGAAAACATTTTCTTACGTCATAGTTTACCGTTAAACTGAAACGTTTGGGTAAGGTTTTATACTTTTAAATTATTTCCTAATACCAACGTTTCCTGCTTCCATTTTTCTGGATGCCATGTATTAATAAGTTAACTCCTAGGTTATTGTTGTTGATGTTCTCGGCTTTCTTGTTCGCAAATATGCTGCGTTTCTAATTTGTGCGCCTATATCCGTGTTAAATGATGTATTTATTGTTAGACCTTCCCTGTATAATATATGTTGAACGACAATGCTTCACGATTTTATCTTCCTTTTTTCTTGTACGTACTTTTCGCTATTTTGTGAATTACCACAGGAAACTTTAAAGTTAAATTCACGTACGCGCTATACTACACAAGTTAAATTGATATTATCGTGCAAGATGTACTTAGTTAACTATGATACATTGTCATTCGTAAGGAACTCGTAATGTGTTGTTTAAATACCAGCATGATGACTTCGGATAAAACGCCTCATGTAATCACTATAAAATCATACTGAAGGTGTGAATTCAGTCACTTGAGAGCACGGAAGTTTGCATTTCCTGAGTTCTAAATTGTTAGCACTTTGATAGATAGATTTTGGAATTGAAAGCATTAATGTGTCAAGTCCATGAGCGCAAAAGTTTGATTGTGGGATGTTTGAACGATGGTGGATTCTACGTGCACATAGCAGACAAAAATTGTCATGATTTAGCTTCTTTCGCAAGTCGTTCCAATGAAAATTTTACATGGACGATTTTAACAGATTTCCGAAAGTAGTCACTTGCGAAAAAAATGCCCGGTGACAAATACTTCTTCATTTGTTTGCGCTGCCTCATAATATCCAATTACAAATATTCAAAGTTCAAGTCAAAAGGTAAATATCCTGAGGTAAATAGAAACTGATTCATGGAACTCTCTCTGGAACGAGTTTTCGAAGTATTGAATTTTCAGTCGCATATGGTGTTTTGTACAGAATCTGTTTCCTGAAAATATATTTCATAATTTAATTTTCTTTCATGGGAATAGAATATCTTAAATTTCTTGACATTGATGTCGATCAATCATCGGGTTGTCCTTCACTAGCCAAACGAAATGTGAAGTCATGAATATTTTTTACCAACAATATCTGTTGAAGTGTGAGGGCTCCAGTTTTATTTTATCACGATTGCATTGACCAAACATTTCCTTCAATTTATGTCAGTTGTGGTACAGTTACTCGGATTCCTAAACAGCTTAATGGAAAAAGGTATTGTAGCAGTTATTAATGCGGCTAAATTAGAGGTGAGGTTATTTGGGCAGTTAATGAAGTCAACTGAATTTTCACTAATTATTTTATTTAGAGTAATATTACTTCTTTGATGGCCTGCACTTTGAAATAGTTTGATTGCCAGCTTGGGAATAGATTGTTCTGCTGTTAGTATGTTTGAAAGCAGACGTGAAATGGACTCGGTTCAGCATAATACCTATGCATGCATATTCATTCCTGATCGAATATGGTATTTTGTAATGCGTTTAAATTTTTTTTGCAAAAACCAAACGTGAAATGAACACTTTTTGTACAGAAAAACTTTTTTATCTGCGGTAATATGCAAATAAACATATTTTGCCCATTTTAGAAAACTTTCAGGCTCCGATACGCGCACTTCACATTGTTGCTTCATTTGTACTGCTGAGTTTCACTCAAAATACTTTATCACAAACGTCATGAAGAACATAGCAGTGTCCGGTTGTTACTTGCAAACGAATGTCAAATCAAAGAATTAAAGCATATGATTGAGTGTCCACCAAATACCTTGTAGATGCATTTTTTGCATGTTCATCGCAAACAGTAACATGAAGAGACGCGGTGCGCATTAGTCTGCGGAGATTAAGCCCAATATTTAAGTATCCGTTAATAGTTGGCGGTATTTAATCTCTGTATTTAAGTATCTTGTTGCTCCTATGTACCGTGGGGAGCAAAATAATACAACTCGTTCATTAAATCACCAGATTGCTCATTTATAGACCACGTACAATTATGAAAATTGGACTATGTATAAACAATAGTATAAAAAGTTAATAATATTAAAACCCATATATTTTTTCGAAAAAATACATAGGAACATGTATAATAAATACGCGAACAAAAGTTTACAATACCCGATTTTTTTTTCGATAGTATGCATGAAAATCATTGTAGGATTATTCCAGAATGTTTTAATAGATTCTACTATTTGGCAACCGAGCTTTCGTCAGCATTCATCTCCAATAATGTGTCATTGGTACAGCAGCTCTCGTTCTGAAACATCGTAAGCATGGTTAAGAATAAGAACATCAGCCAAGATCTTTGCGAACGTATTGTGGAGCTCCATAATGAAGGTTTGTGATATCGGGATATAATTGCACAATTGCGTGTTCCTATAGCCTCGGTTGGAACCATAATACTTAAGTGGAAATGCCGGAATACGACTCTCAGCAAGCCTCGAACTGACCGTCCTCGGAAGATTAACGACCGTGCTGCTCAAAAATCGGTCTGAACAGTAGTGCAGAGGCCTCAAACTACTAGTGAAGAATTGAAGGATGATCTCAAGGCCTCTGGGATCGAAGCCAGCAAACACATGATCAGCAGGGCACTACGTCGTGAAGGTCCTCGCTCCCGCACCCCTCATAGGACACCTCTTCTCCAGAAACGTCACGTCAAGGCCAGGCTGAAGTATGCCAACGACTATTTGAACAATCCAGCAGCGTTTTGGAACTCAGTACTGTGGTCAGATGAAACCAAAATCGAACTATTTGGAAGACACATCACAAACCATGTTTGGAGGCAATCGTGGTAAGGGGATGTTTCAGCTCATCACTGGTAGGTAAACTTCACATCATTGAAGAAGCCATGAATGACAGGAAATACCGTGAAATATTGGAACAGCAACTCCTACCTTCAGCTCGTTTGTTAAAATTGTAACGTGGATGGAAATTCAACAAGATAGCGATCCAAAGCATACTGCAAACGAAACCAAGGAATGGTTGAGGATGAAGAAGATAAACATTTTAGAATGGCCAAGTCAATTCCTGGACATGAATCCAATCAAAAATTTGTGGAGGGAATTAAAATTAAAGATTTAGAAGAGAGGTCCCAATAACATGACTGAACTCAAAGAAATTCGCATTGAAGAATGGAATAAGATTACGCCTGAAACTTGTAAAAGGCTGGTAGTGAACTACTACAAACGTCTCGAAGTTATAATTAATAATAAGGGCTATGCAACGAAGTATTAATGTATGTATATAATTTGAAATGTGTGGTAAACTTTTGTTCACGTATTTATTATAAGTGTTCCTATACATTTTTTCTATTAAATATTTGTGGGTTTAGATATATTATTAACCTTTTTATGCTATGGTTTATATATAGTCCGATTTTCGTAATTGTACGTGGTCTATAAATGTGCAATCTGGCGATTTAATCAAATTGTATTATTTTGCTCCCCACGGTATGTATATTGAAATGTTAGTAATTGAAAAACCTCAAGACACAACTGAAAAGAAAAATATAGCTTTCGAAGCAAATTAACTCACTATGCTACTTGTAGTTCTTCAATACGCAGATTTTATCAAAATGTGAACACTTGGCACATTCAGTGGAAACTACAGGTAATAATGTTAGCAAGTTAAAGTTCCGCGAAAAATACATAAACTCGAACTGAACGGTAATTCACAGTTAAATAAGTAAAATCAAGCATAAAACTGTAGTTCATGGACATTTTTGCTTGCATATGTAGAAGTACACAACTGATGCCACCGTTTGGGTATAAATGTTGACTAAATTTTAACATGCATATTATTGTGTGCCTGAACATTGGTAGAATACACATCGTGCTCATCGATTCTTGTCGTTTGGTAAACTGTATTTCTTTAAATTTCAGCCATTTTTTCAACTTCATATAAAAAAGTAAGTAATTGGCTCCAATGCTTCTGTACGTACGTGAGTTGTGTTGGCCCAGTAAAGCAGGATCATTGTTTAAAAAAAAGTCGGCTCACGCGCAAATTATAGGAAGTCGATGCTATGACTAACGAAACCCAAGAAAAGATCGACTGGCGCTCCACCAAACTATAATGTGGCGATTGCCCGGCATTACGCTGTGGCAGAAGCCTCCAATCAAACCGTGAGTTGAATTTTATAGCAGAAGCAAAATAGATTTGAAGAGTGGACAGTGCAATGGACATTGTACTATCGCTTTATATTGGTTTACAGCAGGACAGATGTGTGCTGTTCTTAGTAAAAGTACGGCGAGACATGAAACAACAGTATGGTTATGAAAAACTGTAACTTACTGGAATAAAGTAGATAGAGTTCACTGAATTACTAAAGTACCACCAGAAACCTTAACACAGTGATATGCAGGGGAAATGACAGGCATGCTGTAGAATACATTGTTCTGGGTGTCCTTTAAAAAAAGTGTCCGGCACCCCTTGTGGTTCAGCTTGAATTTCTTCTACCGAGTCAAATCACCTTTAAGTTTCTTGCTGTAATATGTGAGACAGAACTATTCCCTCACAGGCATACAGGGTGAGAAAAAGTAAGAAGGTCGTTTTATTTTCCGTACCTTACTATGATGGTGGTGTGTAGTATACATTCTAGAATGAAATGAGATGGTGTATCATGGTAATATACCCTAAGTTCAGCATTTGAAAAGTTCCATTAGAGGTTCCCAGACTTTTATTCACGACCCTTTCATTTTCATTTCACAATGAACGAACAAACGTTTTCAGACGTCACCAAAAGGAAAATCCAGCCAATCGTTAAAGGCCTAAACTCAAGAAAATTTTTACACTTGAAATTTAAAATTACAAAGCAGAGAGTACGCCAGGGACAGTTATTCGTGCCACGGAAACTACAGTTTCAGGTTGATTTTTTTAGAAGAACAAAAGTTACAGCGTAAAAAAATAACGCATTGGAGTGAAAAATCCTAATGGCTTCCACTAGTCAGAAAAATTTGACAATGCTTTTGTTCTTAACTGAGAAGCACCCAGTCCTTTTGTTGCTATTACCGGGAATTTTTTTTCATGCACCTCAGTACACTTCGTCTTCAATAGTGCTTACGAAAAAATGCACTCAATTCAAAATATTTCGTTTTTGACTAAGAAATTGACCGATAAACTGACTGAAATGACACTGGAGAATTTTCAACCAAGAAATATTGCATTCACTTATTCTGACGCGGTTGACCCTCGGACTCGTGTGCTGCATAAAAAATGTAAATCTGAGTTACGCTGTACCTGCTTTAATCACAGTTGTTAAATAAATATCACATATTTTTAAAATCTAAAGTTCTACTGTGTGCTTAGCGGACATTGTATTCCCCAGCGCACGTTCCCATTTTTTAAGAATAGCGTGAAATTGAGTAAGTTCTCGAACTCTTGCTCATATTTCATTTAGATCTTAAAATGCTAGGCGTTGTGAGCTTGCTGCTGCCATGGACTCGCAGGTTGAAAGAAACTCTGAGCCAGACTTGTGAACCGTGAAGTTGAGATCACAGAATCTTCTGCACAGCCGTGTGAGTCGCCTCAGAGAGTGTGAAAAATCGTGAAATTTATATTTTTTGACTGAGCAAAACCACTCTGCAGGGAACGCAGCCACCGTAACCAAAGCGTCAAAGTTTATTTCCTATTGCAAAAGTTTAGATATTTTTGCAATGACAGCACCAAAGTACGCTTGATTTTGAAAGACAAAAATTCACTTACGATTGCTGAACTGAATAAATTCGTGATAGTGAAGGTTGTGATAGCTCTTCATTCGGTCTTAATGGTCAAAGACTGGAAATTAAAAATGTTAAGATGGAGTTTGAAATATGGTGAGAAGCTTTTTATGGACTAAGAAAATGCTGATAAGTATATGTCTTTGTTTCTTAGTGAAAGTAGTTTAAATTTACTGAGAAATCTAACTCCAGTGGAGCGAGGAAGTTGTTTCAGTGAAGCTTGCACAACTAAAACATTAATTGATGGTTTGAACTATTGTAGAATTAGATATCGTGAGTTTAACTAATTTTACGCCTTAAATAGTCTATTCATAATTTTGCACTGCATTGAGAGATTGGTGCACTATCTTACTACAACTAAACCTAATTAATTTTGCGTGGTAACTAAATTAGTGAAACTCATGTTTTTCTAACAAATATTATTAATGCACCTTGTTGATTAGATTAGTGCATAGAACACATTTTCGTACAAATTGACACTACAGATATTTATAAGGTATATTTACACAGGTATTTAGAAGATATCTCCGTACAGACATCTTGAAGGTATTTCGAAAATATTCGTAATCAGGTGCTCCAAAATTCTGCATCTCGTACTTGTACGCGTTTTTTCGAAGCAATTCACGACTGGAGTGTTGCATTTTAGTTCAGAATCACTTTGATGAGCACATTTTTGCTTCAACTTCCATGCCAAAGCCAACCGTACAGATGTTTGCAAAATGGAAAAAGCAGGCATATGTCCAGAAATCGAAATCATTCTGTAGTACTATTTTTTCTACATTATTTCTCTCACAATCTTCTCACTATTAAAGTATCTACTTTCACTCTCAATGCTCTCGCTATCCTCTTGTTTTCAAGTACGTCCCCTCATACTCTCACTAGTCTCGCTGCCTTCTCATGATTCAAATACGTCCTTTCAATCTCACTATCATTTCACTGCTGAGTTACTGGCTCGCACTGATCGTACGTTTGCGAGAAGTTCGTACATTCTGAAGGACGACGTCTCTAGTAACTTCAATAATCTGTTCTGAAGCCCTGCACTCATGAAAGAACGATCGCCTGCAGCTGACCACGACTTCAAATGGAGATTCTGAGCATTCTTGGCAGGTGCTAAATCGAAGGGTCCGACATTCCACTCTTTGTGTTCTGGCACACGGGCAGCTGATTGGCTACATTTTATTCCTGTACAGATTTGCTATCAAAATTTGCAGAGCGACTTTTATGTGATTCTGAGCGCAGTTTTATTTTTTATTCGAATTACGAAGTACAATTCTGTGCTGTAAATCAATCCAGTTAAATATGGTGCTAACTTGTTGAAGTGTCCAAATGTCCTTGAAATGTTTAATTGCTCAGTCTTCGTAAAATTCAGTTAACATTGTGAAGTTTCTTTTGACTGCAGAGATGACAGGTAAGATGTATGCCGGTGTATCTTGAGCCGGTGCCGTACATTTGTATATCTGGTAGCATGTTTTTCTGTCTGTTCAGAACTATATTTACAAGATATTATATTGTTGTAAGATATATTGTAAGGTATTTATATATATATTATAAATATAAATATATAAATACATACATATATATATATATATATATATATTGTTATAACCACACTGTTATTTTGCAACAGTTACACACAACTATACTTTCTTTAAGTTTGAAAATAGGGAATTATAACATATTTAACGAAGAATAAGCGCAATTTAGCGAATGTGAATGTTTTTAACAAGACTAGGCAGTAAATTAATTTTAATCTAAGACATAAAATTATATACACATATCTCTGATGATTACAAATATAGTACTTTCTTATGTGTGTACCATCTTGTTTGCCTTGTGTAATTATTAATGAGGGCCAAACATGATGTAATAACACAAGTAACTGTTGTAAGCTTAGATAGAGTTTTCTTAGATCAAGAACAACACTCACATGAATCTTAAGGGTTTAGAAAATTCAGGATTAAATGCAATAATGATTGCGTAACTACATCAGTATTCATATACAAGTAAAATGGTATGATAAGTGCTATAATGTTGTGCAATATTATAAATAAATTATCAACAGTAGCCTAAAGAGGGTCATCGTTGAACTATCAGTTGTGTACGCAAGTTCTGCGTTTTTGTTATCATCTTGCAGGTAACCGAACAATCCACCGTGCATTTTTGCTCTTAAATAAATAGTTTAGACTCGAATGGATAAACTTGGAGTGAAGGAACCCGAAATCACTTTCGAACACCGTGCGAAATTCAAGCGTTGTTTATCCGAACTTCTCTGCAGGAGAGACATTTTGAATCTCCCATGACTGGTGGAGCTTACCAGGTTTCATGAGGGCTTTGTCAAACTTTCCACGTCTGGACAATTTCCAGCGTCATTTATGATCTGCAAGTCTTGCTTTGGAAAGGTAGTTACCAACTTGGAGAAGTCCAACAAACAAGATACTTTGACTCATTCATGCGATGGAGTTGTACAAACAGGAAGTTCAAAATTGTGCTGGCATTCGCCAGCAACCATTTGTGTCTCAAATTTCAAAACACGTCATCGCTTACTCTGTTTTCAGAGCACAAGCAACACTATTGTCCCAACTTGGCAATGTTTATGCGTCAAGAAGGAACTTTGCCTGGTAACTTTGGAGATCATGTGGCTCCAAGGCACGGATTATCACCCAAATTTTTCCTACGTTTGTGGAAACTTCCTGCGCGTAATACACTGCCCTCTTTTTACGTAAAAACTTTTTTCTAAGGTCATCACGCTAGAGTTGGCTTCTAATCGGGGGACGTTATTTTGGTCATGACTGAGATGAGTTGAGACGAAAAAGGACGAGTACGAATTATCGAAACTTTGGCAGATCTACAGTAATTGAGACTTTCGGTGACGACAAGACGAACAGAACTGCAGTTATGGAATTTTTGAGCAGTGGAGCAGTAGCCCTATGTGTCTGAAGTGATCGAAAGGCTGCCCAACTTGCTAAGAAGCCGTGAAGTTTTTCGAGTTAGTCTAGTAATTTGATCTTGACGAACGGTAGCTTTGTTCTCTTACGACAGAAGTGACGAATTATGTGAGATATGAAGGTTAGGATGTTTCACATTTTGGTTAGGATCTTCCACGTACTTGAAGATTTATAGTGAAATAAAAATACTTCAAAGACAAAGGCATGGAAATGTGTACGTAAGGGTGGGAATTTTATTCGAGAAAAATGTCTATTTGCAGGAAGGTGTTTCAGAGAAGGCTGTAGATATTAATTTTTTCAATAAATGCAATCACATTCTGTTTTGTATCTTACAAGACATGCTCATTTTGCTCGAAATTTAGGTTATTTAGGCCTTATATCTCGTACACAAACAGCCTTTTTGTGCATTTTATACCTCGTCACACGCTTCGTCTTGATCAAAAGATTATAATGAATTTAAAGCTCAAGGGCTTTAAGCGTAGATCATAGTCTTGATTGGCAGATTTTAATAAATACAAAAACAGATTTAGCTGACCTCTGTCAGGTGTTAGCTGGTATTCCAGCGTCTGGACACAGACGTATGTCTTCGCAATGCCCACATGAGCACCCCCCTACACAAATACTGGCGGTGCTCCAATACATACTGCGTACGTGTGCACTGCGTTGCTCCAACAGCAACTCGTCTTATTGCGTCGGAAAAATTTCCTCTGTGTCCCTGAGTCGTAAATCCACCCAATTAACCTTCCTTTTCCCAGAAGACAAGTTGTCTCTTTCCTATTTACCACTGTTGATGTTGCTTTCCCGCCGTGCTGCTTATTTTGTTCAATTGCGTTGCGTATATTGCTGTCATGTACGCTGATTTTCTTCTAAAGAGTCCCGAAATTTTGGTATTTCGCTCTCCTTCTTCGGGGTTGATTTAAGGCCGTTGCGTTGTTACCTGTCTTTAATGTACGTCGCTGTTGTTTTGAAAAGAGTCCCTAAAGTCTGGAGTTTCACATTCCTGCTTCGTCATTTATTTAAATAAGTTACAGTATGTTGTTATCTGTCTCTAACGCGCGCTGCTGTGAATAGATTCTTAAAGGTCAGCTTAATTCAGAGCTTCCATATCAACGACAGTGTGGATGATAAATACATTTATTTTATCGCTAGACGTTGCTAGTTACAAAAATTGTACTTCCAACCGCAAGAAAAGAGAAAAATATCATTTTGAATATTTATAATAAATACCATTTCATTTGGTTTGATTTACAATTATTTTTAATGATTCTCATGCGGAATAAGCCTTTAATTTTATTATTTTGAGAAAACCATCTGCGTATAAAAAGTTATCAGGTTACAGCGGTATAATTTTCAAACGCCGTACATGATTAATGAGTTTCAATTAAAAATAATATTTTTAAGAAAGAAACAAAGATTTTTATTTAATTTTCTTTGTTGTTTACTTCTATGGTTTTAAATTAGGCACAAATGGCTAACCATTTAAGAAATCATTAAAGTTCGAATTAATTTTCCTATGTATTCGAAAAAGTGAATTCTAATTTTGACGTGAAATACAAAATATGATTCACATTTATTTCATAGAAATATTGCTTCTAATACTATTTTGTTCTTTAAAAAATTTTTTAGCTGAAGTAAACATAAATTTCTTTCGGATGGCCTTTGCAAATTGCTGATTTCTTTTTTTAAAAATTGACTGGTATTACTTTACATTTCAAAATCATTTCATGTTGCTACTGCATTCTAGTCTCCTGATTCCTCAATTCTTTATGTTCTAACTGCGGTACCCTACATCGCATCTTTTTTGGGATTAGTGTCCAAACCACTCAAGTTCCCTATTTTCAAACTTAAAGAAAGTATGGTTGTGGGTAACTGTTGCAAAATAACAGTGTGGTTATTACACTATTGTAAATAACTTGTTTTAATAAGTAGTGAATATAGTTCTGAACGGACAGAAAGACATGCTGCCCAACATACAAAAGGGTCGTGTCACTCAGTTTATTCTCCTTCACTCTGCTTACAGATTTTTTCTTAACTTGTACATGATTAATGCAAACTGCCCTTTTTCAAACTGATCTTTTTTTCAGATTTTATTAAAATAAATATGATTCCAATGGGAAATAGGTACAACATTATCTGTAGCTCGATGTTGAGTTGAACCATTCGAAGCGTTGAATCCACAACCCAACATAGAGCTGTATATTTAAACGTACAGTTTTTTGATAGGTGTGTTTGTCTCGGTTATTCTGAACGATAGGCTGGTTTTCTATTTTATCTAATTTTCTAATTGTTTGCTTTTATTCCTAGTGTCATGTGGATCTATTACCGATGATGCCCTTTTCAGAACGAAAAATAGTTAAACTAGTGATACATTATCATTTGTATTACAAGGAGCAACTGAATAACAAATAGGGAAACGCACGTTTTCTTCATATGATAATGGTGATTCACAACTGTTTACAGTCTCTGTCACACTTTGCACCTACAGTTTTCTTTTGAACATGGTGTGCCGTAACTGATTTTGATATACGTAATAAAGACTAAACTTAATATCTGATGACGCTTATGGGTCTCCAACATTTCAGAGAAGAGACAAAATGCAGCTCAAATTTTTTACCTGCGAAAGGAGATTCTTTAGTAATAAGCTTAGTGTTTACCAAGCCCTGCAGCAGGGATACATTTTGCCCCTCCGAATATCGTTCCTAAATACAACGCTCAGCTTACGAGCAATAATAAAAGCCATCTTCTTGGATAGCCAAAAAATAGACGAAAGAAAATCCCTGCCTGATGCTCCAAAAAAATCGATGGGTGAATATGTGGAGTACGTGGATGCAACTTGCAAATTCCACGCCAAGAAAATATTTTTTGGAATAATATACGAACCATTCATAAAAAGAATATGTAAATTACGAAGGAAGAATGTGCCAAATATCAACCTGAAGTGCATTTTGATGGAGAATGGACTCCAAAAGAATACATAAACGCCAAAAGTAAACTCTTTGAAGACAGATAATTTTAATTTGCCATTATCGTGTTCGTAAAAAAATTTTGAATTTCTGCGCCGTGGTCATTCACAAACATTACTTATGTGTGATAGATATAGATAATTTTTTAGATTTTTGCATCGTAGTCATATACAGTCTTAGGACTTTTACATAACAGTCATGGACAGTCTTATGACTCTTGCACAGTACAAGTGCAAGTTTATTATTATATATTTTATGGACAGTTATGGACAGTTTAATGGTTTTTACATGGTAGGTATGGACGGTGTTAGGGCTTTTGCATCGTTAATACAACCATGATTTATTTCCAAGTCATAGGGAACGTATTGTCCTCGAAGGCAAATATAATACTCGTACTAAATACTATGTGCTATATGTACATGTGTTGTTGCTAGAGTGCATTGTCAGAATGCAAAAATTTGATCACTTTTGAACCTCAATGTTTCCATCAACCTTTCATGCATAGCCATAAATTTTATTCAGTGAAATTTCTAGCGTCGTCTAAATGACACCATCTACTTCAACCATCAGACAACAGGTGAAAAATAAGACCTTCAGTGTGATCTATTAGATGACATCGGGGAAATATTCATTAGCATCGAATAGTTTGATGTATAATATATTTTTCCACAAAAATCTTACATAGTTCAGAATAAACGAAAACTTCCAAGATAATATAATTTTTTGTTTAGTCTTGGGAAAAATATGACTCATAAATTAAAAGCATCAGGCAGAATGCTCCCTGATGAGCTGAAACATCCCCACACCATGATTGAGCCACCTCCAAACTTAACAGTGGGTATGGTGAACTTTGGTTCATACTCTTCGTTTTGTCGCCTCCAAATATGGTTTGTGCTGTTTCTCCCAAAATAGTTTGATTATAGTTTCATCTGACTACATTACTGAGTTTGAAAACGCTGCTGGCTTGTTCAAGTGGTCGTTGGCCTGCTTCACCCTGGCCTTGACGTGACGTTTCTGGAGAAGAGATGTCCTACGAGGGGTGTGGGAGCGAAGACCTTCACGGCGTAGTGCCCTGCTGATCATGTGTTCGCTGGCTTCGATCCCAGAGGCCTTAAGATCATTCTTAAATTCTTCACGAGTAGTTTGAGGCATCTGCACTACTGTTCGGACCAATTTTCAAGCAGCACGGTCGTCAATCTTCCGTGGACGGCCAGTTCGAGGCTTGCTGAGAGTCGTATTACAGCATTTCCACTTACGTATTATGGTTCCCACCGAGGCTATAGGAACACACAGTCGTGAAATTATCTTCCGATATCCCAAACCTTCATTATGGAGCTCCACAATACGTTGGCAAGGATTTAGGCTGATGTTGTTATTCTTACTCATGCTTACGACCTTTCAGAACGAGAGCTGCTGTACCAATGGCACGTTATTGGAGATGAATTCTGACGAAAGCTCGGTTGCCAAATAGTAGAATGTATTAGAGCATTCTGCAATAATCCTACAATAATTTTCTTGCATAATATCGAGAAAAAAGTCGGGTAATGTAAACTTTTGTTCACGTATTTATTATACATGTTCCTATATATTTTTTCTAATAATTATTTATGGGTTTTAGATATGTTATTAATATTTTTATACTATTATTGACATATAGTCCAATTTTCGTAATTATATGTGGTCTATATATGTCCAATCTGGCGATTTAATCAACGTGTTGTACTATTTTGCTCCCCACCGTACATATATGCGTTATTAGTACTACTGTATCATCACTATTTTTGATGCCTTTATATCGGAAATATTATTAGTACCTATGTATCAATAATAAAATACGCACCTCTATAGTCATCCTCTGATGGTTATCTCAATGATCATAAATTTATATATTGTTATTGTCTTTGTCTAAAGATATTGTGTTGAATTCATTTCATGAACTAGTTAATACAATATTTCTAATTAAAAAATATTAACGTATAAGAAAATATAACGATTCAAAAAATATTTCTTTGCGTAACAGAATCATTATTGTTTTCTCTATTATGCACTCGTATCTAAATCAAGTCCTCGATCTTGAAAACAGTCTTCTATACGTACGTATTTAAGTGAATTTCTTGAAATTGTTGATTTCAATTCGTTCTGAGCTATTTACATCGTAATTTTAAATTTCTATTTAGAATTTGATTAGAATTCTTGCACTCTATAGTCACTGTAGGAGGTAATGAAAAAAGAAAAGAAACAGTATACTCACATAATACATTCAATATTGAAGTATAAAATGCTTTATTGTTAAGACCATTAAATGGTAGCAATAGATTGTTTGATAAGACCAAAAACAGAGGATATATTTTTATTTAACCATAAAATACAACGGATGTAACATTTTCTATTTAACAATAAAATACAACGGATGTAACATTTTCTATTTACAGAATAATCACAGTCAGCTCGTTCATTAGACATTAATGCCCCAAAGGCTTCACTTGCCTCACTGTTTAAAATTTTGGGTCAAAAGTTTTCTTAAGTTTCCGACGTATTTTTCACTTTTAGTGGTGCATAAAAATGCTACGAGTCATCATTATTTCGAACATTTTGTAGTCAGGAAGCACAAGTTTTACGACTAAAATACGTACAAATATGTGTAAAACGAGAATACGACAGATAAAATTTCTTACTCATGAAATGCTAATTTCAATCAAAGTAATTTCAATTTCTAATTTCAATATTATTGCGGTAAACAAAAAAGTAGGAATTGCAAAAAATGTGGTAAATTTAAATCATTGATGGTAACCTATCACTGATGATGCCCTTTTAATGGTAACCTAACATCAATAAAAATGATCAAATAGGTTGCTGTGCACGTGGAAGAGTGCACTTTCATCACTACTTACGGCCCTAATTAGCAGCCATCAGTTTGTTAATGAGGTAATTGGCTGCAGCGACGCAATATTAGATATGGAAGCCTTTCTGGAGGAGCGGAAGAGGAGGGGAGGGGGAAAAGGGAAATACAAACTGCTGTCGTACACAAATTAAGCGAGAGGATACTAACCACGAACCTCAATTTGGATATACCCCTAAGTGCTGGAACAAATCATCCTGCTACGTGCATATGGCATGTAAAAAAAACTAAGCTGTGTTTAAATTATATCAAAAAAACCTCCGATGTTTTTTCTCAGGCTTGAGACAAATAGAAACATGCAGTTTGTTTTACAATACGCGTGCACTCGTTGTAAACGTGTGACAGAAATGGCACTACTGTACGGCAGACAGAACTCTAGCGGAAGTGGCGAAAGTAAGGACTGTCTTTGATACTTAAAATGACGACGCTTTTATTACAAGAACTGCGTCTAATTATTCGTTTCCTCCATTTGAGTGGTGTGACACCGATTGAAATTCATCGCTTGTTGAGTGAGACATGTGGTGATGGTGTCACATATGTGTTACAGCTCCAAGAAGGCAGAACATCGTGGGGCAACAAACTAAGACTGGGCCTCACACCAGCCGGTCTGACGACATGATCAAGCAGGAGAAGAAAGTTATTTTGGAGGATCACCGAATGAGTGTGAAACTCTCGCTTATGCCTCTATAGTTCTGTGTGTCGTGCAGTGCTGCCATCTCTATCCGCATTTACAACGAATCCATGACGCAGAGCACGTGTTTTAAAAGAAACTGAATGCTTCCGTCTATTTCCAGTCCTGAGAAAAAACATTGAAGGTGTTATAACTTGCATGCACCTCGTCGTACTTGTTTATCAAGTTGATCCTTTTCTCATATTAAAATATGATAATCTTATCAGAAATATTATCAGAAACAGCTGAAATTCCATTTTGTCTGATTAGATTTCCCTTTATTAGAGTTTCTACACATAGTGAACAACGTATTTTCTCCAATGTCATTCCCATGTATTCTAAGCCTTTCAATACATTTTGTGAGTCAGATACGAGTAGTTTCATTACATATACAGTAGCTGCACCTTTAGGGAACTGAAAACTACCTTAACTAATTTTCAAAGTACGTGATCAAGTGGATGATTTAAACAGACGATAACTAGACACATTAAATTTCTCGTCTATCTCCATGTAGTTTTTTAGTACACGTAATGGTAATTACGAAATTCCCGTTCGAGCTCGGTGAAGATTAGAAAAATAGCATTCACAAAACCTTGCAGGCCACGCTGTCACCGCCTTCCATGTCTTTATGCAAAGTTGCGTTGCCGAGGAAGGCAGTAGTTGCGCACCTCCGAAATTGCAATCAAAACTTCAACAATTTCTTTGATTAGTACAGACCTTCCTTTATGAGACTCCCTCAATAACTTCCGATCAAATTACGCTTGACTTTCTTTTGTACGCGGCCATGTCAGCCGATTTTAACAACCTTGGTTGTTAAACGCATTATTTTACGATCTGCGTCCATCAAGCTACGTGAAAAAACTATCACTTCAGATATTCTTGACTAGTTGGTTACTTGAAATTCAAACTGTAGTTCAGTCCATAATTAAACGTACTGGCTGACTGTATATTCTTTTTGAAAATCGCTTCCAAAGCACTATAACGTCATTGGAACAATTGAATGAAAATCGATGATCGCTTAATGGTTTCGCTGCCAACAACGACCTTCGAACCTTTTCACATTGTTTCTCCAATGAATATTTGATTTGCACGTAAATAATATTTAAATAACTCTAAGCCTCATTTACTATGAATTAAAGCTCAATATTTAAAACCAATTTACGTTGATATGTGTTCATATTTACAAAGTTTGTCATGCGTCATGTTACATGGATAAATTTGATGAACCAATTACGTGTTGATATTAAACCAGAATGTTTCAACAACTCTGCATCATACCATAGTTAACCAATACAAAACAACAGCAAACAAATATTATTGCGGTCAATAAACATGCATGGGCTTTATCAAAGTTTGCCAATGATTGCCAATTTTTCTCGGTACAAATAAATGTTAATTGCTCGCTGAAATCGTTAATTGCTCTCGCTTAGCTGAGGCAACAGGTCCCGGACAGCCAAATGAAGTTAGCTAAAGTTTGCAGCGTTTGCACGGTTTGAGTAAAACGTTGTTTTAAGTGGTCAATTAATGCTGTGGAATGACAGAACAAGATAAGTTGATTTCAATTACATCAGTCTATTACCAGGGCCATTAACAGGCCCTATTACGTTCCCATTAAGTAATTCAAAGAAATTGTACGTTTAGAATTTGCTGAGGGAAGTAATTTTTATCGTATTTTATTTTTTATTCCAGGTATGAAGTGATACTTGTGATATATTATTAAAATCAAAAGTTTCATTTATTACCATGCTCAAGAGTCTTTCGTGCACCTTAAGGACTTCGCTCTACTCGCGAGGACGACTGAACTCTTTCGTAAAAGATTTTTTCTTCAGTAAATCTTATTGGCTTAGCTTTTCTTCTAGGTAACCTCACGTATCTAGCGCAGAGTTCGTCAAGCTTGTTGCAGGGGGCAGTTGAGTTTCGTTGTGAAGTAGGAAACCCGAGCACATTTTTCTCAAATTATTTTAATTTTCTTATTGGTGAGAAAAATTGGAATGTTGCACGAATTTCAATGATGTTGCAAATCTCTTTTTCGTTCTAGTTTGTTTCTTTGAGATATTCATGGCTACATTCAACAATTTTTAGAGCGGATGTGGTTGCTACACACTTTGTCGGTAATTTTTTAACAGCAACGAGTCTAGTTTTTCCAAAGCTTAACGGAGTAGCATCATTGCAGTTCCCTCTCAAGCAATTGCAGATTTGATCAATTTTTTGTTGCATGTTTTTGGTTGCAACATTGCATGAGTTATTTATGTCTGCTGCCTTATTTAGTATTTCAATTCTGTATAGTTAAGGTGGTCAGACAACTTGTGATTGCCAAACTAGAAGTGTGTCTTGAGGCAAAACTTCTTGAAGACAAAGTATTTCAATGTATTTTCTGAAATCTCATTTTTTTCCAATAAGTCGCAGCAATGTTCTAAAATAAATTTAACAATAAATGGAAGAGATTGCCATTTACAATGGCAACTTTTTTTAACTTACAGAAATGTCCCTTTTTAGTAGCAATCTAAAATACTTTTCTCGAAGTGCATAATCAAATACATCATTGGTATGATGCTCTCTTCTCATGGTGTGTTGTTTTCAAAAATATAATTTGTGTATTTATTAAAATGACGCAAATAATTATTGACACTTAATTTCGACTTCAAAGCTGCTTGGTGCTGAAATTTGTCAATTTTCATTCTTGAGGACACTGGTCAAGGTTATAGCACTTCCGAACGAAATTATTTGATGAATTTATGCTACTGCTTTCAAATCTGAATGTTATTTTTACTCATTTTTTTTACAAATTTGAGAGTTCAAATTATGTAGAGAAGTTAGCAATATTACTGAGACATATGATTTACACATGTTAACTTTAATTGGTAGCTTATGGTATTCAGAATAAGACTGACCAGACTTCAGTCCAGTCAAAGCTATTCAGAACAGAATTTCCTTTGAATCGCTACTGTTTGTTCAAGAGATTATTTCAACGACAGAGTCAGAAGTGACTCCACTTTCGGCTGGAAACAGCAACTGAAAGCCCCTTTCATATGATGTTAGTCTGCTCTTGGATGAAATTTCTTAATAAACTTGAGATTAAAATATATTTATTTAAACGACTGTAAGCTTTAGGAGGTAAATATTCCGAACTAATTATTTGAGCATAGGTTTTTCCTTTACAAAACCTGCCTAAAATCTTACCCATAAAAACATGCCGAATTACTCTGAAAAAAATCATATAAGAGATGAATGCCATTCAACGAAAACTAATTCCACAACTCAGAAAAAAATTGTATGCTCATTTGCAAAAATCTTAAAATTGGTCGTCACCAGTGACTTCAGCAAGACTGTAGATGTGTCGTGATCGAGATTGATTAGAATGTGTAAACTGTTAAAAACCTGTCAGAAAAAATATGAACACATGAATACAAGCGTATGAAAATTTTTACGCAACTAATATGTTCCTTTGTCCAAATTGCAGGTGAATTAGAAAACTCTTGCTTTGAAACACAGATCAAATAATATAATGCCTTAAAAAATCGGAGTGATATCGTATCCTTTATTAGCGATCATATCCATCTCACAGTTCCACCGATGTCGTTTTCGAAGTCTTGAGGTCATTGCAAAGTCTCATTTCTGGGGATTAGACCAAATCTCTCTCACTTTACGTTCTCTAACTCAAACTACACCAGTCCTCGAGTGCCTACTTCTTTTTGTCAATCTTCTAGTAGGAAGGAACTTCTCTCTCCTGAAGCTACTGCATACGAGGGTTTTCAAAATTAGCAGGTTTTCCTATCACATCGGAAAGGAAAGTCGTTTAAGATTTCAGCAGAACTGGCTGGCTAACGAGACCTACGTCCGTGACATAACAATAACGACCGAGACTTGGATTGATGGGAGATTTTTGTGAGAATCGTTCGAAGAACTTCAGGTGATTCAAAAGTTTGAGTTGACGTTTGTGATCTGGATGAGAGAAGTTGAGACGGAGGTGGAACGTTAGCGTCAAGTGGAAGAATTGATTTTTCTAATTAAAACTGGGCTTATTAAACGAAAAGTCTTTCTGTCAAGATATTCTTCTACGAAATAAATTCTGCACAATGCAGAGTACCTTGATCTTACCCTTTGAATCACGAGAACATTATGTACTCGTATTTAAGGAACCCCATACTAGGCTATTGCAAAAAACAGCAGTAATCAATGAAAAAATAAGATCACGTAATTTACTCGATTAGTTTAATTTACCTATATTCATATGACTCTATATTCATATGACTCTATATAATTTTAGGTCACAAGAATCATATCTGAGTAAAATTTTGCACAAGCAATATCAGAGTAATTTAGTTCCTAGTTCAGTACAAGTGGATTCCAGCGAGTGAAAACGAAGTTGAAAAAAAATTTATTTATGATATTCAGGCCTGAAACGTAAGGACATTTAGTTTCTCTTCTTTAATACCGACTTTGGTGTTTGTACGATTCTTTTTACATAACCTAATTGAGGGCTTAAACGTGAAGCAAGTCCTCTAATTTCGGAGCCAAGTCATGGGATCAGATTGTACACAAATCTCTCTTTAATCAAACTAATGCTCATTTCTTCATTAGATTGTGGAAATCCCTGTGAGTATTATGGTGGGGGAGTAGAAATCAAGACGCCGTCATTGTACAGCATTTGTTTATCTCCAATTCCCTCGCACACTACGCTTTAGGACTTCCAAACATTTCTTTCTTACTCTGGCGCTCGCTTCAGACAGTCGAGAATGGCGAGAATAACTATTGCATATTAAGGACTCCATCCACCAAGTCGTGGTCTTCATCTGCCAGGCAAGGATGCAAACATGGAGGAATGAATGTCTGCACTCGTCCACAGACCAGACATGACGTGTCATCAGATGTAGAATTTCTTGATGCAGGGAAGACATTTACCGTGCACGTCTTTCCTAGCTTTGTGCAGGCAGTGGTCGCCAGATGCTCAAATTATGATGCTGCAAATACGTAAAGTATAGGGTTTGGTAAAATAATTATACAAATTTGTAGATTAAATAACAGCCAAATAGAAAACTGAGCTAAAACTGTGCGAAGGAGTATAGATTAGAGGAGCAAAATGAAATTGTACGTTCATTTTGAAAATAGAACTTATTTTTCGTGCTTTACTTTTTTCGCATTTATTAAACTTAGAAATGTGCCTGACCATTTAGATTCACTCTGTACATGTATAAGAATACACAAACTCTCACCGTAAAATATTTATTTTTGGTTCTGTGATCTTTTTACATTTATTACATCGATGTGTGAACAGAAGTTATAGGGTTGAACACAACGCATAAGGGTAAACAAGATTTTTACAAATTTTCATTCAAATTGTGTATTTGCAAACTCTTAAAACTAAAGACAGTATCACTTTTCACCATTTGCTTTACTATTTCTTCCAGATAGACCATGAGTTAGTCTTATGCCCCACCTTCCCTGCCATATTTAATTCTAACCTCCATATTTTCTCTGAATCTTCTCTTGGTGTGTCGCATCTATTCTACTTAGGAATGTTTGCAAACAATTGTAAACTGAACAATGAATTCATTGTAGTCTCACGTTACTTATGTTAATTTATATAAAGATATTATAAATGGACGTCCTGGCTGACATTTAGCAAAATAGAGCAAATCTTTGTAACTGTTGGTAAATGTAAGCACAATGTGGTTGCAAATCTTGTCTCTTTAGCTGCTACAGATATATAATGGCGGTAAAACTAAACTCTGGAAATGTAGACAAGATGCAAAGTATTATAAGGGACACAGAATGTTTGAGGCTACCGCATGCAAGCACGGCCTGATAATCACAACCGTCACGGGCTGACTCATCAAGACTCGCAAGCTAGGCGTCCCACATGAAAGAACTTAAAACAACTTTGCTTTAAAGCATTAAAAACACAACAACAAACGGCTAAGTCAGTGTCTAGCGTGAAATTATTGGTGTCAGCAGTACATAACAAATACTACTAGCATATATAATATGTAGTAGTGCTATATGGCGATGTAATAAGTCTTAACGGATTTTATACTTCCATAATTCCCGATTAGCCCAATGGTGAACAATCAGTATGTTAGCAGAGTTTGTCTTTTTATGTCATGAAGAACATCTTCAAATGTTTCCATAACACTCTCATTCAATTTTCTGCGTGAGTTTGTATGTGAGCAATGAATACTTAAACTCCTAAAATTACTCCAGCAGTACAAACAAAAATAATAACTCAAAGCAAAGTACAGTCACGATCTTCATTATTAAGAACACATGAATTTGAGTTCCTTCAGATTACTTGAGTTTCTTCAGATCATTCGCAGTTTTCGAAGAATATTTTCGATTGTTCTGCATGACCTTTCTTCAGGTTATCTAGGGTCGAGTTATTAGATTACCTGGAGATTCCTTACGTTTCTCAAGGTCCATTTACATCCCCACAGGTTTCTTCAAGCACCCATTCTTTATATTCCCGATGTTTCTCAATATTCTTCAGGGTTTCTTTCAATAAAACTCAATTGCCTCAATGGTGGTACTGTTTCTTTCCCCCATTATTCCAAAATATCTAACGTAGTGCTTTTCTTTCACTACCTTTGGATGCATCTTCTTTGCTGTTCTCATTTGCTTTAAACTCAATCAAATTGAAACATCATTTCGAGGATAATAAATGTGGGTTTTAACTTAACGAGAAATAGTTTTTTATACAAGGCAAAATGAACCCCAATATGGAATCTTTCTTATGCTAACGATATTCTTCACAGCCCCAGATCAAGTCCTGCAATGCCAATAGCTCCCAAATATCGCTTACTCGTTCAAATTACCTCATTTATTACACATCAAACGAAGATGATTTGCAAGATAGACAATATATGTGCGAACATATTTAACAACCTCCCACTCCTGCCCTTATATAGTTTACGGTGTCATAAATACAAGATATTTTACAAACCAGATTTTGAGCAAAAATTGGCCTTCAAGTCTCGTGAACAGCTCACCTCTTGTGTATAGCCTGAAGCTGCAGTTTGTGGGCGAATAACTTTTTGCGAAGAGGATAAGGACTGTCGAGGTCTGAGGCCAACTCCGTAGGGTGAAGCGCAGCACAACAAATTGCACGAGACTTGTGACTTAGCGAAGCAGTCAACTGAAGAAAATGTCTCCCAGATCTGCAATTTACTGCCAGTTGCGCAGTTTTTCTGAAAGAGTTGTAGAGCAAATGAGTTTTCAATAGAGAAACTTTTGTGAGTCTGTGTAAGTCACAGATAAATGGCTGTTTATTCACGGCATACAAGGCAGAAAAAACATGGCAGAATATGTTTAGAATATCTTCAGAAGCGATTGTGAAAACGACTTTTAGCTTGGTGTTAGTTTTGTAAAGAATTTGAGAAATATTCAAAAATTAAGTGCAGTAAAACTTGTTTGGAGCCAATGTATTCTGTGGTAGACAGAAGATTAACAGAAGCCTAGAGGTAAGTAAAGAAATAATGTGCCTATGCATTAACAGTTTACGAATAACGAGCTCCTAATTGAAAACTAACACAAATCGAAAATTGAAAAAATTAGCGTTATAATACACTAAAAATTTGTATTATACATTGATTTACTCCTCGCACCGTATTTTTCATTTCATTCATGTGCAACGTCTGCCTGTATATTTGTTGATCATAGGTCACATCCCCGTGTATGTAGTTTCCAAAATTATTTTACACGGACATATAATGTTTGTCCCCACACGATTTAATTAATGAAGTTTTTGCTTGAGGCTCTACCATTATTTAGACCTTCATGACGTGAATATGATCCCAAGGTGTGCACAATCGTGCAATATTGTCTTGCATTCATGGACTGCTTCAGAGTTTCGTAAGTTAGTGATGACTTCTATTGGATGCGGAATTGTGTGCTCTGCAGACTCACATTTCAGTCCTCGTATCGCTGCCTTTTTCCTTCAGAAAGTTGATGAAAGACTTGATTCCTTTTAAGCACATGAATTCGAAGTTCAAATAGAATATAAACATGAACCTAGTTAATGCAACATTGGGTACCATTGTTGAAAGAGAAATCAATACCAAAACCGAAAATAATTAGTAATGTGATATATGGCACTCTGTTAAGAATGAAATTAGAGTTTTTCCTAATCAAACTTATGAAATAATACTTCTGCAGAAACAATGCAATATTTTTCGATGCAGGAGAGTGAAAAAATTAAAAACTTGTTCTAATGAAAATGACACAAATATCAAAGATTTTACCCGATACAACCGTCCACTGCAGTTGTGTGGAGAGCGACCTGACTTGAGGTCCGTGGTTTGAGTTTCCCTACGTCTCTCAAATGTCTCCTGTTTGTAACACAGGGGGCCTGGAAATCTAACTGACTAAGCAGACTATTCCCGTAAGCTTTCCGTTCATCACCACAAGCCTTTACCTCAAGTCACAACGCAGAAGAGCGGGAAGAGTCGTTGGAAGCACCATCATGAATCTTAAGATGTTACATTAAGCATTAAAAAAATGGATATGTAATGTGTGGTTGGTTGAAATGAACTATTTTCAATTTTTTTCCTGAATGTATGTTTAAGAAAATAAATGAAATGTGACTGGACAAAATATTCAGACTATCTTCACGCATGGATGATAGTAAAAGAAACATATTTATCGTAGAATATGATCTCTACAGAAACCAAGGAGTAAAGTAATGGTGATTGGTTAAATCCAAGTATTATACATGAATTTTCTCCAACACAAAAAGAGAGAGAAGGTACTCATTGTAATGTACTACGCTACAGTAGCTCACAATTTTGAGCACGCTGAAATTTTTGAAGTAATTTGCTGCACCATACCAATCACATTTTCCAGCTTACATTTTAGCGTTAGAAGATGGTGAAGTTTCATTTTCATTTCTTTTGACGTCTATGAAATTGAGCTAAAACGAACTCTAGCATCGGAACGTTAGTTATTATTTGTAACTCAACAAGATTGAATGAACATAGATAATTATATTAAAAAATAGGATGTGTAACCAAGATAGCGTACAAAAATGTCAAATATGAATGTAAACGATTTATGAGCCGAGTTAAGTTAAAGTTAAGCACTCTCTGAAGCATGCAATGCAATTATTCTTAGGTAAATATGACAGAAAGACAGTCGGAATTTAAGAAACTTTACCAAGCATGATGCTTTACGTAATGAAAGCTCAAGTCTGCATAAAAATATTCTCGAGTGAATTGTTTTATTACTTCGTTTTGCTGCTTCATACCACATGCCAAACACGTGGCAAGCTTCCTGTAAACTTCAAAACTCGTCATATTTTTACAGGATCTTTGTGTCTCAGGGTCTCAGAGTTTGACTGAAGGGGATTTTCTAAGCGAATGCTGAGGACATCGAGCGCCTCAGTGTTGGGGGAATTTTCAAGTGCTTCTAGGAAGAGGAAATGCTGATAGTTGACAGCACAGCGGGAGAGATTTGTGCTTATCGAAGGTATTTGCAGATACTGTAGGATCAAGTACAATTGTTTCAAGAATTTAACGTGGGTTTAGTTTTAGTTAAACTTGGCTTACCAGGTCACCATTCTGTTAAACCACGCTAACAAGTGTCCAGCTTTAAGGAATTACGAGAACAGTCACGTGTTCGGGTAAATCAAAAGAGTCATAACATGCTTAACTAAATCGTCGAAGTCCCAATTTGGTTTACATTCAGTGTGAATTTGATTATACAGGGTGTCCCAGAAGTAACTGACCCTTTTGATTTGCTAATAAACCGAAAACTATTAACGCTAGGATATTGAAACTTGTTTTATTCGAAAGAAAAACCTTTTTATGGCACAATAGGATACTTAGTATCTTATTGATGAACCAGCTTGACATTTGAATTTTGCTTCATTGCAAACCCTTAATTTTCCTCATGTCTCCATACAGCAAAGAAGAAAGAATAAGAATATCGCAAATCTACACACGGACAATGTCAATAACAGAAGTGCAACGGGATTACAGAAATTATTTCAGAACAACAACCAGTCCTTCGAAGAACACAATTAAATCGGTGTATCGAAAATTTACGGACACTGGAAATGTTAATGATAAACAACGATCTGGAAGATTCGGAATAATTAACACGACTGTGATAATCATTAGGCAATAACTGTTGGGTTAATTTAGTTTTGTAAGGATATAACTTCAAGTCTTTTTTAAGAATGCGGTGTAATGTCGATCGGGAAATGGATAATTGAGTTGATCGTTTTCTGATGGAGGCTTTAGGATTATCTGTAACATTGCAGAAACTCGCTCAATTACAGCTTCAGTTCGAGTTGATTTTAATCTTCCAGATCGTTTGTTGATGATGTAGAATCTACATCATCATAGCACGCTGCAACAAAGCTCCATATTCTGAAGAGTTATATCTGCTCATCCTTTTTATTATATCGCCATTTCCTGGACAAATGTTGATTATCCAATGATATGAAACTTTGTGAGATTTTCCTCGATGAGACCCGGATGAGCTACCTTCCTTGAAATAATTTGAAACTCACCTGACGTCATCTGCTGGCGTCATCTGCTGGAATCACCTGCTGGAATCACCTGTTGGAGTCACCTGCTGGAGTCATTTAGAATTGTCAGGAGTCATCTGAATTCTTCTAGAGTCGTCTGGGTTCCCTAAAAGTTGTCTTCAGCCTCATGGAGTGGTCTAGAGTCTCAGGGAGGAGTCTAGAGTTTCATGGAGTGATCTAGAGTCTCATTGAGTGGTTTCAAGTCTCATGAAGTGGTTTAGAGTCTTATGGAGTGGTCTAGAGTATCATGGAGTGGTCTCAAGTCTCATGTAGTGGCTTAGAGTCTCATGGAGTAGTCTCAAGTCTCATGGAGTGGTTTAGAGTCTCATGGAGTGGTCTCAGGTCTCATGTAGTGGTTTAGAGTTTCATGGAGTGGTCTAGAGTATCATGGAGTGGTCTCAAGTCTCATGTAGTGGTTTAGAGTCTCATGGAGTAGTCTCAAGTCTCATGGAGTGGTTTAGAGTCTCATGGAGTGGTCTCAAGTCTCATGTAGTGGTTTAGAGTCTCATGGAGTGGTCTAGAGTATCATGGAGTGATCTCAAGTCTCATGTAGTGGTTTAGAGTCTCATAGAGTGGCTAGTGTCTTATGGAGTAGTCTAGAGTCTCATGGAGTGGTCTCAAGTCTCATGTAGTGGTTTAGAGTCTCATGGAGTGGCTAGAGTCTTATGAAATGGGCTAGAGTCTCATGCAGTAATCTAGAGTCTCATGGAGTAGCTCGAGTTTCATGGAGTGGTCTTGAGTCCCTGAAAGTCGTTTTGAGTTGTCTAGAGTCACCAGAATTGCACGCATGAAGTCATTTCGAGTAGCCTGAAGCCCTTGCAAGTCATCTAAAGTTGTCTCGAGTTTTTTTTTAGAGTCATCAGGACTTGCATGGAGTCTCTCTCTCGAGATATACACGTCCCAGAGTTGCGGGTCCGACATCAAAGATTACACAAAAAAGGTCAAATTGGTTTTGTTCAATATCATGAAATATTTGTGCATTTTTCACTACGGCTCAAATTTGTGTTCGATTTCGACATTTATATTTCACCGGGAATAAATACATACCAAACTGATTATCTACTTTTTCGTGAAGCCAAGCGATGAATAGGTAATAATATCTCTATTTTAATGTAGAAATTAAACTCATTAGAAGTTAAATGTGTGCAAACTATTCTTCCCAAAATATCTTCGATTCTGTACCACTAAAACCCATACACATTTATTTCGCATCGAACGAGGAAACAAAAAGAAGGCATGAGGACAAACAGAATACTAGGACTAACCTCGTTTAATTTTGCAGTTGTCGAACCATAGACCACCTGCTTAACATACAAGCTAAACGTACGCCAACTACTGTGAACAATGTCTGAGCGGTTTACGTTGTTCCACGTTTTAGGACTCATGTGTGTATTTTATTCTGAATTTTCTCTTTCCCGTAAGCTGTCCTTCAATTTGGGTTCTTCAATTGTATCAGCTTCTATTTCCACTGAAGGCTGTTTCCAAAATCCCTGGAAAGAATGTAACAAACTTGTGGTGCCGCTAAGATATTGCGATTATTTTTAGTAATAACTTGTCTCCGACTAAAATAAATACAACTGATTTTAGTAATATTTTAGAATTAATTTTATGTCAATTTCACTCTGTTAGCAGCTTCGTCAAAATCGTAATTTTATTTATAAATTTAAACTGTAACTGTTTGTCAGAGAGAACCATCCCAACGACCAACCGTACGTGCCCTCACGAGGCCTCATTTCGCCTTTCCGACCTCGTGAGGCATACACTGCGTTTCCCTTCTCTTGTTATCTCTTATCTGACGGGTCTCTGTCTCTGCCTCGGTCTCTGCTCTGGTTTACTAAGCCTGTTTCTCTAGTTTTAATTCAAGTTCCAAATTTAGATCTGAATCTGACGTGCGTGTAAAACCCTAATCTATGAAGACCAGTTTATCTCTTACCTCAAAGCATAGCTTACTGATGCAGTGAAAGACTAAGGTTGCCCTTAAAAAGTTCCTTCCTCTAAAAACGTACTGGAAATTCAAGATTTTTGAAGAAAAGAAAAGAAATGTAATCTAAAGCATAATTAAATAATTTTTCTCTTCATAGAAGAGACAGTAGATGAAGAAAGTAAATTATTGTAACTTTGAATTAAATGTCCTCTTTAAGACCAACTCCATAATGATAGAATCATTCATTAAATATACGTCGAAGAGAACTTTTTAAAAAGTTTGAGCATGCATTCTACACTCATTTGACATAAAAAGAAACAGTTTTTAGCAAGAGTATACGCTAAACGTCTACAAAGTAATATAGAATTTTTAGATACTTCAAAAACGATGCACACTTCAAAACTAAATTTTACAAAGCATTGCTGAACACCTCTTCAAACATCCGCTCCACAACACAAACGTACGATCTAAGCCACTTAGAGAAACACAAGAAGCCTCGGCATGTGAGTAGCAATCATCTCTAATGGAAACTGTCAATCTTAAAACCTTAAAATAGTCTGAGTATAAACGGTATTATCGGCCCTAAAGAGCCGGGAAATGAAGTACCGTCGGTCAGAAGCTCATTACTAGATGAAGTCTGTGGTAGAAATTCGGCTTACACATTGGCTAAAAAAGGCAACTGATAGCCTTGACGGTGGAAGTCAAGGCAGGAGGATTTACTGTGCTTTACGTGTGGTCCATCAAAAATGTGGGCAAACCTAAGCAAGTATGTTAATGACTTAATATTTTAATATATATGTGCAATAACTGTTGATTTTGCCTCTTAACACACCCTGCCTTGATCGCTATACTTCTCTTAACACCCCCTACTTTAATTGCTATATTTCTAATGAGCCCCTACTTAGTCAGCTTAAGGAAGTAATAAGGCTTCATCGATTCTCCTCAGACAAAAAGTGGAAGAAATTCATTAGCCGATGATTATTTTTACGAGGTCATGAAGTATGAAAGAAAATCGAAGAGACAACTGAAAAATAATGAAGTCAAAGTTGGTATGACAAGCTTTGTGGTGATGTTAGGTGAGCGTATATTGAAGAACAAAATAAATCAAATGTCATGCCAGTTTAACACAAATTTAAACACCACGATACCAGCCAATATACGGTAATTATTCAATACCATTGTTGAGCCCTGGAAAGTATACATTTTGAATTGAAATCTCTTGAGAACCTGTGACACATTTCAAAACATGTAAACCGTTAAAAAAATTATCAACCCATTAAAAAAGCGATATGGTTGCTAAAAATATTAATTGTACATTTCCCCTTCGAGTAGAAAATTAAAGATCTTGACATCTTTATTTACTATCAAAAACTGTCATTTCCACCATCAGTAAGCTCTGAAGTGTCTTTCATATCATTAATGTCTGACAGTCGATGTTTCGAATCTTTTTATCCTGTCACCTGCCCAATATCCGGTTCAGTTCTTGCAAGTTTCAACGTAATAATGAGGTAACAAGATACTGACAATATTATCCGCCATAAATACTGCGATAAAATTGTAAATTGAGTTAATGTAGGAACAGCTCATAGATTGGGTAGGGTTTAGAAGGTTAAATTATAGTTTGGTAACATGGTGCAATCTGAGAGCAATACACTTCTGTTAACAGAAACATTTCCTAAGATATATGGACTTTAAATCAACCGTTTTCCAATATATGAAAATATTATATTTTAATTAGTATGATAAAATAGCGATACACAGGAGGGAAATGTGCAATCCAAGTGATACTTTTATTAGTAAACAAAATCCATAAAATCCGGAGTGAGTTCAATAGGCGTTACAATTTTTTTGGTCAAGATATTTGCATATATTCAGTCCGGATACTCGCACAAAAACTACTTAAAAAGTAAACAACTTTTCAATCGCCTATAAATGAATCTTAAAAATGTATTACGTGAGTTAATGAATTCTGATTAATTATTCAATTCGAAATGTTTTAAAGCACATACAAATGACATAAATTTAAAAACCCAGGTAAATGAACTGAAATTCATGATTAAACTCAAAAAGTCATCATTGTAACATAACAACGTTTCATGTCATTAAGTTTAAAAAACTTTAAAATTTAAGCTAAACTCATCTCATTTTATTGTCTGCGATTCATCTAAAATTTATTTTTAACTTATTTTCAACCATTAAGTTCGGATCAATTCTGATCAGTTGACAGACTTCCATTTCTACATCCCTTGCAGTCCTGTCATGAACAGTGCAAACATCGTCTTCTAATTTGCTTGTAAGTTTTTGAACTAAAATGCCAAAGCCTAGACGATACTAAAAACTTTTTACGGTACTGTAAACTATTATTATTATTGACTACTAAGACTACTACTAAATATAGTTGAATTAATTAATTTCCAATGTATACGAAAATATCATAACGTATAAGGTGTTAAGCTAGAAGCTTACAATACCAAAGAGATGGAAATAACATAAAACTAATTGTTTTTAAAAGGACCTAATTGACGAAACTTTTCAGAAACGATGCACAAGAAGTGATTGAGTCTGTTGCAGGGCTATTTCCGAACCCTGGCTTTGAAGGTTTATCGACCAACACTCACAAGCAAAACAATGTCTACGACTCCAGGAACAGCCTGCTGTCTTGCCGTGTGAGAGTTGTGCTTCCGTTCTCTTAACTCAGTGAGCTTCAACTTCCGATGGAAGAAATAACGGCTTGGAAAGTCAAAATATATGTATGTCCTGAAAGTACTTGACATAAGTCGAGTGTTTCAATTGCACAGAAGGCAGTACCTCAGTGACATGATGGTAAATTAAAGATTGAATCGAAAAGTACTTCCTTGCAGATTGTTTGTCTTGAATTTGTTTGGCATAAGTGAGTTGATTGAGTGGCAATCTAAGTTTAGGCACAATTCCCGGCGGATGAAGGGTTTGATGCTCTCTTTACTCTTCGGAATTTGTATTTTTGATTTTGATATTTATTTGTCAGCCCACCACGGGGGTGGCAGACATGCAAGTTCTACTCGGAGAGACTGAGAAGTTACTGGTTCGTATCTCGTAATTGACAGTTAATTCTCCATTCGTACTGTTTCTTTTATAGTAGTTACTTCATGGATAAGGCGAGGGCATGGGCTATGGGAGTGTTTCCCTTACATTGACTATCCGCTAAGAAACTGCTAGGTGTAAAGCATTGAGAAAATACTTCACTTTTTTTGTCTAAAAATGAGATGAAAAACTAATCATCAAAATATGTTTTAAAAATATTTTTATAAAGCAATTCTTGTTTCTCCAAGCACGTATACCAACAGTTATTTAAAAACTAAGCGTAATAAAATGAAAGCCTGAAATATACTGAGCTATCTAATTCTCACAGTTTTTGAGAAAAACTAAGAATTGTAACTGGACCTCGGAAACTGAGTTAAGTCTACGAGAATCTGTTGTCTGTTTTGTACAAACGACAAAAGTGCCAAACCTGTTTTGCGCGTCGCTCCACTTCGTCAAAACTCATTCAATGATTCGGCTTTATTTTATCATTTACATTGTTTTATAAGAAGTAATATGCAAGAATTTTAGCCTGGATGCAAGTATTTTTTACGCTTTCAATAAAAAGTTGATTAGAATAACCATAAGGTAAAAAAACGTTCATGAAAGTTTAGTACTACAAGTTGATGAATTTGGCAAAAAATTTGGCCCTTATGTTTTGGCTCTTGACTAAACAAGTTCAGGTCAACCATATGAATGGCTTGCATTGTATACGGAATGACTGCATTTGCTTTGTGCTGCCAGAAGAACAGTTTCGGTGTCCCACAACGACTTGGTTTGCAGCTTGGAAACCAACACATGAGGCTGTGCAGTCTCCAGAGAATATAACAAAGTTTGCAAAAGTTGTGTGCAGGAGTTGAACAAGCTTCAGCTCAGCGACTGAGATATGCTTTGGAAAAGTTGACGGTCCCGTGAAGTTTTTTGAATGAGTTCTTGTAATGTACTCGAAGATGAGTTTGACATTACTGAAGACTTCGGGGCGAAAGATGTGAGTACGTATGCCAAAAAATGCAATTTTTTTTATGTGAGCGAAATTGTAGCTACGAGATCGTAAAATTGAGTTAAGGCAGGATTTAATTTGCTCGATGGTACTACGTCTCAATGATTTGAGTGTTTTTGAAATTTTAGGGGAATTTTAGAATTTTTGTGTACAAAAGAAACAAATTTTAGGGAAAAAAATGTCTGATAATACTTTTTAAAAATACGTTTTAGAATTAAGCCTCCAAGTATAACCCTGACTATAATTTTCATTATTTATTGCAGAGAGCAATAATATAGAAGCAAAAACTTTATAGCTAGGGATGAAGATTGTTTTTGATTTTAAGAAAACTTTGAGAGCTGAGATGTAGGATTTAACACAAGGTACTTCTCTTGCACATGGAAGACAAATGTACTACTCAAGTGAGCAGACAAAATCATTCGAGGTAATCTTCCCTGTAAAATGTATCTGAATTGATTTACTTGACGAAATGTCTTCCAGAAAGCATCTGAAGGCGTAACTAAAATGCTTAGTTGAATTATAATTTTTTGAAATGTACTCAGCAGTCACCTTCACGTACACAGCAGAGCAGCACCACAAGTACACGAAGCCATGTACACGCATTAAACCATGCACACGCATTAAACCACGCACATGCATTGAACAATGCAACACTATGCAGCAAGCTAGTATGATACGTGTGCGCTAATTCACGCTCACGTGGCAAGTCATGTATACACAAGGTATGCAAAACTAAGCCAAGCATACACCAAGTCACGAAGACACCAAGTCACGAACGCTAAGCTAAGCACACACCCAGTTACGCAAGCACCAAGATACACAAATAGATAAAGCCAATTAGCCTCCCCAGTCTCAGGTATTTGCAGAAATCTTAATGTATCTCGCTTGCATAGCAAACACTATACATGCGATGACGATACATCACGCATCGCAGCGTACTGCTATCCCTAACGCTGTACCGACGCAGTTCTATTCTGATCGATACATAGGGTTTCTTCTATCAGTAAATTTCCTTTGAAGGAATTTGAGAAATAGACGTTCTCAGTCATTTGGCTGCATCGTGGTAGTTTGTGCTGTACGACACTCATGGAACACGACAGACCTCTTCTCGTGTAGTTGATTTGCAGCATCGGTCTGATCGAGTCTTCCACTTACCAAAAATAATGAACTGTAAGTCCTTTCTTCATTCAAATAATTCCAAAAACGTATTATTGAATGGAAGCTGAGAGAAGTGAATAATTTTTTCCCAATAATAGTTGTACATAAATCATTTTTCACGGTTTGACTTATGAAAGGAGAAGGAAAATCTGATAGAGAACTCTTCTGATGAAAGGCCTCTAGCGCGATAGCTTTTTGTAGAGCTCAAAGATATGTTTTTCGTGTCGGAAATTAGGAATGAGGATTGATCAAAGACATTCTGCAAGAAAATTTTGATGTTTATCTGTTGGAAAAGAGAATCAATGAGGTACTCCAAACACTCGTAAACAGCGTTATATGGGCGCAGTCGGCTTCCGCATGAAGGGACTCATCGTCTATGAACTATTGAACGTCAGGTAAACTTCCGTAACCATGAAGTAAATATGGTATTAAAAAAACATTTTGATAACTACATTTTTCCTTGTTTACGCTGAGTTCCTTGCATGTCCAGAACAAGCCATAACAGTGAACGTCTCTGTTTTTATTGCACCTTCTGTACGGGCATAATTTATTGCCCTGAGTTTAGGCCTTTGGAGGGTTCTAGAGAAGGATATAAAACTCCGAAGTTTTTTAGTCTTGGATGTTCTTACGCAACCCATAAGTTTCTTGTTCACGATTGGATCTAGGCAAAGGTTTAAAGCCCTAAGTTTTATAGCCTGTGAGGGTTCAATCAATGGTCTATAACTCCCAATTTTTTAGTTTTTGGGGGTTTTAAACAAGGGTTTAAGCCCCCGAGTTTCATGTTGTATTTCAACAGAAACTGAATGAGATCAGTTCATAATTTGAAGTGTTTGAGATGAAAGATTTAATTAACGTTTTGATTTAACAAAAATACCAGCGAGTCCCGAATGAGAGTAATCAACGTAGAAACTCAGTGATAAAGACTCATAAATAAAAGCACCTGGATGGCTAATATTCACAGCGCAGAACCTTGAAATTGAAATGGCAAGTGTTGCATTGACGTACTTGACAAGATAGATTTGTTGAGAGACAAAATCACCATAGTTTTATAGCATGATTCATGCCTTATGTCGCTATCAATGAGATCAGAAATGATTATTAGACACCTACAGCTACCTCGTAATGCTTATTGTTCTGCGTGTTTAAAATATACAGCAAATTTGAGGCAGTTACTAGAAGTACAATGTGTTACCGAATTAATTTTTCAGTGATAGAATGATTATTTTTTTCGTGCAGTATCGTTATTTACTGGCTCTAATGAACGAAAATGTGCGATTCTAGCATTAAACGCAGCGGCTGCACAGACGGTCCCAAACAATTTTGGATCTCGTGTTATCAAGCACAATTGAAACGAAAATGTATATAAATAATAGAAGCATAAGCAAATTAAATATTAGAGGTGCATGCCTTTTAATCAGAGTTGATAAATTATTAAGGTAGTTTGAGCGAAATAACGAAGCGAGTCATTGTACTTTGATAATTAGGAATAATAAACTATGCTGATGCAGTGAAACTAACAAATAAAGGGATGAACTGTGACTGTAGCTTGTTTACAGTCACAGCATACTTGAGCGCCTGCAGCTCGTTGAGGTGTTTTTTCTTGAAGCCCCTCAACGTGATTTTCCTAAAGCTTTTAAAATTGTTTTTCATAACGCCTGTTGAGGTGTTTTTTAAAACCTCGACACACAGATTTCCTAAAACCTCTTTGGGCATATCACCTAATGCTATTTTTCATAAGAATTTTTAAGCCGTTTTCCCTAGAGTCTTAAAAAGGGTTTTCCTTGAGGACTCTCAAGACATTTTTTCTATGGTAGAAGATTCATTGCCTAAAATCGCTTAAGGACTTTCTCCTAAAGACTTTTAATGAACGAGGGCTTAACGAAAAAATTCGTTGTATTAACAACAGAATAATACTTTTCAAAATCATGACACTAGTGAATTGTTGAATTTTTCAAACACTTTCACATAATTTCGTCTTCGTGAGGAATTACTGACACTTTAAAATGAGCACGCATAGCTAAATAAGTTTCTGCTTTGTACTCGTATATTCTTCCAAGTATTTGGGTCAACTCGAGTCACATTATCTGAGCGAATTGGTACAAAGCCTATACCATATACTTGAGCAATGAAGAATAGGTTTTTGCCCTCATCAGTATGAATTAAACTGTTTGAATTATCTTGAAACAAAATACGTTAAAAGTAATGACTATTTCAATTATTTTGAGCAAAATCTATGGGCTGGATATCATTCAACGGCCCTTATGTTAGAATCTGCAATGATGGTCTCCGTTTCATCCCTGTAACTGTCATTTAGCTGCGGGGGCTAGACCGAAACTTAATGATCTTGCTCTGGGATGGCTGACTTTGATGCCTGCCTCACTTGCTGCCTCTGGTATTATTATCAAGTTGATCTAACTTGGCACAGTGAGCCTGTGCTTGCTTTGTGTCTATTGAAACAGATCTCGTTGCACCCTCGTAGACAAGGCATGTTGCAGTTTCAAAGGCACCAATTTACTCGAGCATAAGGACCAGAAGATTGAAAATGAACCTTCAGTTGTGTCGAGCTAATCTACCCTTGATCTTTTGATTTATCTATTTTAGACACAATTAAGCTCACAAGTATTAAGAAGAACAATGGAAAACTTATGATCAGACTTAGTAAGCATCTCCTAACTCAATCACTTTAAGGGAGAGTATGCATTTTATAAGTTATAAAGGCCGACACTGTAGAGGATGGATGATAGAATAGTAGTATAAAGAGGATAAAAGTAGACAAAAAGTTTTAGTTAAATGTATAATATTGAAAATACCATGGATTTTTTAGCATTCTCTTTCAGTCGGAAAAATGCATAAAATGCATTCAATGAAAATTTTCCCCTAGTTTAATCACATAGTAAAGTTTGGGATATGTGAAGTGCATGTAAGGTAGAGAGAAGTTTGAGAGAATTTATTTATGTTGCAGAGGAAGCCATGTATTGTTTGTAGTGGACGTGTTAATATGGTTCCAAGGTTGGAATGAATGTCCAAAAACTATATTACTCTAATTTTACTACATCATTCTTCGAGGCACTGGTGTGACCGCTCTAAAAATAGACCTGTGTACCATTACTTTGAGGTACCATTTATTTTCTCAGGCTTTTGAACTCCAATACCTGCCCTTCTTCAAGTCCCGTTAGTTCCTGCCTTAATATTATAATTAACTGAAGTCTCGATTAAACGACCTAATTAGATGCTAATGCTTGCCTATTGACTCATTAATGGAGTTTTGAGAGCCATAATGAGGGTACCTCGGGTCTCAATAAGTTCATCACGGGCGCCGGTCGCTGCTGAGGTTTCATAAAGTCACTAATTACAGGACCAGAAATCCGCTCTTTTGCGCTCCCATGTAGTTCTTTAAAACCGATCTCAGTTTGTCACTGTTTTCCATAACCTTGCTTGCCATCAGTCTTACCTTTACACAATTCCAACAAAAATGGTCCAAAGGCAGTTCAAAATTATTTTCCTTTTGTGAAAAATTACCTGACAAGATTATCCAAAATTCACTACGCTTGAAAAATAATGACGTCATCTATCAACACTAATAAAGTTGATCTCTGAATGAGCGTTAAAAGTTCTGGAATTGTAATAAATTGTTAAAATTTGTTTATTGTGTCCTGAATATCGACGGAAAAAGTACGATAAGAAATAATCTATTTGTTAACATACCAAGTACCCAGCATATGCATAAAATGGTACATTCCTCGTACGGCGAAAACGTTTTTTCTTCACGTAGGCTATGAATGACAAAACACGTCACACATACCCAACTTATACAGTCCGTTATACAGGGTGTCCGGAAAGTTTTTTTCTGGGTACTTTTGTAAGAACGTTCATTCATTCCATTACAGATTACCAACTTATTGTGGTGATTGAAAAAGACTAGCTATGAACCAAGCCTGTATTGATGCCAAGTCTATTTCAAGTTAACACCTGACAGCAGTTCTTGAAAGTATACTAAAAGGATTCAAACATGTATTAATGCTAAGAAGGGTCTCCTTCTAAATTGTTCATAATTGCTATTCCTATTTATCTTCTGCATTCTATATGGAAACATGATCTCATAACAGCTTTAGATGCAAAGAGACTTTCCAAACATCCCGTGTAATATAACAGCCACAATTCTCGCACATTTAACTCGTAAAGATATTGTTACATTAGAAATATTAACATAAACGGCGTCCAAAAACACAAATTTTCACTGTTTTGTAATAAATCTTCTATTTAGTTTTGACTAGATGTTCTCTTCTCAAATGACTGCCATTGCATCCTTAGCAGCCACTTGCAAGGAGATCATTGGCTGCAGCAGGAAGCACTGGTGTCATAACGGAAGTTATAAAGTGAACATGCATGAAAATAAAGGATGACGTTTCAATAAAATGGATAGAGTAGGTCGGAATAAAAGCAGTGAAATAGGTGTGAATAAATTTCATGAAATTAGTCCGAAAAAGGCAATGAAATAGATCCTAACATATGCATCAAAATAGGTGTGAATAAAAGTAACAGAGTATGTGTAAATAAAAGTAACAGAGTTTGTATAAATTATTGTAAGAAAGTAGGCGTAGATAACTCGTATTATCCAGCGACATGCAACCTGATGTAGAAATCTTCATCGGCCTGCAAGCTGAAGGCGTGAAACATTTTTAATTGTTACACACAAATCAGTTCATCGTGAGCTATTTATCGATGTCAAAGGTCACATAATTGTTATTTAGTTCGAGGGTTTCTGTCAGCAGAACAGTACGTACTTATTTCCTCAATTTTGGACCAGATCTTATTGATGAGTTTCAAAGTTGTTGCAAACTCAAGGGTTAAGAAATGATTGGTGCAATTCCTTTCGTATGTTACTCCTAGTGCCCGTGCATGAATGAGGGCTCTGTACAGAATTGAGGGGCATGTATGTGATTGAAGTGTATGTGTACGATTGATGCTTCAACTTTGAACGGCATGGGACTTGGATAGCAGCCCAAGAATTAACCATTTGGTTCGTTCCTGTTGCCGTATTCTATTCTGTGTTTCACCGTGCCAAGGACCACAGTAACAATCAGCAGAATGTGATGCACTTCAACAGGCCTCTAGAGCTTTGTCTCGTTACAAGCAGTTACGAGTGTTTATCTTAAGTGGCAATGTTTTGACGTTTAATTCCTTACAACACTAAACAAATGTGTCGGCTGGAAAAGATTAACTTAAGCACAAATAATTGAGAAAATGATAGTTAACAGAAAGAAAAGCACATTCGCTGAATTCCCTCCGGTTTTGTGAGAAAATCTCTTCAGTCTATTTCTTGCTAGAACATCAAACAAATTTATTATACTCGTCGCCCGTTCAAAATTTGTTGATTGACTCTTTAAATAACAAATTGAGTTCTATACTTTGTCAAAGCAGGTAGCCTAAAATAGTTGACAATTGAAGTTAATTTAGGGTACTTCTGAATTTTTCTAGCGAATTGTGCTCAAGTGCGTCGGGCTCAGCCAAATCTAAAATTATGGTTCAACCGAATCAAAAATTATAACTTAACGAAATCCAAATTTATGGTTCAATCGAATCTACAAGAATGACTTAACCGAATCTACAATTATAGCTCAACTGAATCTAAAATTATGGTTCAACCAAATCTACACTTATGGTTCAACTGAATCTACAATTATGACTGAACCAAGTTTACAAATATGGCTCAATCGAGTCTACAATTCAATAAATCTTAGTCAGGCTTTCTATCAATTCTTTCTTTAAGCTAGTCAGTTTTTTCATGGATTTTTACCATCTAACAAATCACTTTCATTTATTTATTGCTTGAAAATTTTCCCTCTTTACTGCAATTTCTAGGATTTTATTTCCCGAACTGTACTGACGTTACTACATATATTTATTCAAAATCATTCTTCCAACACTAGCAAGAATTATAGTTTGTTCACTCTAAAGCAAACTGACCTGCAAGTAAAGTTTTGACAGCAGTTTGGAGACGCCACTTGAGCTGTTCTTGGTCCATCCAAGTCCATGACACTCAAGCGAAGGCTTTGCAGGAAACTTTCTTTCTCGAGACGTTCAGTTCTGAAGGAAAGATTGTATCTCTAAGTACATTTTCACTCATGGAACCTTTTGAAACAGATTTTATCTGCAGGTGTGAATAGTCATTTGGTATACTCAGATACAAGAAAGTAACTTGCAATTGAATTGCATGAAAATTAGAAAATTAGGGAAAATACTAGCATTAAAATTGCAAGATTTTGAAAAATAGCTGCATTGAAATTAGAAAAATCTGACAATGAAGCGAGGTTAAAACGAGAATATTTATAACTATTGGCTTTGACATTAAATGTTATGTTATTACTTGCATTAAAATTAAAAAACTCTGCTGGTACCTACTTTAAAATTCGAAAATTCTGATAGCACTTGCAACAAAATGAGAAATTCTGTATGTATTGGGTTGGAATGAAAGATATGTAATTTTTTTCGTTACGATTTTTAATCATCGTAGAAGTTCTTTAATTGTTAGTCCAAATGAAATTTGAGTTCTAATATACCTGCCATTGCTATAATTAGATAAGCTAGATAATTAATTAGACAATATATCACTTACTATAATTTGATAGATTCAATTGTTTTAACCCGCAAGCAATAGATGTCGATAAAGATCATCTGAGACATTGCATGCTCAATAAATAAAAGAAAGGCACAACAGCTACACAAAATGCAATAAATGTTTGTTCTGTCTATTGGAACAATGTTCTGAATTTTCTAAAATGCCTATGTTGGCTTGCTAAGTTTTCATCTGGAAATTTTCATGCGAAGGATCTTCAAGAACTTCTTTCTTTATCAGTTGACTTTGGTTTTCCTTAACATGGACTGTCCTGAAGTACTGACTGAAAAGTGACTGAACATTTTAGAAACTTTGTAAACATTTAAAAAAATCACTTAACTCATCCAACCATCCCAGGTCACATCAATTGGAGATACGATATTTCTACCTATTGTATGATTTTCGTGTTTTTTATTCTACAGATGCTTCGATTCACACTCAAGTTCTTGATGATTCTAAAAAAGTTGCCGTCAATCTAATTTTAGGTGCACGTATTTTTCTTGTTGCCTCGTAATTTTAACGAGAGAAAAGATTTTTCGACTGCTCCTCTTCTTTTTCCTTACAGTTCATTGTGAGTTAAAATATCATGTGCCGCATTCCTAAAGTACATAACTTAATACATCATCTATCTGTAAAGCTCAGATTGCATCTTTGGTTATTCTAGAGCCTCATTCCGTAGTCAATTTGAGTTTAAAGGGTCGAATTATCGAAGCCTAGATAAGGAATTCTTTGATTTTCTCTGCTAAACGTTTCTCCGATAAGTTATCTATACTGTCATCGATTACCCAATGCGCTTGTTTTGAACGCTGGACCGTTTTGGCGGGAAGCTCATGCGATATTGCGACACTGACGCGCATGAGGGCGATTCACAGATAATCGTCAGATGATATTGATTTTTAGATGAGACCAAACACAATGCAAAGACATTGATTCCAAAGACAATCTGAAATATCAGTCGCTTGAAGGAAGTTCACTGCGTGACTTGCTGATTCTAATCGCATTGCCCAATGAACTAGCAAGTTTCGTACATAGAATTAAAAAAAATTAAAACGATTAACAAGAGTCTTACTGAATTCATGTATACTCTCGAAAGTATATGGACAAAATGTCATTAAACAGATATTTTTTGCAGAAAATAGTGTAGCTTTTCTACATAATGCAGTTACATATTTTGATGGATGTGCCATTATAATGAGAGCAGGTTTTTGTGTGTAGAGGCAAAAGCATACGTCTGATCACTCTCAGTAATTCAATGGGGACCGGAAGCAAAGGTCTCAGAATCTCTCTCATCCATGAACCTGCAAAACTTCCGATCATGCAAAACAGTCACGTTCTCAAGTAAAAGAGATATTTTTTTTAATACGCAACAATCATCGGTGAGCACACTATTGCATTGTAAAAATAGTGATTTCCTGACATATTTGAATTAATATTACGAATATGACTATTAATGATGAGTTCCGTAGGACTAGGTTGAACATGAATAAAATGAAAACTATGGTCTATTGCCTAATAGTTAAATTGCTACAGAGACGTAGAAATAAGAAGAATATAGTGCAGACTAAGCAAATCCAAAGAATGGGTATGCCAAAAGTAGAAACAGGAGTGAAAAATGGCTAGTGTAGAGTAAAGCAAAGAGATCGGCTGAAGTATAAAACGAACAAGTGGAATGAAAGGCCAAGCAATAAAAAGACGGTAGGTGTAGAAGAAAAAACAAAAGAGAAAAAAAGTAGCTGTAAGAGGTTGGCAGTTGTACGCTAAGAGTATTTTTGAAAAAAGAACGTGTGATAAGAACAAATGTACAACAAAATCAGGTGTGAAGACAGAACAGGCGTGAAAAGAGAGCAGGTGCAACCTACAGGCAGGCGTAAATGAAGGCCATTTGGAAAGAATGGGAAGTCTTTCAAGACATTGGGTGGGTGAGGCCAAATCAAATCAACAAAGTGTATCGGATCCTCTGTAAGATGTTTTCCCCATCGCTACTACAGTTGTGACGGACAACTGTACAGGCGGAAGGATGTCGCTACTACAGTTGTTACAAAAATGACTGTACGAGGGAAGGATGTAAACTTAAGGTCTGTTAGCATTCAGCTGTTCTTTCTATTCCAGGGAAAATAGCTGCAGATATTATTTTTGTTCACAAAAAAGGGTTCCTGAAGCTCACTTGAATGGATCATTAGAGAAGTTAGTGAAATTTCCACATGTGATGCTCTAAGCAATAAAAAACCCCTTGCTGTAATGAAATATGCAATAATGTAGTAATGATAGACACTGCTTTCACATCACAAAAGTTATACAACTCATTTTTTTAAAGCATTTGAAACGGTATGCAACGTTAAGTTATACTTCCTTACATATTCAACTCTTCAGACGATTATAAATAATGCATTTATTATTCGTGGTTTAAGAATAGAATATCACAACAATGGTGGACATATTTTGAAGTATTGTTCATGGTGTGCGTAGGTAGATGTGTGGTGAATAGAGTTAATATTTCATGTGAAATAGTCGATATGAACCGTGGAATCGAATACTAGTATTCCAGACAGTGACAATCACGATTTACCTGTAAATCGAAATCACCTTTTTACGCTGTGAACATTTTACTGAATTCAATTTATTTCTGCGAGTACATGAGGTAAATGCCAGTGGCGCTATGGATGTTGAATCTTCAGAACAATGTACTAAAACCTAAGTAGTAATTCAGATTAAATATTGAAATTGAAATGCTAACATTTAACACAACAATTTTAAACTTTATTGTGCTATTCACTCCAAGGGTTCAGAAAAATTATTCTTCGTTAATAATGACAGAAAGGCCTTAGCATTCAAGTAATCTGTTTGAAGCATGATGCATTGCGTAGTATAGGGAAAACTGAACGTTTATGACTACAAATTTCATGAAAAATATTGGAGTGAAACAAATTTTTATCGTGTTACTTTGAACCGAAATTTAAGGTTTATATTCATGGGATCAAGAGGTAACTTCATCTCGGTCACTCAAGCCACTTTTTAATACAGTCATGAGCTGACTGCTAGTTCAAGACCATCCAATTTACTTTAGTTCAATAGTATAAAAACAAAATAATTCAACTCGGCTACAAATGGGAACGAAATCAACGCTCATTTTGATCAGTTCTTCATCTCATTATTCCCAGTCCTAACAAGACAGTTTACTGTCAAGTTGTTAACTCGAAACATCAGAGCTTAATCGCCGATTTGAAAAGTTCAACCCTGCAGAACTTTCAATCCAAACAACAATGCTTAAAACTCAAATTCTACAGTCCTATACTTCATCATGTCCAGTCCAAACGAGAGGCAATAATCGTCACTTTATTCACTCCACCACGTCACTTATAGCTCAAACAGGAGGGCTGGCACGGTCGTTTATCAAAATTTTCTATCCTGTTCTGAAAATACCTGCGAGACCCAAAGCTTCACAAATTCAGTAAGCAGATAAAAATTCGCTTGTAAGAATTTGACACTGAGGAATGCGAAGGTGAAAGCAGTATCAAGTTTTTGGCGTCCGGAGGCGCGGATGCGAAATTCAAGGAATTTGCGTGCGTAAAATTTAACAGAATCGTCTGGCAAATATTCTTTTTAATGAATGAGAATGGATTTAACAATTACATCGAAATTCCAGATCTTATTTTGTGTAAATCTCTGAGGAATGGACAGATCCTGAGTCAAAATTACCGTGTGTAATAAACATACCACGTACAATTTTTCCGCAGAGTGTTGCATCTTATGAAAGAGTTCGTATGAATTATCATCAAAGGTTCTTGTTTTGAGCTCAACATTGTTACAAATTTTGTTGCCTTTATAATCTATATTATACAGAAAAAGATGAACGTGCTTGATCAGTGGTTACTCCAGCCACTCGTGTGGCCAAATAATCTCCTGCAGCGAGAGCGTCATCTAATGACCATAATTGTTGCCAGGTCGGCTTCATTAAACCAAGCTCTGTTTTTAATTTGACGAGAGCCAAGAGTCTAAAATTCGGCGCCTTTCTTGGGTTACTAAGCCAAAGTCCCGAATTGGAGGTGCCAAAGTTGCTTCTAGTAGAATCGAGTTAACAGTTAGCCATAACACAGAGCACAATAATTATTTCTGCAGGTTACGGAGTGTGAGCTATTTGAATCCTAAGTAAATATTACGGTAGATTTCCGATAGAAAGTTTAAATAATCATCACAGTGAATGGAGTCAGCCTCTGAAGCAAAGCCATGATAAAAATCTTCATCAGAGTGGTGGAGATGGTCTAGTGTGCTCAGTACGAGCTCATGTTAAGTCATCGCTAGTCTGAAACATTGTCGTGATATTGTAGTCAAAAAAGCAACTTTAATTCATTTGTGCTTCTACGAGGGCTGTTTTTCTTCAATCTGCGATGGGTAATAAAAAAGACAAATTTATATAACATAATAATATGGTAGTCTACTAATATCAAGGTCTTCTAATATCATGGTCTAATAATATCGGGCCTACTAATATAGTGGTCTAATAATATCGTGGTCTACTAATATCATTGTATACTAATATCGTGGTCTACTAATATTATAGTTTACTAATATCGTGGTTTACCAATATCGTGGTTTACCAATATCGTGGTCTACCAATATCGTGGTCTACCAATATCGTGGTCTATAAATATCGTGGTCTACCAATATCGTGGTCTACCAATATCGTGGTTTACCAATATCGTGGTCTACCAATATCGTGGTCTACCAATATCGTGGTCTACCAATATCGTGATCTACCAATATCGTGGTCTACCAATATCGTGGTCTACCAATATCGTGGTCTACCAATATCGTGGTCTAACAATATCGTGGTCTACCAATATCGTGGTCTACTTCACAACATCACTTGCCTCGAGATTCTAAACTCAATCCCAGCAAAAGGCCAATACGCCTTTCATGAAATTATATACAGAGATAAAATCTTTAATAAATACCAGAGCCAAGGCCTTTTGATAGCGTGGCCGCTTTTACGACGCTGAGGAAGCTTAATCAGTTATTTTTACGGTGAAGGTGAAAAAGTTTTATTAGTTTAAGGGGAGGATGTCTTCAGCAGCCACTCCTCATTGAAGTTATGATTAACGTCTTCTTAGTTGAGAGGCATGCTCCTTGATCACGAATGAAACTTTTCTTTACACGAGCACCTGTCGTGATATTGGATTTAAAAACACAGTTGTGTTTAAAGTTCAAGTGTCTGAAGAAACCTTGAAAATATCACCAAGAATCATGGCTGTCCCTGAGGAAAGTTGCACTAACATACGGTTATAAATGGAAATAAAAGGTGAGAAATAATGTACACTTCATGCGGGTATTCACAAACTAAAAATAGTTTTTCTTATTACAAACAACAGCAAAATAAAAAGAACTCGTAGAACGATTCTATTCAACATCTAAGGCGACAAATAGTGATGCGACAGTATATAATCAAGCTAGTTAGTTTCTATCCATTAACGAAGGAGCTCGAGCGATTATTTGGATAACAATGAATAGTGAAACTGATCGTTAAAAACTCGCACAAATTACTTGGAGAAGAAGAGTCTTAATTTATCTACATCCAGCACTATGTACATTTCATAAGATCATGCTCTTGTCTTGGAGTAAATTTTGCTTAAATTAGGTCATCTTTCAACATGTTTTATTGTAAAGAATTGCTAAACTCGTTGGTGGCTAACGCACAGGTTAAGTCTAGCTGTTTCAGACATACTCCTGGTGCAAATTTTTCCAGTTTTCAACACAACTGTGCAAGTTCACGCAGATTTAACGACCCTTGAAAATTTCAAAAGTATGTACATACATATGAAAATTTAAAAAGAGATTACGCACGTTAGTGCAGTTCCATATCACCTCCACTCCTCATTTTTTAGCAGTGGTAGTATCAGTGGACACCAATTTATATACCTGGTCTACTTTAAATACTAATGGCAATAGTGACTCCAATCGAAAAAACATTTTTAGCACTAGCTTCGAAAATGACTACTAACTTATGAAGTGAATTTGCATGTAATAGTCGATTTTTAAGAAACTAGGGGCAGTTGAATACAGGTTTCAACAGAGGTTTTTGTACGCCAGTACTACTTTTGAATTCAGTAATATTGTAAACTGGTTCTATCAAGACCTGCTTTTAAAAGGGCGTAGAAAATAAATTTTGTTTACAATCACAGCTGGGCGCGTACAAGCAGTTTGTTATCACAGCTATGAGTGGAAATGTCGAGGGGGCAAATCCAAACATTTGACGAGGTTTTGAGTCCAATATGAAAACTACGACTCTTAATGTTTTACAAAAGCGAGTGTGAATATAAACTAAAGGCTAATAGTCTAAATGTTTACCACAGGTCATGAGCTGAAATATCAAGGTACTGAATCCAAAAATTAACAGAGACCATGAATGTACATACCAGGGTTATGAGACCAAGTATGTAGCAAGGCTAGGAATTCCAATTTGAAGGCCTTGAATCGAAATGTCTACCATGACAGAGAGTCTCAATATCAGCCAGTTTGACAGAGGAATATCATGCTTTCCTGCACTCTACAAACACAGGAAAGTCATTCAAAGTTTCTGTATTCCGACAGTAACAGAAGGATTATGGAATCCAGAATTAGAATTTCAGAATAGTCAACAGCTATCAGTTGACATCTTTCAGTTAAGACCTATAAGTTAACTGCTATCAGTTGCTATTTGTAAGTTAACAAGTGTCAGGTAACAGATAGAAGTTGATAGTTATGAGGTATTATTTATAGTTATCAAAGTTTCAGTGCAGCAAAGTTTATGAGTAAACATGGTAATTATTTTGTAAAACAGATATTCTTGTACGAGAATGAAGAAGCTGTACAGCAACCAATTCTTTAATATATTATATACATAAACTACAACGTACTGTCTTTGATATATTATCACTGGGGAGCACACGTGCGAACGCACGTTTTGTTGTGCATGTGTAAGATACATTTTTTCCTTTTAAAATTTACGACCAGCCAAGATTTAAAAAATATCATGACTATTAGGAAAGAATGTATTAGAGTTTTTTAATTTCATAGGAGCCGAAAATTTTGAAATAAAATTCTTTGGTTGGCTATAACACAAGTGACGATGTGAGAGGGTTTATGAATGACTGGGATTGATAATAAGAAAATTTCTAGGCTAAAGTTTTTTGTCAGTCAGGAGTAAACAGAGTCAAACTGTATTTTCTCATAATAGAAGAATTTTTAGGCCTGACTTGTAATGTACAAAATTTTCATGTAAAGTTCTTGCAACAATTGAAAACTGACATTGGGAAATATTATTTTAGTATCAATAACAAACGTATGTAACTTCCAGCGCTCTCTACCCAATAATAGAAAAATTTGGGGTAATATTTACTCACACCAATTTTTCTTCAGCAAAAATGGAGTAAAATATTTCAATAAATATTTATTATTTCCTTTATTCAAAGAAACTGATCTTTCTTTCTATCTAGCAATAGAAAGTGAAGTACATTTTTTGAGGAGTTTTCAACCATTAAAAATATTTTACAAATAACATAAGCGGGAATGACGACGTTTTCATTTTCTAATTTTTCAGCAACAATATTACGGAAAGAAGATTTTTGTTTTTCATTAATCGGATGTAAAAAAAAAACAAATAAAATCCTACCCTCTGCGACGTGGTGAAAAAAATCGATTTTCTCTTTCTATTTCATAAAATATTTGAAAAATAAATTCTACCATCATTTCTTGTGCAGGTAAAATACTCGTAACGAAACACTCTCTGAAAATTTGACTATAAAGTTTCATTACCTGGCCACAGTCGTTAATTCAAGCAAATTCCTTCACCTGCTTATGAAAAATGTGCAGATTCGAATTCAGAATTAGCCTTTTGAAATATTTCATTAATACACAAGATAAAAACAAAATTTGTTGCATGAAATGGAGCTCATTTCAATAAATCTCAATTATTGACGGCCTTAAGGCTTAATTTTTGGTAAAAATGTATCATGCGGGTGAGTGTACTCTAATCCCATCTTTTGAGTGTCAACAGCTCAGGCTACCTCAGACCTTAACTGATGAAAATTGCCAGACTTTTCTCATACTAACCTCAAACCACATGAACGCACGCTGCGGATGTGGAACCTCTGTAGAGAATTCACATCATTGATAAATTTGGTTCCCTGAATCAACGTCGTCTGAATCCATCGCACTGATGAGTAACCAAGCACACCCTGCAGTCCGGTCACCCAGCGTTGGCAATCCCATCACAGCAGTGAGAACTTCCCTTCAAACTTGGAGCAGTAAGTCAGCGTTGCTATTTTACTAGTCGTGCTAAGTATCAATGACTGCTCTTTTGAGGCTTGTTGTCCTGGTTTGCTTCATCCTGTTTAAAACAATGAAGCGCCTAGTAATTTCACACGTAGATTAGATCAGTGTAGTTGTGAAGAATTCGTGTAGATCAGATTATTGTGGCTGTTGAGAATACCTACATATCAGGTTATTATTTACCTTATTACCTTAATTAAAAATTCAACTCATTTCCATTTTGCTCTACCTTTTTTAAATGATTTGTATCATCCTTAGTGCGTTAACGAAGAGGTTGGGACTCGAGTCGAAAGACGACGCGACACCTGCGTCTGATTTATCGGACTGTGTCTCTTCTCAAACAAGTCATCCTTCTCACAGTTCAGACGTCCAATATACCTTATTTCATTTTGTGAAACCACGTCCTTTCAAATTAAACAAACAAAAAAATTCCTCTGTGCATGGTCACAAAGTCCAAACCTTTACTTTTGTATTGATTTTTAGTCATCCTCATCTTGGTATTTTTTGTTACCTGCATCTGAATCATCAATCTTAAGCTGCCTTGAGGGCTGAGATGCAAGGGCAGCCCTTAAAGTCTGTGGCAGATGCCACATTGTGCGAACAATAAATTTTTGGTCCATGTGGTGGCGCCCCAGGGTTTTTAATCATGAGAGTCCGTTCAGTTTCATTGATCACTTTTGTGAGGCGCTAAACAGAGCGGTGGCATTCTCAATTAGGCTGCCCAGACACTTTGCGCAGAAAATCATCAATCTCTCGAGAGTAGGCTCGAGGGAAGGGAAGAGATGAGTGGGTTGGAAGCATGCAGCAAGAGAGAAGGATGAGTTTTGTTCTAGTGGCAGGATAGAGTTTTGGGTGAGTAGGTGAAGCAAGAGTGCAATACAAAAGAATATGCTGGCGTTTACTATCAATCAATTATCTCTCTCATGTGATAATGAAAAAGGTATAATGAGATGTGTAACGAAAACAATAAGTTAAACGGTAGACGATGCATACATTAGAACACCGATGAATCTTTTCAAAAACATTTAGTGAAGCTTTTCACTGTGGAATGAATTCTAAAGCAACTCTGTGTGAAGGATAGGATGAACGTCACAGTGACTCAATGAGCAGTAGCATAGAGAAGAAACACTCATTTTCGTGGGTTAAATGTTCGACATTCGACACTAATTTCAGTGATTTCATTTGTGTCATACAAGGCATCTACCATCCCTTGTGAGCCAAGCATCCATTGTGATTTTGTGGCGTTATATAGATCCATTAGCAATAAAATGAAATGAAAAAGTAACTTGATCTCAAAGTTTAGGTAGCGGACTTATTTATTTTCCAAATTATTGATTTTGATAGTATAGCAGGTTAAGAAATAGTTCAGTTTTTCAAACGCTCTGGATCTCTGGTTGGGGTTGAGCTGAGCAAATACGCTGACCCTAACAAGTTTTTATATTCGTTATTAACACACCACTTAGTAAAATGTGAGAGGTAAAGACGGTGACCACAATGACGTAAGAGAACAATATAAATGAGCGTGTGTAACTCAGTTAAGTGGTCATAAGTCAAATGTTATTATGAAATATATATATATCATTCCATTTAAAACAGTCATTGTTCTTCAGTAATTTAACTCACTGCACAAATGAGTGTAAAGTATTCAGTCATTCCAAAGTTCATCGTAAAAACTAGAATCTTGGCTTGAAATACAGTTCATAGAAAACTAAAGACCATATATTCAATTTTTTTGTATGAATGAACTTGACTGCGTGAGGTGCTTCCGCTTACGATTCATCGATGGCTTTAGCGCAGGAAGAGCCACACTCTAGTGTGCTTGTATTGGTCAAGGAGGTTTGCTGGCTTAGGTTTCATCGCACGCTAGTGTACAGAGCTGTATAGCGCTCGCAATTCACAGGGTCCTACGTTCATATAGCATAACGTAGGATAACTACGTTCGTATAACACATCATAGGTTCGTATAACATAGGATAACTACGTTCGTATAACACATTATAGGTTCGTATAACATAGGATAACTACGTTCATATAACACATCATAGGTTCGTATAACATAGGGTAACTACGTTCGTATAACACATCATAGGTTCGTATAACATAGGGTAACTACGTTCGTATAACATATCATAGGTTCGTATAACAAAGGGTAACTACGTTCGTATAACACATCATAGGTTCGTATAACATAGGGTACCTACGTTCGTATAACACATCATAGGTTCGTATAACATAGGATAACTACGCTCGTATAACACATCATAGGTTCGTATAACATAGGGTAACTACGTTCGTATAACATATCATAGGTTCGTATAACATAGGATAACTACGTTCGTATAACACATCATAGGTTCGTATAACATAGGGTAACTACGTTCGTATAACATATCATAGATTCGTATAGCATAAGGTAACTAGGTTCGTATAACAATTTAGAGACGTATAACATAGGATAACTACATTCGTATAACATATCATAGGTTCGTATAACATAGGGTAACTAGGTTCGTATAGCAACTTAGAGACGTATAACATAGCGTAACTAGGTTCCTATAACAACAAGTAGACGTATAATATACGGTAACTAAGTTCGTATAACAACATAGAGACGTATAACATAGAGTCCCTACGTTCGTTTAACCTAATATAAAGTATTATAAAATAGGGCACGAATAGAAACATGAAAATTTTCATTTTTTGTTCAATTCTTAAATGCACGGATTCTCGTTCGATTTTAACTTTAAGTTAGAAAAACTAATCAATGAACCTAGTTTTGTCTTTATAGTTAAGCATTGTTAACGTATACATTTAAAACATATAGACCCTATATGTTCCAACAATCTAGATAAAACATTGTTTTGTCCCTCCATAAAAGAATATGCAAAACAATGAGCCTGTATCAAAATATATGCACACAAGTGTCTGTAACGTCACGTACGTATTAATTTATTATATTTAGAAGTCCAGTACTTGAATCCCATGAAACTTCAGCTGAGAAAGGTTAGTTAATTGAAATATCATCTTCAATGACAAGTCTAAAGGAGTGAAATAAGAACAAAAGGTTTTCAAAAGTATTAAAAAAGATTTAGTATCGCAACGCGACTATCATTTTCAATACATATGAATTATCGATTCATTGCATCCAATAATTATCCATAGGTTATAAGAGCCTGTGTAGGATGCTGCATCTTAGTTTTTGTTAGTTATTTTTTAATTTGCACTAGTTGTTTGCGATTTTCGTTCTATTCCTACTTAATACATACTATCCTGCTGAACTGAGACCTACACTTATTGATTTTAGATTTCTGCATGTTTTGAAAAAAATGCAAAGGATATCCCCTTACGAATTTTTTTACGTTTTCAATCAATGTTTCAGAATTCCGTGAAAATTTGCATAACACTCAAATAGCAATTGAAAACAAGAAAAAATGACTCCAATGACTCAAGTTTCATCTGGTATATTATAATCAATGGATTAAAAATTACTACGTATTTTTACTCAATCAGTACTGTTTTGCTGATATATGACATGACAATCCTGAGTAATATATCTGTATAAAAATCCACCACATCTCATTTTCCTCATTTTAATTTTAAGTAAATTACAAGATTATTTCCAGTACAATCATTGTCTTTGTATTTGTTGGCTGTGGGCATCAACACCAGCTACAGCTGCATCAACAGCTACAGCATTAGTAGTTATAGCTAGAAATCATTAAATTAACTTCAAATTATACTGGTGGATAAATCACTGAATTCGTGTAACTTCTAGTTTAAAATTCTTATTTTGTTCTTTGGACCAGCAACATGTTTGAAGATTTCGCGGAAATTATTCATTTCAGTATAAACTTTCCGAAACCAGTAAATTCCTGTCGGTATCCGCACGTTGTCCCAAAACCTATATTATTGCTATATTACTATTGTTGTGAAGCCTCGATAACATTTGTTCACCCATGCTCAAACCTTTTATTACCACTGCAGTAGTTTCGTTCACGATGGCTGCCACTCATCCCTTCCGACTTTTCGTTGATCCTCCATCTGCCGGCACCTCTAGGGGCTTCAAGAGGCTCTCCACTTCCCCTTTTTCTGAAGCCTTCTTCACGCTTCAATTCGTACGTGAGTCGTTACGTGAAGTAACGAGCCGTAAGCAATTCGAAGAAGAAGGTAAATTTTCACCGATAGCAAAAGACGGCGCTCGATAATACTGGAAGGAGCCTGTAAAGTGGCAGAGGTACCTCACTCGCTGCAGCAAAACACATGCTTTCACCTTCACTGCAATGACAATGTTACAACTTACTCACGTTATGATGAAATTCCGACGTACGAAAACCAAAATAAAAGTGGAGCTCACGGTAGGTCAAAGAAAAATGCAATGTATGAATATTGATGCATTCGATTTAAGGAAGAACGTGATAGATGTGCTCGTAAATGACGACTTGTGATACGCCGAACGCGTTGGAGATAAGAGATTCGCACGTTTGAATGATAATGTGACACTCAGGTCGGTTCAGTAAACGTTTTTTTATGAGCTGACGATCTTGCGTCGCAACTTACGAAGCAGTGAATTAAAATGGTACGAATTGTCTTGCGTTAGATGATGTGCATAAAATAAAATTAACCATCAACAATACAGTGTTTTAATAATCTTGTAGTCCAAAAAACACGTTCGGATAGTCTTCTACTAACATTTTCTGCTGAGAGAGATAATTAGTCAATTATTCAACTGTGTATTTTCGTGAATACACAGTTGAATAATTGACTTGTGGGGTTAATTTTTGCCCTCTCTACGCATGTAATCAAAAACTTCAAACATTTCTGCTGGATCCAATCTATAATATTTGGCATCCACGTAGACAGTGCACGTGTGTTGTCTAAAATTTCTATCGAATTATTTATTTGAATTATTTAACTATAGTTGCTGAAGCGTACAGAAAGGGTGTTGTCTTACTGGACTGTTAATTTTTAACTCATAAAGAGCTCCGTACAATTTTTTGTAGCTACGCAATCGAAGTTTCAATTTTGGTTGAACACAAAATTTACGGAAAAAATAAAGCAAATGATGTTTACTTTTCATAAAAGAATGGTATCAACTTGGATTAACGATGAATGTAAGTGTTCCAAGTACGTACGAATACAGTATAATTTTCAAATCCTTCTTATTCCAAGACAACTCAGGGCATTTTACAAAACAGCGTGATGCAAATGAATTCATACAGCAGCATTGATATAACGCACGTAAGTATTCTTAACTTAGGGACCAATGATACTCATTAATTTTCTTTTTTATGTCTTTGTTTTTAAAAACCAATGCTGTTACATTTCTTATGTACAAACTTTATTGGAAATATACTTTTTTGTTTGTTTGTTTTGTTTGTTGTTTGTTGCGTGTGTTTTCAAGGTGAGCTCTTTTTCCTGTTAAAGGCAGAATGAATTGAGTGCGCATTTTGTTGGTCCAGCTGCTTTTTACGAGGTTTCCTTTCTGTGCCTTACCAAACTGATTAAGATGCAGTTTTTCATGTCTAAAGAGCTCTATTTATTGAACATCTTCTGATCACGTGTGCTCGATTAATAAAGGAGCTCCTCTACCATCACAGCATGGTTCATATTGCTGGTTCTCTATGTACGAAAGCCAGAACCCATTGTTTGAATGTTGATAACTGGGTAACTAGATATTGGATTTTATTACTTTTTTGAGTTCTAATTTTCTATGCAAAAAATAGTTTTCTGCACGAACAACAAAAGAACTGTTTTAGGAAGTTTACACTTTGGTTTTAGCTGCTTGAAATGTGCGAGGGTGTTCAAAAAATTCTTGGATAAATATGAGTAATAAACTAAAATGATAGAATTAACATGAATATAAACAAAAACGTAAGGCAGCTTTCGATAAGTAACGAGCTTCATTTTAATAAGGAAACATAAGTCGTTCATAATCATATTCCGTAAAATAAAAGTTTGACTCTATTCACCAAAAAGTTAAAGGCCGTTTTTCCGAAAGAAATCATGGATATTTCCCTCCATCTTTTTCATCACTCTCCATATCATCCGTGGATTTTGGCTGACAGTATTGAACTCATTCGTAATATTTTCTTTTAAATCTTCTTCACTCTACTGACGAGTTCTGTAGACTTGAGATGTGCCCACTAAATTAGGCTGCATGGAGGAAGGTATGAGACCTCACTTCAGCGGACTAAGGGGATGGCAGTGGGAATTATGAAAGATTCAATTAAGTTTTTCTTATTAAAATGAGGATTAACACTGATTGAAAAGCGGCCTCGCATTTTTGTTTCTATTTATGATGCAAATTAAATGAAGTTAATTCTATCGTGTGAGTCAATTATTTATCCAAAAAGGGTTTTGATTATTTTCACAAGTTTTAAGTAGCTTTAGCCAAAGTGTAAATTTAAGGGGCTATTTTTTTTACATCCGGTTAAAGAAAGAAAATTTGAATAAGATGACTAGTGGGCAAGTTGACAATATTCGAATAGTTGGCTCCGGTTGTTGTGACGCAAGCTGTACATCAATCCTTCGCTTTTTAGCTGCTAATATGAAATGACACGGAATTTTACTGAATATAATGAAACTACATGTTCATCTACGACAAAATTTTATTCAATTTCATCATACTCTGTAAGAGGACCTTAATTAACAACGCATTGGAAAACAAGTATGAATATTTACTTTGTAAAATGCAGCGAATAACATCCCTTTATTCCAACATTAAGGCTTGCTACTTCTACGTTAGCAACCGAGAGCAAGTCGAACAGACTGGGTCAAGCATGTGCACATATCTATTACTTGGATGCATTACCCTGCTGTAATGTTGCCTCTAACACCTGACCAGTACACAGTTACAGTATCCTACATACCTGGCTTCTATCAGCTCAAAGACTCGTTTATCCCTACAGCAAACAGTTCGTGTATACAACTTTTGACGTTACTTGGAATAGCTAGTGCAAGGGGGAAAAAGTTTAAAAATTTTATTCATACAATATACTTTTGACGTTATACATTACACTTTAAATAAGAACAAAACCAATAATAAATAATCAGTATTCGATTATTTTGCATTATGAGGGTGATTATTGACAATAAATGTATATCAGATTCTTATTCACCTTAGAACTTCAATTGAAAACCTCTTTGACTCTGCCTGGTCACAAAGTGTAAAACTTTACTTTGGTATTTCCTTTTAATAATTCCCTTTCCTGCCTTTTCGTTGCGGTGTTTTTGAGAAACATGTTGCAATTTTTACACTAGAGGGAAATCTTTGCAGCTTCGAACAGAGTACTCCATTAAACTGTTCAAACCCTACAATTATCTACAACTTTGGTCTTGAGTAGCAGAAAGTAATACCACTGAAAAATTTAAAACACAACTGTAGCGGATTATACTATGATTATATAACTAACATTTAATTATAGGCTCATTAAGTTCATTTGATTTGCGCTAAGTATCACACTTGATATATTTTTGCTTCGATGTACAATTTAAATTTTCATTACTACAATGCTACTATTGAAAAGAAAACATTTAAAAAAGGCGTCTGGTGCTTGTGAGGCGTTAGTTAGTTAGTTGACTATGTTAGTCTGAAATTCCTGCTCAAATTTCGTTCTCTACGTTCTAGCCTCAAATTAATGTCCGTATTCTTCTAAGTTGTGCCAGAAAGATTCCTTGGGTCGTTTGCGTTTGTATTTGTTGGTACTGTCCTTGCTGCTTCTGCAATTGCTGCAGCATTTCTTTTAAGTTAATTTATTAGATTCCAAGTGTTTTTGTGGTCTGGATTTCACTGCAGGAAAACCTACGCTCGCGTGGATAGCACTGTTCCAACTGTAAATATCTTCTTAAATACCTATGTTCTCTTACCTCAATTTCTTGGTGTTTTCAACTTCGACCAACAGTTAAAAGAATACGCGAGCTGATATTTTCCTTTTTAAATACAGGGTGTCTCAAAAAAATGTACTCACCCTTTAACCGTTGCTAACATGCTGTCTTCTTTGTGTTGCAGGTGTGAGGTTCGAATTTTTGTGAACATGATTAAATGTGATTAAAGAATCATGTTCGCAAAGATTCGAACCTTACACCTGCAACACAAAGAAGACAGCATGTTAGCAACAGTTGAAGGGTGAGTACATTTTTTTGAGACACCCTGTATAGAGACTCCTATAATTTACAGAGAAGTTCATTCAACACTCGTGAATTGCGGATCATAAACTGATGAATGCGGTGAATGGTTTATTGTTATCGGTCTGGAAGTCCGTGTTGACTTCACAGATCAGATAACTGAGATACATGAGCGCCTATAAAGAGATCGTTTGTGCTTTCATGGCGCCTGTATTTGATGTACGTGGTAATAATGCAAGTCAACATCAGACTTGTGATGTTCAATGAGCTTTGTAGCTGCGCAACCTCACAGCTGGCTTCAGGTGTGTGTGCAGCATCACACACCACACAGAGGTGAGGTAAAATAGCTTCTCTTAAAGTGTTGTGCTTTATTTTACTTACCAGAATACAAGTTTCGTGTTCAAAATTTAAAAACAGGTTAGTTATAGCTATGATCCTATTTGAGAAGCGTTTTAATGTGTAGAGGAATCGATTCATAAAGTATAGAAAGCGTGAAAGAATTGCTTAGCTCGTTCGCTCGGTGAACGAAAGAACATCAAACATGTAAATAACATGAAAGACTGGAAATCAACTACAACCTGGACATCTGTTATGAGGAAAAAATTTAAGTACCATATTTTACTTTAAAAATAAAAACCACAAATAGCATCTTATCCTCTGTTTTTTCCAGCGGTTTCAGAAAAGAACTGTCACTAGAGTTGAATATAATTCATACCAACAATAAGGCTTTTTAGTTTTACCCATCCTGAGGTCTAGCTGTCTACTACGTTGGAGCATAGAACTTAACCTCAGTGACTGGTGTTAGCTCTCTCTCTATCGTTGTGTCACACCAAGTTAACTTTGCATGTTCTGAAAACGACATTTGACACCTCTAGCTAACTCCTTGTTCACATTGGGCAAAACAAACTTTGTTTGCTGCGAACACGAGGTTTGGTAGCGGGACAAAGAGCTCCCGTCAGTCACCAGAGTTAAATTAATCGCAAGGCATCAGGAATTGCAAAGCATTTGCTCAGCTGAACAACCTCAAATTTTAACACATTTTTTGCAATCATCAGCACTTGACAATTAAAGACAATCAATGTACAAAGCTAGGGAAGGTGTTGAGGCAAAGCCAAGTTTTTCATAACTCATTATTGATATTGATGTATGCCAATTTAAATGGACTTCACTTTACCCATTGTTTTAGCAGCAATGATTCATCAAATTGTATTTCACATTATTCTCATACGTTCTAAAGAAATCATGCGACTTACAACGTATGTGTGGACAGAAATCATACTCCCAACGACGTGTGTGAAGGCAGAAATCATACTCTCTACGACGTGTGTGAGGGTAGAAATCATACTCTCTACGACGTGGGCAACTAACTGGTTGTCTGCAACCAGAGTTCGTTGATGAAGCTGAAGCTGCAACCGTAAATCTTACACGGATGTCGGTTTCGATTGACGCATTTCATTAAAAGATTTCTTACACATAAAAAACGTGGGACAAGTTCGGCGGAACTGAGACCATCTCTGTTGTCAGAGGGAAGCCTCGAATGATTCATGTTGTTTTGTTTAGTTTCAGGTTTTCGGAACTATAGAACTACATTACTTCTCTTCTAGGTGACACTTTATGTAGAATTTAATAATATGTAAATTTCAATCAATGAATCTCTCGTGAAACGAATAGTTATTAAAAGTATTCTGGAACGAAATATCGAAAGTGAGAGTTCAGTAAGTACATATATATGTATCTACATATATTGCAGGCTCTATTACGCTTGTGAAGAAATGATGTTAAATGTAGGGTATTGAAGTCAGAGGCAAGGTTTGAGTTTACTTCACAGTTGACTTATAAATATTTATCTTATCTTTTGCTCCAGGTTAAATTTTTGAGTGAAAGTTTGTAGAAACCATCACAATGATGCACAACTTATTACCAATGCTTTTCCATGGAGGGTAAATATTAGTTTCGCTTCACCATCGTATGTTGTTTTTACAGTCTCCTAAAGCCAACAATCTTTAATTTTTCATTCTATCAACAATGCTATTTTTGTCTATAACATTATTAACAAAACTACACTTCCTTAGTAATCAGACTTCCATACTTCCTTTGTGATCAAAGACTTCTTAATAAAAAATGCTAATTGTCATTACATGATTTGAATTACAAATGAAAAATCATACATAAAAAGAGAACTTTTATTGCATTGGTGCTGTTACATTAAGCCAAATGAATGTTTACAGCAGATCGTCGGGCATTTAAATCTGTTAATTCTTTACAATGGTTCAAGGACCTAATTAATTCATGAATTCATGTAGGCAGCAAGGTATTACAGAGCCTACGTTAATCGTGAGCTCAGAGAGAGAATGCCAGGCATGTTAAGTTTAACACCCAGAAATGGGGTATCAATGGCAGAACTCATGATGAGAGAATTAGAAACAATTGCGAGTAAGGTTATAGGTAGGATCACTGCTAATGTGATGCTTGATTTTACGTATTATGCAGCTGCAGCAAGGAGAGACAACTTAAAAGAACTACATAAACAAATGTCTAGTCATAAGCACAATATATATGCATGGAGTTAGAGTATTGAGTCTAATATTCCGGATATTTTTATAGTGATAACATGGCTATTCTATCGTGCTGCATTGTATTTGAGCACATGATCAATGCTAAGGAATGCTGTAAAATGACAAAAATATAAGTGATACGCCCATTCTATCGTAATGTAAGAGATTTAAGCTCATAATACAAACAATGCTGCAAAGTGTTGAGAAAGAGCAAAATACTTACAATACCAGAATTAACAGCCTTACAGGAAAAATACAATGTACCGGGACTGTAAAACTTGAACGGTGATATTATGTTGGCCTATAAAACTTTTAACTACTCACACGCACACGATATATATATATATATATATATATATATATATATATATATATATATATATATATATATATATATATATATATATATATATATATATGTTCGATATTGAAAAATGTTACAAACAAAACAAGATTATAGT
>VCRD01000091.1:358331-392321 GCA_006783055.1 Trinorchestia longiramus
ATATATATATATATATATATATATATATATATATATATATATATATATATATATATATTGCTGAATGTGCTTCAATTCTTTAAACAGAAAAAGTAGTTCACTGAACCGTTGACAGGATTGAGCAGAGGTTTTCAGTTCAAAGTGAACAACAGAAAACGTTTTTTAGTTCGCTGCAATAACTACGTCATGTTCGACAAAAAGTACACAGATTGGAGCAGTAGAGAAAATAAAGATTTTTTGGATCCACACAAACGATCATAGAAATAAAAGTTTAAATATTTTTTTTAAAAATTCTTTCAGAATTTAACGTCAGAGCAATAGAATAGACTAACGTTCATCTTAAATTACATTCCTCTGTGTTGCTGAGAGAATATTAAATTTCTGCTCCAGTTAAAAGTGTGACTTGACTTAAAAGGATTTTCTGAGAGAATATTATCTCTAGAAAGTTTGTCTTGAATTCACCTGTTGCTGCTGCTGGTGATGCAGACGTAGCGCCGCCAGACGTGCTTTTGGGAAACAACGGCCGTTGGAATGTTCATCTCAGGTACCTTGCATAAGAATACTACATCGGTTCTACTCTGGACGAACTGCTAAGTAAAGTGAGCAATTTAGTTGATGAAAAATAGAGATTTACATGTGTGCAAGAAGTTTTATTTCTATTTTCGACCAATAAATGTTCTTAAGTTTTTACAATAAAATTACAGTTTTTAAAAAGAAAATGGAGCAAACTGAATATCATTACCAGAAGGAATAATCGCAGGCTAATAAAACTGAGGATCAGTTTTTGTTTGTGAGCATTGAAGCAGTGCCAGTGTGTGAGTAATGGAGTAATTTCTCTTTTAGGAAGTTAATCAGGTCTCATCTATGAGCCGTGAAGCGAAATTAAATAATAAACATGTCCTGCACAGTGGGTGAAGCATTGATTTAGTCACCATTGAATTCTAATGAATGTAATAGATTATTCTGTGTCAACATTGAGTGTTGGTCGAAAATAGGTTAATGAGTGTTGGTCGAAAGTTAAAAAGAATGCAAAGACTTCTGTTCAGAGGTAGGTTTACAGGACAAAAATGATATTACAAATTTTAGAGAGAAGAGAATAGAGAGAATAGCTGAAGGAAGTTGAAACATTTCTTAACAAAAAACATGGAGCACTAGTGAAGAATTTCTACAAAAGTGTTGAAGTGAAAGCTATCGCACACGAGGTATGTCTCATGCCAAGAAGTTATCGAGATTGCTGTTAAAAAACATAAAAAAGATTGCAACAAATTGATTTGATAGCAAATTTACAAATTTGAACGCAAGAAAATAAGGTAGGACAACAGAGTAACATAAATGATTATTGGAAGCAATGAAAATACAGCGTAACAGAGCGAAAGTTACGGAACAAGCAACGTTTCACTTCCTCCGAGGAGACATTTGTGGAAATGGAAGGAATAAAATTGCGCTCAAGCGCTGAAAGTGGCAGACCTCCAAACTCTTTGGTTTCCGAAGAACGGAGAGCTCTTCCTTCCTCATTAAACTGGACCGTCGCATCGGTTGAGAGACGTACAGGTTTCCGTCCCTGAAACGCCGACACCATTAGTTGTTTCTAAAATAATTGCTTCTTCTAATGGTGGGTAAAGGAAATGAAGTGATGTAGTAAAATGTGTCTATCTTGTCCTGGTACTAAATTTTTCCTTACGCCCGTTGGTTATTTTTGCTCGTCAGTTCAATGGAAATAATTATTTTATGTTAGGGTTTTTTGTTTTATTTCCTACATAAATAACGTACGAGTAAAAGTTCTTTATTTTGCATTGACAGTTCAAAAAACAGCGCTCAACCTGTAATGAAACTGTTGCTTTTATATAGTAAAATACTTTGACTAGATTATTGAGAAGTACTGATGCGTCAGTGGAAGATATAAGTCTGTTAATATTCAATTCGTCAGAACCATCGTTTGTGTAAATCCCTTCATGGCTTGAACAAAGGAACATGAACTATGAAACGAATATTCTCTGTTCTATTCTATCGCTCTTACGTTAAATATGAAAAAACTTTGTGTTTAGTTCAAGTTACGCTGAGAATATCAATTGAAATTAATTGAAATTGTTTGTATCATGAGAATTTCTGCAATTGGGAATGAGCTCAGACATAACAGTACAATATTGTGTGAGCTTAGACATAACAGTACAATATTGTGAGAGCTTAGACATAACAGTACAATATTGTGAGAGCTTAGACATAACAGTACAATATTGTGAGAGCTCAGACATAACAGTACAATATTGTGTGAGCTCAGACATGGCAGTACAATATTGTCAGAGCTCAGACATGGCAGTACAATATTGTGCGAGCTCAGACATAACAGTACAATATTGTGAGAGCTTAGACATAACAGTACAATATTGTGCGAGCTTAGACATAACAGTACAATATTGGGCGAGCTGAAACATAAGAGTAAAATTTTGTACGAGCTGAGACAAGGCAGTAGAATATTGTCTTTATTCAACACGCCACTCATACATATTGTGTGTATCCTATTTATTACAAGACGGATGACGAATATTATTTAATAATAGTCTACGGACATTGCAATCAGTATTTAAATTACTCTGTTTGGGAAAACAAAAACTGAAATTCTCTAAACTACACGAATGTTCATTGGAAAAATAGAAAGGTTTAAACTTTTTAAATAAAAAATTTTTGATCTGCACTTTTGATTGAGAATAATATAGTTTGAGGAGTACTTTCAATTATATAAATAGAATAACGAATTTTATGAACATTGTGCTTTCCATTAACTCAATACTCCTTCTTATAGGCAACAGTTGACATACAAAATTGTATTCTGACTTTTAGAGCTTTTAAAATAATTCATTTTGAGTGTGGGATAAAAATTAGCCTTGAGTATGTTGAAACTAGTTAATGCATGGCCTCCATTCCGATCCTGTCGAATAACAAAGAACGCGACTATTTCTAGCAAAGAATATAAAAGGACTTCTTCAGACTAACAAGAAAATAAAAGACGAAGCAGAAAACACTGTCAATGACAATTGAAGCGCTAATTAACGCATGTAGAATGCACAGCTGTCTCGCAAGCCCAGCTAGAAAGATTGTCTACAAAGATTGAGTGAATTCAATGGAAATGAAACTTATTGATGAAATGAATTCTTATCATAGTGCTTAGTATTTTTTTAGAGTAAAATGTTTAACAGTGAAAATATAATCGAAGATTTCGGTTCCATTTTTTTTATCTCTGCATCCACTGTTTCCAACCAACGTCAAATACTGTATGTACCAACTGCCCCCGTCCATTGAGAGTATATCAATTAACATTTATAAAAAGCAGAGCAAATTCGGTCAAGTTTATGAATACAAAATAATTAATTTGTTCTCAGTGTCGTTCTATGATAAATGCAAACTCTATTTACATCCAACGTTTCATTTGCACATACAATCCTTTGAAACTCGTAACTCTTTCTGAAACCTACATTTGATGGACAGTTGAAAGCTCCACGTTGAGTTTGCACAAGCTCTAGCCGACAAATGAGAGATCATCACGAATCTTTTTATTTCGTGTCTCACGACTGTCCTGAAACCCCTGAAATAAAAAAAAAACACACACATGCGCATGTACGTACTGTAAAAATATCTAGGTGGCCCGAATTATATCATCTGGGCGACCATTAGTTAAATCATCATAAATTAAAAATATGATTGTTCTCAAATTACGGATGAATGCTAATTAGATAGAAATAAATCAATCTATATTTTTCTCATAATAATCCTTGAGTCCGTACGTATGCTTGTACTTTTTCGATCGCGGTGTCAATTTTAATTTTTCCATTTTTATATTTTTTCCAGGGGAGTGGGGATACTTTTATTTACTGGAAGTGAATAATGGACTGAATAATTTAGTGGGCACCTGCCACTGTACTGAAGAGCGTGTTGACCCCTGATGAATTGTGTTGTTTTTGGTTTACGTCCTCGACGTCTCTGCGTTCTTTGATTGGTCGCTGCCATAAACCGTGTTGCTTGCGTCTGAAGGTCCACATTCAGGCTTTCAAAGTGGACTTGTTTCTGTCTCTTTCAAACAAGCTTATGAGTTATTGTAGCAGAGCAACTACTTTAGGTTTAACTTGTGTTTTTTGATTTGGAAACTCAGTTACAATTTATGATGGTATAACCTTGAAGTAAATGATTCTTTCAAAAAATAATTTTATGATATGAACATTTTATTATACATGCCGAAAAATAAACGATACCCTACCCACACATAACACGAAGGGCCAAGAGTTAATACATTTTAAAAGTCAATATTTCAAAATGTTTGTTGCGGGTTTAACTTTCATCATAGCGTACAAAATTTGTAGTAATTTGAAGTATACTTAAGTTCACATTCTGCAATGTTTTCTTAAAGCATATGAAAATGGAAAAACTTTATGATTTAGTCATATTTCCGAGCAACATTCACCGTAAAAATCTAGGGTAGTTACTCGATGTGTGAATCTAAACTACTCAAAGAAGAAGAGGCTTTCTAGTTCTCTCGTTTTTTTTTGTCTAGCTGTCGTCAGGTAGAATGTCATTTGAAGGTTTTACAACTTTGAAAAATATTTTTTTGCTTAGCTGAACAGAAGCTGATTGAGAACCCTCAGCTTACGCAAGGTGTGTTCAACATTGGTACGGTATTTTATACGAGTGCTGGAACACGCGGGGGGCTGAGTTGTAAGTGAATGCGTGCTCTCTTTTTATTGACCAGGTACTCTGAAAAACCCTGTAATCAACCAGTCACTGATATGTTACTTGAAATAAGTATGAACAAAATCATATAAGTCAAACCGACACGAATTTTGATTACTTGTCTGTAACGTTAGAGGCATATTTAGATGAATGCAATAAATATAAAGTGTTCTCATAGACACGTCTTTCGTTACATGGTAGAAATCAATTGACAACAAGAATGCCTAAAAATATTTTGATGCTAGGGTTCAAACAAATAAAGTCGATAATTTTTGAACAATTTTCAAAAATGCGTCATGTATTGAACATCAAAAAGAATAAAGTTTCAAGTATTGCCTTCATTCTCCTCTTTCGAAGCTAATCCGTATCACAACAGTTCAGAAACAGTACGTCAATATGCTCATCGAAATTTTTTTTGAGGATTTTTGAAAATAAGACCTTTGAAAAATCATTACTTCACTAGCTACAAGGTGTATTGGAAATGTACGAAGCAAATATTTTGTTGGCCAAACCTGACTTTGCTTTATCCTCAGAAGCAAAAGTTGGTTAAATAAAATTCTTTTAGGTGAGCACACATTGGCATTTCGTGCAGTGTGGCAAAGTACATAGATATTTGAAAGAAATATTTATTTAGAGAGAGTTCCCTCTCTACAAACATCCCTCGATAAATGAAATATTTTTAATTATTGACTCCATTAAGTTTTAAAACGACTACGTTGGTAGAAACGATAAGAGTGGAAAGCAGGGAGTGGTCACGTATTGAAGATACTCTCAAGTTAAGAATGCTTTTCAAAAACACGTTCCTGTTTCTACTCTCCTGCTCCGTGGGTGCTTTCTTTATTGGGTCTGATTTATTTAGCTAATTCGACAAAGTTAGATTTTCTTGGGCCATTTTCCCTTCGAGCACGAATTTCATCTACGAAAGAGGAACTTGCAAGTAAATGAAAAACTATAAATAATACTCAAGGAGTAATGAAAACAAATGGATGACAGAGCTTGAAAGAAAAATGTAGAGGTTACCGGCTTGCGTAAAATAAATGCAAAGTAAAAACGTACTTGTAATTATAATTTGCGTGAATGGAATTCTAATTTATTTACTTAATAATTAACTAAGAAGTATTTTAGAAAACGCAGAAATAAATTGCGAATGATATAAACATTGAACCCGAAAGCCTAGACAATAATAATGCAAACTATTTGTCTAGTTACATAAGACTATTAATAATTATGAGTAACTGTTGATGGGATAGAAGGCTTGGAGAGAAGTGGAATGACTTCTTGACTGAGGATGATCTTATAACAAATTAATTTCATCAACTTCCGAAAATGTTCAGCATTCAGGACCAGAATTAGATGAGGTAATAAATTCAATAGTGCACGCAGGAAAAATAAAACAGAGAAGGATTAACACTAGAAAATGCAAACATCTTCAAAAAACAGGAGCTAAACAAAATTTAAAAATAGAACAAGAGCGTTTAATTTTTGAACGTCAATTTAATATAACAAATAAAAAAGTTTCTCTGCTCATCACATTAAAAAAATCCTGAACAACGGAATCGTAAAGAGAAAAATGCTGGAAACAAATAGCTAATGAAAAATGAACAACTTAGATAAATTTATTCAACGAAGAAGATTGTACTAAAAAAAGAAGAAGCCTTCCAAAACAACGCAGAAAGGGAATAAAAAAGGACTCATTCAATCAAAAAAAGGACTAGATGAAAACATCATAAACCAGCTTATTAATTAGGAAGAACTTGTAATTCCTGAAAAAAGAAAAAAACTGCTAAAGACGGCAGGAAAATTTTTGTTCAGACTTTGATCTCGTGTAAACGTGCGGGGGAGTAGAACGAACATAGGATTTGACCAATCAGATTAGTGCCAACAAAAGAATTCTCATAACCTTCTTTTCGGACGATTTGACGACTCAGCCGTTTTCAAGAGATGCCTTTGAAGAGTTTCCACCCCAACTCAGATAGACAGTCCCACCCCGCTCTCAAAGCTGCGCCTTTTCTGAAAAAATTCTCTGAGTCGTCCCATGGAAGATCAAAATATTTTTGCCGTTTGATGAAGTGGAAAAAATCCTCTCATTTGAAAGCCATGTTGTTGATAGAAACGGTGGCAAGTTCAGTTTCAAGTTCTAAAGGGAAAACTTATTTTTCGTAAGGGGAGTTATACTAATGAGAAATTCTATTAAAAGCAACGGCTGAAAAACATATGTGTGTATAAGGAGTGAAATTGAGTTAAATTGTATGGTACATTGGATATCATAAGATACTTTATTACATGCTAGAATACTGTTACGGTGAACTGCAGACACTTGCAATAATAGGTTACAGAAAAATGGATATAATGAGTTTGTAAAGCGTTCTAATGTAAAAGAAATGTCTTTTCCTTTTTAATTCTTTTTTGCTTGAGAAAACAAAAGAGGGCATAATTATGATCAGCCTCATCACTGAATAGCATTAAAAAAATTTATACGCACAACAGGCTCATTATTCAGCGCTCATATGCATATCCTTGATACAAACGCATTACTTGAACCATAAAAACTTCAAGAAGAAAATGAAATAGAATATAAAAATCTTTAAATCCTAGATTACGATCCATGTTGATGGATTATTAGCAACTTATTATTTTATGTAGAAATCTACAATCCGTTCAAAATTTGAGCTGCTCCTATTGTTTCAAATGAAAATGAACATTAATGGCTTTCCTATTTATGTTTGTTTCCATAAATTAACAAAAAGGCTAAAAGTAAATTTGATTGTTTTTGCAAACCGTTTCAAATTATAATTATTCATAGGAAGTGCCACCACTTCATCATTGGGAATGACTCTTTTAAATTGTTGGAACAAGTTCGAATAGTCAACAAAATTGTGTTTATGAATTTATTCGTTGTTTTTCATGCAGGAGCTGAAGTTTCATTGTCATTCATATTTTCTGTGAATTTTTAGACTTGCTCGGATGCTGGCATTTCTTTTTTAGTAGTTTTCAATGGAGTCTCCGAATACATTTCTAGAGTTGATCTCCCCCCTATGATGAATAGAATAGAATGTGAAGTTTTTATAGAGTTCAAGAATACAAACAACACTCATTTCGCTGGACTATGCTCTTGATTTAAAGTTAATTATTCAGCAATTTCAATGACTATAATTTAACTGTACTCATGCATTCTCAACATACGGAAGTTTACGGACATTAGCAAATGGAACCTTGACAGAATAATTAGCAAGAGAAGTGGCATTGGGAAATTTCATTTTCATGGAAGTTCACATCCTAAGAATATGACATGTATTTTTTCACAACTTGACGTTCAGTAAGACGCCATCGAGTGGCTGATGATTGCATTACAATTTTTGCATCGAACAAACTCTAATGAAACAATTTCCCCGTTGCAATTAATTTGCCTCGCCCGATTTCCTAGAATATTTACGAGACTGATAATTGAATTGACAAATTTGCAGCATTGGTAAATTTTCAATCGTTTATTTACTCCTTAAATTGCATCATGAATGGAAGGAAAATTGAGAAATGAATACGGTGAAGTACGTTTATTTTATCGTATTCAAATAAGGAACTCCTTTTCTTGCTTATTTTGTTCGTTTTCTAATGATAGAATTTTGAAATATAGTATAGGACATTAACAATTCACTGATGTAATATAATATTCAACACTAACATTTAGACTGTAACTTTTTCTGTACTGTCAACTGTTAGATTTATTATGTATCACTGCAGCATACATCGGAATTATTAACTATTACAGTGAAAGGAGCGTCGGAAAAATATGCTACGAACATTGTAATCTCGTGATACACAGATTAATTTTTAGTATTATATCTCAGGTGATTAATAATATTTCGTGTTTAATGTTAATTTAACTTCTAATTGTGGACTTTTTATGCGTGATATATGGACCAAAAAACTTTTCAATGTCAGTATAATATTTAGAATTTTTACTGAGAAACTTCCCTCTTGACAATCGCTGTGTTATTGGAAGCAAATAATATTGTTAACTGTTAATGTTTTATTCTTCAAACGAAATGAATGGAACAGTCATATCTATAGTCTGTTTTTTGAAAAGAAAAACAAGTATATATCAATGTTTCTTTAAAAGAAGTTGCTTACTTCGCTAACGTCAGACAATTCTATGACTGAATGGCTTCCATTACAAGAACGGTTTGAAAATTGGTTGAAGTTTTTGTGTTGTCCGCTGCAACCACAGTTTTTGTCGACAAACCGATTATTCTGCCGTGTTAGATTCTAAACTTTTCCGGAACTCTTTGCTTGGATAGCGTTTTTGCTTGGGTTTTTCAGTCATTTTTAGAATTGATGTGTTGTTTTGTAACGTCACTGAAAATAAAGAAAAGTGACCGCATGACAAGCGTTGAAAAATGAACATAATTTCTACATAAAGATGGCCGTTCTATTTTGGTACATTATATGAAGAAGAAATCTATTATAAGACCAAAAAGACTCTTTCACTCCAATCTAACTCAGGCCATAGAGAGAGATGCATTCGATATTTTTTATAGCCCCTGTGTGACCAGTGAATGTAATACGCGATGGCTTTCAGCCAAACGTCCACAGGTGAACGCAACTATACAGGCACTCGTCAAGGTAACCGATGGTCGGTGAAGCTACATGTTTAAGCAACCTTAACGGGGAAAATATTGAAGCTCTAAAATTGTCTATAGTGACGTAACTAGAGGCTAGTGAATACCTTACTGTAAGGTCTTTGGTTTCAATGCTTTTGATTGATTGACGTCAGTCAAAGGCTCTAAAATATCATAGTTCATATGAACAGGCTGACCGAAGCGACCACTTGAATACAAGTTTTGCTCACACACTAGACTGTTTTGGACGTGTAATAAACTTGAGAGTATACGTGCACGAGTATTATGCATTAAAAGTATCCATCGTCCGAGTTACCAAGGACACAACTTTTAAGCTTTATGCACCACAAATATACTTTACATTAAGTAATTTGTTCGTTCTAAGAATTTTCCTGGTGCTTTTTAACCGACGAACTTAGTATGTTTAGATGAAATTCACTTGATCAATGAAGACTAGGATTTTTAGTTAAAGATCGTAGGCCTGTCTTTAGAAGAACGCTTTGTACTACTATGTACAGTTTTTAAGAATTCGTTACGTGATCCAAAAGAGAATTAAAAAGCTAGATTGTAAAAACTTCCTCGTAGCTCGTTCAAACCTTTCTACAAGTATTTGGGTTTAGACTTGGGAATTCAAAGTGGAGCCCACTCTCTTACAATATATAGTGATTATATGCTCAAAAGAATATATGAACCCGTACAAGATTTGAACTTTCCCGTTCTTTCTGTTTTGGGAAGATTAGGAGAGAATCTTGATTAAGCAATATTCACTTACCTTTACTGACTTACAACTGCACTTGGAAAAGAAGTTCAAATTAGCAAACATCTCGGACAGAAATTCTAACAATTTTTAGACACGTGTTTGCACAGCAGAGTTAGATCACAAGAGTTGAATTTTCTTCAGCTGAGAAAATTGCAGCATTTTACTTCTAATTTATGATAAAATCCCATATTCTGAAAGATTTTGTTTTGGCTCTGTAAATACTGATGTAACGACTTCATGACCATCACACTGCTGCTTTGAATTGCTTCTATTTAACTAGGTGAAACGGGGCTCAAGTTCATTATATGGCCTATGTTTCCTTTATAGACAAATATCTAAGTTGATGAGAATTCGTTGAAATGTCTCTGTAGCAGAACATCGTGAGGAATTTAGCCCACTTTGAAAGTAAAAAAAAATTCGTTATCTGTCATAACCCTGGAGCACCAAAAATGGGTATAGTTTGCCCGAGGCTAGTGACCCATGTTCAGTGCTCGACAGTTAATATATAATTTAGAAATGAACAAAAATTGTAATAAAAGTATTGCTCACGGAAGTTTTTAAGTTTATATTTGTTATCTGAGTTACTGGAATTGACAATACACTAAATTATCAAACTACAGATAGTGATCCTAACCTAGTGCAGCTGATGGGTCAAAAATGTTTTCTAGCTTTGAATTAGGCTTACTTGTACGATTGTTTCTCACATTATTGCCTATATGAGTAAACATTCAGTCTAACTCCGATTGTTACACATAAATTAGGTCTTTCTTAGTTGAGGGAGATCATAATGCTATTCATGGTTTCAAATCCTTTAACACGTTAACTACATGTTTTTACATATGTGTACCACTAGGTATGTTATTTGAAACTCCAATTTCAAGAACCGTAGACGACGTGTTAACCTCTGTAAATCCGGTGAATGTTGAAAATTTCAATGGAATGCGTGGCCACGCTAATTTAATGCCTGCACCAGAGAGACGAGTTAGAAATGTGAAAATCTATTCCATGTCGAGATAAAGTACTGAAAAAATTCTTTCTCCAACAGCTTTTAAGATCATAATGGAAGAAATGGAGCCCATATTTACTAGAAGTATTTTATAATGCTTCATTTATTAATAATCGCCGTACAATCTTGCTATAAAGTCTGTCGTAAGTACTGTGATTTCTTCAGGACATAAAATTCAACTACAGAAGTCGGTTATCATTTTGCAATCAGCAGTGATTGAAGAAAATACGAAAGCTTTTCAGTTCAATCCTGTGTTCACTGTTTAGTCCAAAGATTTGTTAGCTGGCTGAAGTCATTAGGTAATTCGCAACTGAAATCAAAACGATAAGTAATGGATTGCAACTGTAAGATACGGTAGTATAAAATTGCATACAGTAAGGTTAAGGATACCATGCTATGCCCAAATCTTGACCATGAACGTATATTTTTCTGACAACTAGTTTACAACAAGCTTTGCATCTGACTTAACTTCGACTGGTTGTCTGCGATGTACGGCATGCGTGATGCACGTACAATTTGTGAGTAATCATTTGTAATAATTGATTATTACGTATTATGAGCTAACTCTAAAACCAACCAGGAAACTGATCTTATCTGCATGTTATGCAACTGAATGACTTTTTCAATAAATTATCTATTCAGAAACATAATTTGAAGCGAGGGCTAAGCCACTGATTGTATTTGATTTTAACAAGAAATTGACTATAAGTAAAAATAAATAACTCTTTGATTTGCTAGTGTGATGTTATTGTTACCATGGAGCATTAGATTTTTCAATTATTTTTTATTTATCAAGCTTGAACGTTACATTGTATATAATATTCAATCTTAAATTCTCCCAGCTCAAACCTAAATGCACTTCCTTTGAATAAGACTAAGTTTCAATTTTAATTTTGAAAAGGTAGAAAGTTTTGGTAGCACGGTATTTCTGTTATTGTTCTTCCTTGTTGTGTCTTCTCACTCATAATCCATTTGTAACTATAAAGAGCTTTGAACGTTACTTCCGAATTCAGAGAAACATGTTAACCGAAACTAATTTTCTTGAGTACCGAAATTTTTACGTTTTGGTGGTCATTATCTATGAGGGTGACAGCCTAAGAATCTCAGCTTAAATGAATGTAAATGGCAGCTTGAAGTGCACAACTTTTTTTTTAAATAAGTGAATTCCCTTCTGTTTCAATTCCTGATTGGAATCCAAGTATCTTGCAGTTCCAACAAGACTATTGTTTCCCGTTGGTAAACAAATGTGTAACAAATATCTTAATATGGTAGTCCAGATAATTAAATTTAAGAATATTTATATGGCAATGCTTATAATTAGTTACCAGGTATCAAGTGCACTTTTGAAATCTCGTTTTAGTTCTTCTCTGTTCAATAATTGAAATAAAAAGAACAAAATGTGCATTATTATCTCTTGATAATAGCAATGGTAAAACTGATGAGTAACAAATAATCAAACTATTTTATCAGGAAAAATATAACTGCAGAGCACAGTTGTAGTGCTCAAAAGTTCACTGCTTCATTCGCTATTAGTTCTGAAAATTATTTCATTTTTGGCTTGAATGAATGCAGCGGACGCCACTTGACTGCCATCTAACTTAGCGTGTTTTATGTTGATCGACCAACTCCTGTTAGCCAACGTGAGTAGAAGAGAATTTAAGTTGAAAGCAAACACTTCTTACCTTTTGCCAGAAGGTTATAGCTCTGGTCTGTATTGATCTCATGAACACATCAAGATAGAACAAGTGAGCATGTTATGGAGGTCATGGTTGTTATGGAGGTCATGGTTAACTAAGCGAATTTGACGTCATGTCTTCTATACAGTGGAGGGAAAAATATTCGGACATCATGGAATTTTTATTTATTATACTTCCATTAAAAAGTTGCTTCTCATACAATAATTGTATACATCTGTATAATGAGAAAATATCTGTAGAAAGTAAAGAAATAACTGCTGTAAATTGATTAAATGTGTTTTCATGTTTAGTGGTGAAAATAGCACTAATACAAATCAAAAAAATGATACAGAATGTAATCATTAAATACATTGAAGCATAATCTTGTTTCCTTCAGCAGCAACCAATCTCTTTTTCTAGTTTTCGATTAATGATTGCAAAATTCTTGTTGGTTTTTTATACTATTTTCATTGGTACATGTTCTAAGATTTAGGATGTTTGTTAGAGCTCTGAAGTAGATTTGAAGTATCGGATAATACCACAACCTCCCTATTTTTTAAGGTTGACTTGGCCCTATTAGTGTTTTGAAATTATTTACAGTCAACTAGCTATTTCTTTGTAGATTTTACTGCTGCTTATGGTCACTATCTTGTTGGAAGACACAGTCTTCATGAAGTCCAAGTTTTTCAACTAAAACGAACAATTGGTTTGCGAAATATTTTGATATGCTGCGGAGTTCATTCAACCAATGATTACTGCTATATTCACACTACATTTTGCAAAAAATATCTTCAAACGATGATGCTGCTACAACCGTATTTTATTGTGGGAATTACGCTTTTCAGCTTGAAGGCAGTGTCGTGTCTCCTCTCTACATGACTACATAATGTGTCTCCTCCATAATTGATTGATCAATTCACAAAATTCTTTCCCAGAGTGAATTTTTCTTATCTTAATGTTCACAAGCCAATTCCAACTGCGCATTTATGTGCCTTTTCAAGAGCAGTGAAGTTTTCCTTGGTGAACGCAACTGCAGATTGTTCCTATAAATTTCATTGTTCGTTTTGCATGACTGATTCTTGATGAAAGTAAATCTTCTTGCAACTTGTGTTTAACTTGGCGTAGCAATTAGACATTTGATCAAAGAGAAATCTTAAGTGGAGCATCAGATCTTCTTTGATTTTCAACAGTTATCATATTATCGTTTCATTTCTCGTAATAAATCAGTCAACTGTAGCAAGTGGAATATTCAAGTTTTCTGACATTTTCCTGTAGGTTTTACCTTCCTTCTGTTGTTTAGCTATCAAATACTTTTGCAAATTTGTTAGTTCTTTATCTTACACCATGATAACAACCTCACTGTACGAAGTAACAATGCAGAATGTATAACTTGTATTTCTTATGCTGAAAATAACGGCTGATTACTTTATTGAAACAATCTAGAATTTTCTAATTCAGCAATTTTTAATCTAAAAACAATATAAGGGTCTTAAAGTTTAAAAGTAACATTATTTGAACTCGTTTTCACTCCCTTTTTGATGAACGTCGGGGACACATGCAGAGATTTCAAAGGACTGTAGGCTTAGGACGGTAAAAAATTCAATTAATTGAGAAAAATCATCTCAATCTGACTCAGAACTTAAACTCAGAGTAGCGTTGAACGTGTGTAGTTTGGAATATTGTATTAAGATTGAAGATGTTGAACGATAGATGGGATAAAGATGTCTATGGTACGAGTTTGGACAATGACTAACTTTGACTCTAGAGATCGATGACAAATTCAAATTATATAGAATCTCATATAATATCAATGTTCAGTCTTAAAATTCTTTGGTAACTTGGACCTGATGAAGGCCTGTTTTAATATTTTATTTACTGCTAACCAATGGTGCCTCTGATTAATATTTTACTCCGGATTACTGCTGTAAATTAGCTGTTATAACGCTGTTCCGTCCCGCGTCCTAGTTCAGCTTTTTTAAGTCTGTTTATGAATAAAGTCTTCACCTTTGAGGAAATCAATGTCATTCACTTTTTGGTCTCTACAGAATGACCCAACACAATCTGAAGAGCTGACGGTAAGCCAAGAGAGAACGTATGAGGTACTGCCTCTAATAGGTGATTCTTTAGGATTTTGGTAGTGAGTGCAGCAGTATGAGGGTAAGCATTGTCATGCAATACATATTGGTATAATCGATACTAAGGGCTACTTTTGTCCAATCTTTACATTGTCATTAAGCAGGTCCTAGTTGCGGGCAAATGTTCTTGTGCATTTTTCCAGATTATTTTCCGGTTCTAAGTCATGAAAGTGTATTGCTATTTCCACACCATTTGCCTGAAAACATTATCTGGATCGTAAGTCAGAACGAGCAAGCTTTATCATCCCTATGAATATTTAGTCTCTTAACTTCTATTTGTGAGCAATTTTACTGGTAATTGTCTCAAGTGTTGTGCTGTTTTGTGGTTCTTATGTGATCTTACCTTTTTTGAAAGCCTCGCATTTTTAACCTGCTATCATTGCCAGGTGGCCGTGGTCCTTAACTCCTCTCTAAAGTGAATTCTGTTCGATGTGTCGTAACCATCATCACGGTAGGTAATCCAAATATTGTCAGCATATTTTTTATTTTGTTTGATAACGTTGCATGGTGTGCTGCAAATTATCTTATGAACCGTCTTTTGTAAAGAGACTTCATGACCAGAACATTGGTTACGTTGTCAGCCAGTTGGCGTATCCGTCAGAAGACACCGCAACTATTGTAGAATACAATAATGCCGTGTGCAAGCTCAATTTCCGGACTGTGCTGAACTAATGAATTATAGAATTCTGATTTGTGGAATTATATAGTTTCAAATTGCAAAATTGCAGAATTTTACATTGCATAATTGTACAACAGAATTGCATATTCGACTTCCGTTTTCTAATGTGGTAATGACTGTGTATCAGGCTCCAGTCTCCGTCATGAAACTGCTTGAATCAAACTTGAATTTCTCAATTCATAATATACATTGCACTGCAGTACGACATGTTCCGCTTCACGCTAAACCACAGAGTGCAGTGTAGGAGTGGATGTCCTGACCGATCACAAACCCCAGATCAAATGGCGTAATTAACCTCTGCTGCATGAAGAAATGAAAGATTAGAGGCAAGCCAGAGATATCAGAACTAATATTGAAACATGAAACTTGTACACTGAACGAAAAGAACAAAATGAACAAAATGCTATGTTTAACTGAGAGTACGTGTTAACAGAGGCAAATATATAATTGTCGTTATATATATATATATATATATATTTATATATATATAAATTTCTGCGTTTGAATCATCATTGTGCTTGAAGGTTACTGGTTTTGGTTTTAGCGATATATTTCGGTTTTTCTATCAGTCTAAAACTAATATCCTTCTAGTGTGTGTTCATCGGAAGGGGTTTGAATCATTATTTTGTGTTTCAATGGAGACTTGAATCTCAATAGGAAAAGTGGCCAAATAAATTTTCATTATACACTGATCAGAATGAAGAGCATCGAGTATTGATAACTACGATTTAAACAACGGTTACTCCCCTGAATGACATGAATGATTTGTAAAAAGATAGGGACTTAGCTTCTACGGTCAACTTACTGAGACATTTCATACATAACAACCTGGTAACATATGCAAAAGATCAAGGCCACCTAACTGCGCAAAATTTTTGTTATAAAACTACTGTCAAAGTCATAAAATTTTGATCAAATATCGCATTAGAATCATGAACTACTACTCAAGATCGAAAATACTGAGAAACCTTTTCTCTCATTAATAGTGTACTCCTGTCATACAATGAACAGAAGTCCCGTCTTCTCATGGCATACTATGAGGAGGTAACGCAAGTTTAGCATTGATATTATTAGGCTAATACTATTAACTCAGCTATGGTACTTCAATCTAAAAACGAGCACTAATTTATGATTTAAACGAATTATGTAGGGATAAGTACAAGATTTCCACAGGCATAATCCACAGGCACCTGCAAAAATAGGAGCTTCTCGCACAGTACAGGGAGCTTGATAGTTCCAGTACATGCTACTTCATCGTTCACGCTAAAATAAATGAGTCATATATATATATATATATATAAATATATATATATATATATATATATATATATATATATATATATATATATACATATATATATATATATACATGTAACTCATGGAGGCGGATTGCAAACGTCATAAGGTTCCGTATTCTCAACATATAATACCAACTATTTGAATTTTCACAGTGCACATTCGCTTTGAGAATTACTTGTTCACTGGAGCGTGTACCCAAACTTCGATGCATTTGCTAAAATTCGCGCCCACAATTGCTGCTCATTCGCGTTGTTTGTAGAATTACGGGGGATTTTCGTGCATATGATGGGCGGACTTACTTAGACTTACAAAAATATGCTTCACGTTGAGATACCTGTAATATGGCGTTGAGTTTGAGTTGGGTGTAGTGCCAGCTTGTCTTCAAAGTGACGCCTGCGTTGATTAAAAGTTTAAGCAAGAGGGATTGCTGCCTCGATTTTCTAACCCGCTGCACATGCTATGCTTCCAACTTCTATTCTGCTTGTGGAACTTTGTAAAAGTGAACCTCAATACTAGCTGTAAGTATTCTTATGTATTCCTTCCCTACCATCCTCAAAATCAATCCTGAGACTCTTGAAAGATTATTTACTCGAACACCATTGCAATATTTCTTGAATGAGTGGCTTAGATAGAGAAAACTTTGAGCGAAATCGACAGATGAAAAAATAAAAGATAGTAAATTGGAGCTTTGCCCAAGGTATTTTGTTCGAGTGCACAGTCTTTCAAGTTGAAAAATCAACACTGAAACAGGGCGTAAAAAATATATACTTGTGTCTTTGAGGTCTCAAGCAACTGAAGACGTTGTTCACATAAAATTATTATTATAGAATAAATTCTAGTTGCCAAATTATATTCTAGATCTTTTGCAACAGATAATTGAAGATGAGTTAAAATTATATCATCGTATGACTTATTTATTGAAAGAAATAAAGTTTTAATCGAAAAAATAAACCACAATTTGAAAAAATGCACAATTTCAGTTGTGTGTATGGGCAGGCAACAGTGCAACATTCTTCATTTGTTCACTGATCACCTGTCCAGCAATCCATCCTAGCATGGCTTACCCTAGTCAGCAATCATTTTGTGCCTCGAATGCAGTATAATTGCCTTAGTCTTTCAGTCACTATTTTTCGTGTTCGGCTGACCTTGATTCTTGTGCGCTGGTGCTTGCTCAACACAAAGCGAATTTATTTCTATTGCTCACGAGGGACGTCTCTTCGACCAATTACCGTCCTGTGGACGTCACAACGATTTCCTCATTCCGAGATCTCTTTAAGCTGACCCTGGTCATCTATAGCCTTGAGGATGCCATGTTCTCACGATTTTTTTCTTTTTATGTCGATGAAACGAAAGTTTTGTGGTAGTAACACTTAGAAATTTGTTGAATTGACCGAAAATGTAAACCATCATTTGGGGTTACAAGATTATTGCATTTGAATGCCTGCTTAGGCCAAACTATAACTCTCTAATTCAAAATGGTTTTGTTATTATTTTTAATATTTAAAGCTACGGGTTTTTTCCAGAGTGACAGTTTTCTTCTGAAACCCACAATGATGCGTAACACACATTAATATCAACTGATTATTATTATAAGAATTTCTATGCTTACTAAGAAAAAAAAATCATTTGACGGGCGATGGTCATACTGAGCCTCGTTCATGAAGTGTAACAATACTTCAGGTGACAGTATCTGCATAAGAATACACTGTAATGATACATAACAGTAACCTGGTAATTTCAGTGGCATTAACTAAACCTTGAAGGATAAATATAACACTGAAAGTCATTGCAAATATTGTTTCTCTGGCCTTATAGTCTAGTTTAACTAATTTTCTGGCGATGCCTACCTCAACTTATTGTCGTCGTGTTATGAATTGAATTTTGTTCTACTAAAATAACACTGGCCTTTATTTTTTAACATCATAACTTAATATAAGAGCAAGAGAACCTAGCACTGCGTGGCCTTGCTCAAACATCATCATAAAGCCTAGCAACATTGCGTGATGAAAGTAATTCTAAACTCACGGCATCGGCAAGTGGTATCTCAGACTGTTGTTGGTACAGAATAAATTCACTGTGTCCATAAAGTCTCTTTACAATTTCAAAAATTTATTAAAAATACAATTAATAAGATATTTTATTCAGATTTATTCTATTGTATTAAATGTTTATTAAAGTTTTTAATAACATTTTGTATATGTGTGTTTCAGAGATCCTATTTGTGAAAGAGGTGTCGTTGAGACTTTATGAGCGACTTTTGTTAGAGACTTTGTGGACACCATGTACAACCTGCCCGACAACGCAGTCCTGATTTGCTGTGTCACATTGTTTGTTGGTCTGGTTGAGTTCTTCACAGTAATTCTAGCTCAAACGTTGATCTAGGACAGAAGGTTAAATGAATATTCCACGTAATAATAAGGTGATTGAATCATATGTGGTGAGGGAACATTTAAATTATTATTTGTGATGAGTGGAGATAATTGACGGTACCTGGGGCTGACGTCTCTTCCTTTGTAAGAGCACAAGCTGTGAAAAATATGCTTTTAACTTTGGAGAAATGGTACGGTATACAATCAAGAGAATACATAGGAAGTAATTGTCCAGACAATTGTAAAAATTGCGATGATGTATTATCTGTGATGTTTGCAATATTTGTAACATTGATGCCCCTAATAAGTTACTGCACGTGAAGGGAAAGTTTTCAGGCTCGAGTGACCTAAATATTCATACTTATTTCTCAAATAAAATACTAATTTGTTGTGGCACAATGATAAGCGTGTATTGAAAATATTTCTTGGTTTATAAATTTAGCTTTTTTCGTCGTAAAATATTTATCGTATTTTATATCTCGCTCACTTTAGCTGCCAGAACGTCAGTGCAGCTTTGTACGATGTGTACTCCACATTGCCATTTAATTCATGTACCACGCAGACAGTGCTCAACAGTTCGCTCAAAATAAATTTATAAATGGACTACAGTACCAGCAAACGTAATTTTTTTTAAAAACTTTACGCTCTAGTTTTTTAGTGATTCAGGGAGTGATTCTGAATTATCTTCGCAAAGTTCCTGACTGTCATCAGAGTTGTACGCTAGAAATTTTTTTTCTGTGTCGGGAAGAGTTTACTCTATTTGGCAAGTATTTTTCTACTAACAAATTTCGATCAGTATCATTGCTCGTATGTCAAATTGCTTTCAAAGAAAAATAACTAGGTAGGTGAAGGAAAATTCTGAGGAGCTTGCTAAACAAATAAATTTCTTTGGAATCAACACTATATAATAAACGGCAGGTGTCTCCCTAAATAAATAAATTTACACATATTTTTTGTGCGTAATTTCTCTTATGTTATTAGAATAGGAGACTCCCTTAAATACTGGTAGTTATAACCGTGGACTTTCAGGTACATAGATTCTTAACCGCTGGAGTTAAATCAGTAAACTTTCTGATTAGGTCTGAGAATCTGTTACTTTGCGCTCTTCCCTCAAGTGTATGATATTAAAACCCGTTATTTTTAACGGGCATACACACTAGTAAAACATAAAATTTATTCACACTATAATTTCCTTGCATTTTTCGAAGAAGGTAATGTTTTTTGGACAAATGAGCTACTTTCTAGCAGTAAGGATCTGGAAAAAAAATCATGACACTTTATGTGGTTCGAGAGTCCAACGGATAACAACAGAAAAACTCAGTTCAATGAAACCGTGTATGCAGGATGTGTCATATGTATGGTATATTTTTCAGCGTATCAATGCTGCTAGCGTAGCAGTGCTACCTACAATCCCGCTTCCGCAGAGGTTTCTTACTTACGGGCAACCTTGTAAACAAAAATGTTAATTTAATAATCAGAATTGGCCATACTTGGTGAAAATATAATAATTTGGTAAACACATATGTTCAAATCCCCTACGATTGTGGTTAGTGTTTTCATAAATTTTCCAATACATAAGCTGCAGATTTCATAATGAAATCGAGTGCTTGAGTTCTAAAATTCTCATTGCAAGATCAATAAAAAGTAATATAACGCAGATATATTTCGATTACCATACGTGTAGTCATTTATGAGGTTCAAATCTTGATGAATTTCATATAAAATTCCTAAACAACTGTACCGTAGGGGTAGATATTCTGTAGTTTTTCATATGCTCTCGTAAATTTAATTTGCATCTACAACTTATTTTGTTCTCCAAGAACCGATCATAATGCACCACGCGATTTTTATTCTGCAAAAATCCTTAACAACCCTGAAGCTACATTTCATTTTGGAGGTATCGCAAACCTGGTCTATTGTAATTATGTCAGTATGGTCCCAAAGAGAAAAAGAATACATTACGTAATTCCTAAGGAGCTTTTTCTATGCAAATACTGCTTAAAAATCTACTAGACTCTAATGAGGTCCGTGAGTTTCATGCTAAAGTTGTAGGGTGGACCTTCAGATTGTTCTTGAGGACCTCAAACATCTCTGGAGGAGGAGGGTTGTATTGTGATGGGGATCTCCTCAGCTCGTGTAGGCTCGACTCTTCTCGAGGTTCTCTTAGGTTCTGCTTACCTGCCTTGAATTTTTCAAGATTTTTGCTCAGCGCTTTCAGGCTACCCTTAATTTTTAGGTTGTGTTCGGGTGTCCTGGAAATGTGTGGAGCAACAAAAATTCTGAAACGTCCTTCGTTTGTTCTGCAAAATAATGAACTTGCTATAAAAATTATGGAAAGAAAAGTGACATTTATGTCGAACGAGTTGCTTCATCAAAGAGGGATGAGATATTTTCCTGTGAGCGATGGCTCCATCTGAAGTAAAGAACATACTTTACTTCAGAACATCCCCAGGTTTAAGTGTACGACGCATGAGTAACATATATAACTCTTGCAAAAAACAAAGTGTAGTTTATTCATCAGAGATAAACGGTCGGGTTCACAAAGAAACAAAAGCGTTGTCTACAAGCAAGACAGTTATTGCGGCCTCTATTGTGGACTTGTCAGTGTATAAAGCTCTGTCCCGGGGAGTTTAAACAGCAGTCAGTCAGAATTAAATATTAAATTCAGCTGCTAAACTTTGCAACCACACTCGTCATTCAGCCTTCATCTGTTCCGTATATTGAAAGTCGTGGGACATTTAGTTATCTATCTATGAAAAATCATATTTTTTCCCACTAACTGCTGAATTACATATGGGAAATTAATTTCAAGCAAGCTATTATTACTGAGCTGAAATAAAGTGTTTATCTTAGGCATAGTATGTACAGACTTCTCAGTAGAACGGGTATACATATATTTTAGATTTTGTATTGTGAATACCAAAGCCCAGGATTGCTATAAAATACCTCTTTTATTATTATTAGACTTCTTCTCCTTCCATATTGAAACTTCTTGGGAAATTTGGCTGCAACCGGCAAAGGAAAGAAAGAGAAGGCGAATAAAAAGCTTACCTCAACGACGTGATACAGTCCGAGAAGAGAGAACTATACGAGAATCTTATGAGCAGGCCTACTGGTATGTGAGATAAGTTTTGTCTATAACGATCTCTGATATCATTTAGATGATATAATATCCAATTATAAATTTACTATTATATATGTAGATAATCGAAAAGGTCAAACTTGCATTTTCTAGGAGTAAAAATTCTTAAATCCATAATTTCTCCCGGAGAGTACTTCTAAAGTTTAAAAATTTTTTCGGTTGATTATCATACATCATCATGTATACATATGCTTCTAAAATCAGCTAACAAACATAACCATACTTTACATCAATTCAAATATTGCTCTCTCTTTCGTCAGAAATAGTCATTTCATCTATCTTCTGAGAACACTTGGTGCAGAGGGAAAAATATGAAAAATTAACTTACATGTTATGCCTTCAACGCTATACATCATGCTTCAAAAAGATAACAACAAACAGAGACAAAAAATTAATATCCCTAATGTTTCTGGAAAACTATTGCTGGACTGCACCAGCTGTTCCCAACCAATCTTCTATATATTAATACGTTTACGACTATCGTACATGTGCGTCACACCCTTCATTGCGGTATCTATTATACGGTTGGGGTCGGGTCACGTTACATTACGTTACTTTGGGTTGAGAATTTTATAAATGTTTTGGTTTTAGAATTTTTTCCCATTTTTTAATTTTCTACATGGTTTAAATTTTTTATATTTTATTTTAAATTACTTTTTAATGTTTTTAATTTTGTAAATTTTCCAATGGTTTAATTTTTTGAATTTATTAATTTGAGTTTTTGAATATTTTAGTTGTTTTTATTTTTTGATTTTGTTTTAATTTTTTAAATTGTTTAACATTTTTCCTAAATTTAGTTTTTGAAATTTTTTAATTTTTTTAATTTTCGGAGTTTTTTAAATTTATGACATTTTGTCAGTTGTTTGAATTTTTGAAATTGTTTGAATTTTTTGAATTTTTTGAAATTTTTGAATTTTTTTAAATTTTAAAAAGTGCTGCTAGCGTATCAGTGATACCGACAATACCTTACTTATGTGCGAACCTGTACTATGCGGCCCCATGAAATTGCGAATTTTTGAACGTAGTCCTTGCACTGAAAAGTTTGTGCACCCCTGATCTAAAACAATGGAGCGGAGAATAAGAGAACAAAGAGAAGCAGCAAGAGAGCGACAGAGAAGGAGCCGACAGCGCTTGCGAGAAGAAGAAAGGCAAGCAACTCGTGATAGAAGCAGACTAGGAATGCAACAGCGAAGGATGAATACGAGTCAGGAGGAGCGAGAATTGCATCTTCAAATCATGTGAAATAGAGATCAAGAAAGTAAAATTGATATGAATGATGTGGAGAGACAACAATTTCTAGAAAACAGGAGAAACAGATACCAAAAAAGACGAAATGATATGAATGAGGTGGAGAGAGAGCAATTTCTAGAAAACAGAAGAAACAGAGACCATGAAAGAAGAAATAATAATAATATGGAACACCAGATACGTTACACTGGAGCTATGGATGTCCGATGTCAATTTTGCGGAGCTTTAAGATTTAAGATAGGATGGCATCAAAGTTGTTGAATCATATAATCAATGATTGTTTATTTATTCACTACCTGTAAAATCGTGCCACTGAACTAACCGCGAATTATTCGCTGGTACTGCTAGTACGACTAATTATTTCAATGTCCGAATACGGAACATCCTACTCAACTCATGTTTCGGATTGTGTAGGACGCCATTAGTTAGTGGAGGAGCAGTGTTTCTGTTGGAGTGTGCAGTAGTAGACTACAAGCACGTAACTATGATGCGCAGGCTGAGATCCAGCTTTACAGTTCTCTGTTTCTATTCAGCACCTTCATTAGCTAACATAGACGAGCAAATGGAATTAAAAAGAAAATTTAGTGACAAGCGTTCAGTCAGGGCTTCTAAGCACGAAGGAATTCATCACTGGCTAATTTATGTAAGATTACTGAGTAGGATGGATTTTATCTCTAATTTCTGGATGAAATTTTCAAAACGAACACAATTTTGACAAATCTCTGCAATAAACTATGATTTGTTTAGCGGATAAATTTGACATCAGGTGAACCATTTGAAATAACACAGAAGAATCATTTGCAGCTTCAAGTTTTTGAGCTCATTCAGACTATAAAGTTTATTCATGATTGAACCATCTGATATTCCTTTGTAGAATTTGTCTCTACAAGTAAGCCATGCATTCTAAAGCAAAGCCGATAAAAATAAATATCTACTCCACGATTACTTCATTGACTGGAAATATACAGTGACTAAGCCCTGTATAATTTCTCTAAGTGACGTGTTTACTAACACAAAATTAGGAATCCTTTGAGCCGAACTTGGTAACGGCATGAAAAGAATAATCTATAACTGAGTTGCCTTAATTAGCAACGCCAGTAGCTTGGTTGAGTGCAGGCAAAAAGGATTCGAAAACAATGTTGATGTTGGATTTCGAGGTGTCTAATTTGGAGACTAAAGATAGCTTGCGACGATTGTCAGATGACTAAGATAATTGCCTTCATTCTTCAAACATAATATAGACTCTTGAACATGTAGTCGTTAAGAAAACTGAGGAATGTTTTCGGTGCCATGAAACGTTGTTAGGACATACGTGTTTGAATAGGAATAAATTTTGAAAAATAGGTCCAAAAATAGAAGATTCGGAAAGTATTTTCGAATGAGAAATTCCTTTAGAACTATCGTACTTAGAATAGAGCACGACTTATCATTACAAGGTTTGAAGAATTTTATGCAAATATTTTACATTTTTACGCTCAGTGCTTAACTATGACAGGCAAAAAGAACATTGCTGCAATGAAGTATTGTACGAGGCCGTTTGGAATATCAGTGGTGTATCAGTGAAATGCGAGGTTTAATATGATAGTAAAATTTAGTTCTTTATTAAACGTTAACCTTATTTAAAAAGTTTACACTTTTCAAACAGCCCAGAACGGTCTAATATTCTTACTTAAAAAATTGAAAAAACACTTATCATTGTATGTATGTACATACTGGCTATAAAAATAAATGGGACTTCAAGCAAGTCCAGATGTGAACATTTTCGTTTTAGGGTGTCTGAATTCCAAAGCTGATTTTGATTTTACCTCGTTTTCATTTTTACTCTCTTGAAAGTTTCTCACGATTCGAATGTTGTTTGAAAGGTACATATTTGAACAAAATACTCTTCCAGGTAATCCTAAAAAATTACTAGAGATGATATTTTATGATTTTCAATAATCTAGAGAATTATTCTACTTGATTAAAGATTCCAAATTTTAACTGCTTCCATTATAGTGGATCTGTAGAAAGATTCAACAAAGTATGTTGATATATTAAAATCTTGATTTTTCAATTACATCATCTCAATCTTCAAAAGCTTTGTCATCAACTAAAGTGTGAACTGATAATCTTTCTAAAAGAAAGTCGTCTTTTGTTGTATTATTTAACCAATCAAGAACAAATGATTTCTGTTTACCCCGAAATGCTTTTCTGGTTGTGAGGAACTGAAGGAAAAGATTATTACATGTATAATGAAAATTTTTTGTATGTGGAAGGATTTACATCCGATGAACACCAATTATAAAGAAAGTTCCTAGCGTATCATTCTGTTGGCAAAAAATACAATTATGAATGAATTATTGTGCTAATCAATTGTTGATATTGACGTTGATTACGCAACACGAGTCTTTCGTAGTCTTTTCCTACTGCTTGAATTAAGACTGTTTGACCTTAGGCAAAATTGGGCAATCGAAGTTCGTCTTGATTGACTGATTCTTCCTCCTACGTCAGTCTAGTGACTAGTGGTTGATCTAGCGACTCTAGTGGTTGACCTAGTGACTCTAGTGGTTGACCTAGTAACTCTAGTGGTTGACCTAGTAACTCTAGTGGTTGACCTAGTAACTCTACTGGTTGACCTAGTGACTCTAGTGGTTAACTTAGTGACTCTAGTGGTTGACCTAGTAACTCTAGTGGTTGACCTAGTGACTCTAGTGGTTGACCTAGTGACTCTAGTGGTTGACCTAGTGACTAGTGGTTGACCTATTGACTCTAGTGGTTGACCTAGTAACTCTAGTGGTTGACCTAGTGACTCTAGTGGTTGACCTAGTGACTCTAGTGGTTGACCTAGTGACTCTTATCTTATCAACTTAGTGACTCTAGTGATTGACCTAGTGACTCTAGTGGTTGACCTAGTAACTCTAGTGGTTGACCTAGTGACTCTAGTGGTTAACTTAGTGACTCTAGTGGTTGACCTAGTGACTCTAGTGGTTAACTTAGTGACTCTAGTGGTTGACCTAGTAACTCTAGTGGTTGACCTAGTGACTCTAGTGGTTGACCTAGTGACTCTAGTGGTTGACCTAGTGACTCTTATCTTATCAACTTAGTGACTCGTTTCCTTCGTTTGTCCCAGTGACTTTCCCTCAGATTGACCTGCCTTTTCTTTTTGATGGACTTAGTCTCTTTTGCGCTCAAAATCATTAGAGTGAGGAGAAATGTTAAAATAATTGTTTTTCATTCGATATTCGCACCACGTTGTATTTACAAGGGCAATTTGCTCTCAAGAGAGCATTCATTTTTTTCATTTTATAGTAAGTGTACTTTGAAACTTTTTGTGGAAAACTCGACCTTCAGGTAAAGCATTGGCATCGCATGCTCCTGCATTCGTGTTCCGTCATGAAAGAAGGACCGAAGAGGTTGTTTTATCAGATTTCTCTCATTAATTTTCTCAGGTGAAGAATTCAGACAGCGGCACAGATCGGCCCAACATGAGTACTCTTCGTCTCACGTCTCAAAGACATGGAACCGAAAATTTTGGTTACCTGCCCCTAGTGACGCTCTCTTATTTCTGACTCATTGCTCCGAGACCCGTGGAATATGCAAGGCCTGGCAAAAGTCTGCAAGATACACCATACCGCGAAATCCGCAGAGAGGCTTTGCCAATTTTATGCTCTCAGATAAGCCATGTCATCCGAATTCATCCAGGGAGCTCGGATGGCCGACGACATGGTCCTTTTTTTAACTCTAAATGGATTCTTTTTAAGGAATCTCCGTGTAAAGCAATTGCTTGTCGGGTAGAACGATACTTATAGTCTAAGAACAGGCTTATGAGGTACCGTTGACTTGAGACCCATTTTTTATAGACGGGAATCACAGCTACTTTCTGTCCTCACATAGACCACTTTTGACCCTGTAGCAAATGTCTTCTGTATTTTTGTGTGCTTTTATGTACGCTTTGTGCTTGTAATTTGCTATTAAAAGCTTTTAATGTAAGAATGATTTGAAGAACTATTTGTAATGATACTCCAAAGGTTCTGATGATTCCGAACGTTCTGATAATTCTTGTAGCTTCAGCAGACGACAGTCAATCTTTGTACGAGCGTTTGATGTCAATTTATTATCAATAAAAAACTCATGACTGGTGCTCACTGAGCGTGTGTGTAGGACATTTTTGTTCACATAACAAGTGTAGGATGCACGCACAGGAAGGTCAAGTTTAAGTGTGTGCGTGTGTAAGAAGGAGATGCTCCAGCAATTTTTTTAGGATTTACAATGGCAGTAGACTCTCCAGGCAGACCTAGTAGACGTTGGCATAATACAATTTTTTGAATAGCTTAGCAGCTCCTGTGAGATACAATGTATTTATCTTGCGAGACGCGGAAACCTTTTGAGAAGATAAATAAAGCAGAAAATAAGAAATTGCTGAGTAAACCTAATTTTTCGAAATACGGGTTTAGATTTTTTTTAAATCAGAAAAAGGAAGTGTGCTCATATGTGCCTAGTTTCTTTTTTAAAAATGTTGTACATGCCATAAAAAATACATGAAAATCATACCATTTGAAAGCTAGTGTGATTTTCACAACATTGAGAAAATATATTGTAGGTCATTTTTAATTCATGATTCAGATTGTAGCTTCCTAAAGCTGTAATTTGGCAATACGCTTGCTCTGGTTGACCATAAATGTGATTCTGAGTGCGGTATTGGCGTCCAAGGCGAGCGTTCAGCCCTGAAAAGTGTGTTTAGTGTTGCATGAAGGCATCTGCTTTCCATTCGTACGAAACCAAAACCTTGCAATGGCACCAATTCAAGCCGGCATTTGCAGCTCTGAGATCTTTCGATTCTACCGCCATTCTCCATGCGGAAAAATTGATGTAGTATCGTCGGCCGAAATGTGAAAAATGCTGACCAAAAATCTGAACGAAGCTTGCCGGAAAAATAAAGAGCGTTTTGTATCTACGGCAATAACAATGATCCGAAGTCTGATGAAGTGAAGCAAGCTTTAATGAACTTTTGTAAACTGTGGGAATTTCGTCCAATAACTTTCCAGAGAGAAGCGTGCTCGCTGCAAGGCTGCTGAATAATGGGTAACGTATTTTCAACTTTTTAGCAACAAGCAGACTCGTCCGTTACTTTCAATATCTCATCAAAGATACAAGTAAGGATGATCGTAGATGTCAGCTTTTAAAGTCGTGACGAATTTGAATAATTTTTTTAACAACGTAGTGCATATGTTTATTGGAAGTTGACTTACTATTGTCTACACGTCCTGCTATGATGCGTACTTCTTACTGGTGCAACCTAGAAAACAAGATTTCATGCGCGTACATAGGACTTGTTTCACACAAAATTGCGTGTAAGAGTGTCAGTCACTCTTGATGTAGTCACTCATGAAGACTATTATACATTCTATTCATACAGTCATACACCTAACACTAGAAGGAAAGACGGTGCCAAGGTAAACTACTGGTAACCAAACTATGAAAAATCAAGCAAGATGCGCGAGGTATATGCAATATGTATCAATTTGTGTTCATTTACCTTATTGAAATCCATCAATTGACGTCTCCATTCGTCTTAGTGTTAATTCGTTATTGCTTAGTGTCCAAAAAAATGGGCCTTGGAGAAGTTGGTATTATGAAAGAATTCAGAAGTGTAAAAATCATGCCACAATGCTGACTTTTCCTGCATACATTGTTTGGGATGCAATGCATCGCTGAGTTAACTATAAACCAATATAATTAGAGGCTTTCAGATCAGTGCTCTGAGCTTGAATGATTGATTGATTTATGTATTAGAAATTGAGCGTATGCACCAAAATACAAGGCGTCCTCTCAAGAATGTACTCACTCTTTGACTTTCCATATCTAGGGGGGAGAATATCAAGGTTTTATTTTGAAACATTCAGCTTTCTTAAATTAAAGATTATTTTCTAATTAATATGACTCGTTAGTCTTGGATGTATGTGAATAAGCAACCAAATCAATACAAAATATATACGTAGTGGGCAGCGAATAAGTGAGTACACCTTGCAGAGGTCCTGGTGTCGTAATATGACAAGCCTCTGGTCCATTGATGGCTCCCTTGTTGCACGTCAGCCAAAAACAAAAACTATACGAGCCAGGCCCGACACCACGAAGTTTTCAATAGGTTTCCAGTTTTATTGCTAGGGGTGTATTCCTCATCTAAAAATACACCCAATTTAATTGTGGGTGTTTTTATGTTTTTAGAATTACCAAAATAAACTAGAAATTGATAAAAATAGACTAAATCTAGGTGATCAAAATTTGTGGCTTAAAAATGGTAGAAGCTCTGAAAGGTTTTAATAAAAATAACTTTGGTATTGCATTACTTTTTGTTGAAGAAAAACGATTGAATGGACGTTTGCACAAAAGATACATTCATTTTTATAAATAATATTAATGTACAAAGTCTCATATTCTAGTAACAAGCTCCAGTTAATCAAACAGCCAAGGCGTAGAATTTTCAGCTCATTCATCTATTTACTTCGGTCAGTAACTAGGGATCATTTTCAAAGCCCCAATTATCGATTTAAATCTCAAGTTTTTCAGCTGTGCAAAGAAAAGAGCCCGACTGAGATTTATACAGCACGTTCAACACTGTTCAGAGCAGCAGAATTTTAGTTAGCGTCCGACCGATCAAATAATCAATGCGAGGTCGGCGAACCAAGTCTTTCATTTGCATAAGCAAGGTTTTCGAATGTTCGAGTTCCTTTTTATGTTGAAAAATGTGAGCGTAAGGGTCCGTAGAAATCTATTGATGTACATTTGTATTACATGGCAGCTTTCATGCCAATAATGTATTTTCTAATTGTCTGCATTCATAGTTTTGCCATCCCATACAATTACGGGACCGGTTAGGTTGATGTCGATACTTTTCTAAAATTTTCTTTATTAATTTCTAAATAGATTTAACGACCAAACACAGTTTCCATCCTTATTTTTCTAAACATACAATTTTTTTTATGTTGCACAATTATTGTATCTGAGTCATAGTGCACGTGTTAGTATTACACTATTTTTACCATATCACACACGCAGACTCGTCTGAACACAAGTAGGTGCTTAAATGTTGTCTACAATCTGTTGAGTCTATTAATTGTCAATAAATTTCCCTTGCTAGCCAAAACTGACAGGAAACAATCAAGAATTGTTTAAATTTTAGTAATTTTTTAACTGGCAAAGCATTTTCCTGAACTTGATTATTTTTTGTACTTTGTTTGGGAATTTAAGAATTTTACGAGGTCGTGTCTTGGTACGAGATACACTTTTGTATCTTGAAAGCTTAAGTATTGCGCTGTCCATTTTTAAATGCCATTTATGAATTTTATGATCATACGACGCTCGAAGAAGAACATGAATATTCGATAAAACTGAAATAGCAACCACATTCACCGGAATATAAAATGATTTAAATTAAATAATTTTACCATCGCTTTAGCAGGTTCCTAACTCGTTGCATTTTTTTGTAAAAAGAGTTACAAATTGGACAAGGACAGGCGTCTAATTCAATTTCATACATTGAGAAATCAGAAAAAGATTCTCTGTAGTTTGACTAAACTTATCTTCATGAGGATTCAATCGAAGTTGGGGTATGGTGCATAGTATCTGAAAGTAACTTCGACTAATACTTACAGAAAACCATTTTCATTGAGACTTATAACTTTGGGAAGCTCAAAAACATGCAGTTTTCCTGAAGCAAAAAGCTTGAAGACATGCAATCTTCATATGTTTGTGAGAGAAATAAGCAATCAATAGAGAATAACTGTATCTCTTAGAAGAGGCTTCGAAATTAGATGATCAAAACGTTGTGAAAACTCTTTTTTCTCCTTAATCATCAAAATCTTCAACACAACGTACCCAGAAATGACGATGTAAAATTATAATTTCATGGTACTGTGAGAAATATTTTTCTTAGTTAAAAGAATAACAAATAAACAAATTCATTGAAAAGCAAAAAGAGTCAATAATTGCGCCGTGAATAGTGTAACCTCCAATGATTAAACTCAAAAAAAATAAAAAAAAATTGAAAAAATACAAAAATAAAATAGACCAAACAGCTCATTCCTGTCTTCATTTTCTATTCTATACTAAAGCCGTAAGTATTACCCAGCATATCTTTGAGATTATTAAATGTAAATTTTCTTAAATTTGAGGAAATTTTTTATGAATCAGACAGAAATCGTCTTAAATTTTCGTTGTTTTCGACAACTAGATATACTGAAATCAATACACTGAGACTACATCATAAAGCAAAAAAATACACATACGTGCTAGCTGTTAAAAGGTAAAATTTGATAAAAAAGGAAGCATAAATCGACGCTAGAAAAGATTGGGACGATGAAGAGTCAGGCTGAATGAAGCGAGAAATGAAATTTGAATTGTTTGAAAGTTTGAGACAGCCTAGGAAGAATGAGTGAGGGGCAATAATTGGCGAAGAAGAATTTATTGAACCTACGTGAGACGCGTGAGCGAAGTTATGGTCAGGCTTTAGATGAATGGGCATTGAATAGGTACGTCATGTGTGAAGGAATGAGTTCCTTAGGAGGTGTGAAATAAACAGAGTAGAAGGACTGACTTCAATCGTAAGAATAGCGTGTATGAGTACGTCACACGGTCTCATTTAACTTTGAACATAAAATAGTAGAACTATGTTGTAACACGAATCTTGTTTTTCAATTATACTCATATCGTTGTTCTTTTATCAATGGAGCACTTAAAAAATAAAGCTCTAGCAATTTCAAACCCATGTCTGAAAAAATAATTGTTTCTTAATGAGTCTCGATTATTACGAGTGTTTAAATGCTGTTTTTCTACCCTCCCATGGACTATACAAAAGGGTAAATTTACATAACAGATTAGTTTTATAACCAAAACTACTGCAGGGGTCTTACTTATTTCACTAAATGATTGCTAAAATGGTTGATGCATTTGTCATATCGTGACACAAGCTTTTCGATGCCTTCTTCAAAGAAGTTAGCCGCCAGGGAGGAGAGATACATACTTCTTGACGGGCACAACTGGTCCGGACCCAACGGGCACACAGCTTCCAGTGTCCGAGGTGTCGTACCATCGCGTACAATGCAGGTATTGAAATTTCTGGAAATTCTTCAGAAAGTTCACTGATTGTAAACCTTATTTTGGTGTTGACCAGCTGATCAACACGCTACACGAGGTTTACAGCACACTTGCATCCTTGTCCACCTACATGGACGTTGGTTCACCCACCTTTAAATTTTCCACACCATTCCCGTGTACCAACCTCACTAATAAAGTTCTTACCATACATTTCTGGGGTGGATTTCAGCAGGACTACGTCCTTCTGCTTGCAGAGAACGGATTATACTTCGTAACACTGGAATTTGAGTGGTCATGCTAGACGATGGGCTGTAATTTGATCTGATGTCTTAGTTTAATGATGTTAGTTATTTTTGAAGATTAATTATGGGAATTAAATTCTATAAGATAAATCGCTAATTTTTTACCTTTTTGCTCGTTTTCCAATCATTATAAAGTGGCATTAGTTTTTCAAGTGATGCTATCGAAAAGCACGTTCAACAGTATTCACAACAGCAAAACTTTAGTTAGCTTCTGACCGATCAAGTGATCAATGCAAGGTCGGCCAACCAAGTCTCTCATTAGTGTTGAAATAATCTTTTATGACTGCAATACCAGCTCTTTCATGGAGCATCAATAGATCCCTTTCTAAAGCTGCATCGCTTCATTTGCATGAGTGAAGCCTTTCATTTCTGGGCGTGTATCCTGCGGACCTTAATTTGCAAGGAATTTTTGAGATTCTGACAAAGACCTGGCAGACCAACCCTTGTCTTTTCTTGCGGGGACAAACGCAGACTACGCAGCTACAGCGACTTGTGTCAGTGGTAGCTGGTGTGCTTCTTTATTACGCAGAATTTTTGAGCACGCACAATGTAAACTTCAATTGTCTTCATGTGAGTTTTGGAGTGTTTTATTACAAAATTAAATAGTTCCCGTAAAAATTCCACGGTTTAGATTTGACTAATTTGAAGTTATTTTAAAAACGAACGCGGTAAAGATTTAAGACGAATTATTATGTTTTAAATGAAGAAATGAATATTTTTCACGAATAAATTCAAAACTTTCATTCTCTATATTATCTACTGATAAAATGGCCATGTAGGAGAAGAAAGCTAACAACAGGAAAAAAATGGCGTATCCCACTATTCCCTTATCTACATATATAATAGACAATGTACAGGTGGTGGACAAAATAATGGAAACACCTAATATTTTACCATCATAATCTTAGAACATAATTTAAACAATCAAAACTTGGCATATGTTCCTATTTTCTTTATAATAATTTTG
>VCRD01000091.1:392416-444025 GCA_006783055.1 Trinorchestia longiramus
TACCTAGGAGAATTGAAGCTGTAATTGCCGCAAAAGGCGGACCTACACCATATTAAATTATAATTTGTTGATTTTTGAAGGTGTTTCCATTATTTTGTCCACCACCTGTATCTCCATCTCTCTCTCTCTCTATCTCTATCTCTCTCTGTGTCTGTGTGTGTCCGTCCCATTACTTCCTATCTATTACTGAAGAAAAATTATTGAACTGAAATCAAAACGGGTACGCATGTATTACAAGCTTTGTATTGTGGATACCAAGGGCGAAGGATCACTATAAAATACTCATTTTTTTCCGTTATTAGCTTTTATTTACTACTCGGCCATGTTATCGGTAGAAAAGATACAGAATAGAAGTTCTGTATACATTTACAAAAAATATTTAGATTTTGATCGTACCACGGGTAAAACTGAAAAATGTATTTATTTCATAGATCCCTAATTTTGTCACTTTTAAATCAAGGAATTTCAACGGGTTCTATCTGGGCCATGTTATCGGTAGAATCGAAATTCTGTTTCCATTAATGAAGAGTACTCACATAAAACCCAATAATTTGTGGTAAATTTTTAATACATAGATCTCTTCAATAATTACAAATAGTCAAATCTAAGTTGTGGAATTTCTATGGGAACTGTCTAGTATCTATACTAAAATAAAAGCCGCGTCCGTCCGTCCCTCCGTCTGTCTATCTGTCCGTCCGTGTGTCAAGCTCTTCTAATTGATAGCTTTGATAGCAACAAGGATAAAGCTTAAAAAATACAAGAAATCATTCTATTGCATTATTTTTCTGTGGCAATTCAATTCCCTTTCACTTGTATTATGGTATCCAGAATACACAATCGGTTTATTTTTACAAATAGAAATTTTCGTTGGACCTTTTTCTGTTGAAATTCATCATGATGCTTTGGTATTTTTAATAGATAATGCGAAAAGAAATGTTTTAAAATAGTTTGACCAGTATCCTGGCTACCACTTAGTACAAGGCCAAAGATTTTGGAAATTGAGTTATTGTTTTCGGAATTGTGATTTTCTTGAAAAGCTTCAAAGAGATAATAGAGGATATTTCAGAATAAAATTCCGGCAAAAACGCCAACATGGATAGAAACGTGTCCAACCGTAAGAGAGAAGCAGCAAGACTTCGACAGCAAGAAAGACGTTGTTCGTCCGATAGAAAACTGATTCTCTTCCCAAGTCCAAAACTGATTCGTTTGGGAAAAAATTATTAACGGGCATTGCACTAGTTGATAATAATATATGTATATCGATACTAATATATCTAGAGAAAAATAAAGAAGTGAAACAATATTCCTGCAAGATCAGATACATGCGATCTTGAGACTAGAAAAACGTTTTTTCTCAGTACTAGCGGAACTTCCTTAATTATCTATCATGATATTATTAACCGTATATTAACAGGCATTGCACTAGTAATAACAAACAGTTTGTTGTTTGCATGCTTGCTTGGTTTGTCTTTCTGTTACGATCTTAAGGATTTAGATAGGAAAAATTTGATTGTGTATACATTATTGTAAGCATTCTATTGTGGATACCAAAGGCACATCATTCAATGTGGAACTCATTCACAAAGCCCACATTCACTAGAAAATCAAACAATTTTTTTTGTGAAAAATCACGTGAATTTTTCCCGTATGGGTGTACTAGTTTTATAGTAATCCAGCGCTTTTGGTAAACACGATACAATGCATACAGTACATGTATACCCTACCGATTTTCTCCTATCTAAATCCTCAAGAGCGTGGCAGAGAGACGCACCAACCAACCGAGCAAGCAAGAAAGCGACAAACTGTGTGTTATTAAAGAGTGGGACCAGTAGCCCCGGATATGAAAAAGTTCAAGTGTGCTTCTTTCTTTTCGTACAGCATCTCGTTGTTGCTGGGGAGATGAGCTTCTTCTTAGCATTCTGTTTCTTTTATTAGCCAGTCGACGCCGCCTTTCCGAAGGAGTTACCATGTTATAGAGAAGGGTAATATGAAAAAATCTCCTATTTGATAGTGGCCGTTGCTTTTCTATCCACAATACCAAAGTTTTAAAAGTGCGTACTTTCACTTGTGATTTAATTCTTATCGGGCAAAGTGATTTAGATTTTGTCATTTTCTAGTCTGATCGAACTTGTGCATTAAAACTAGTACAGACGACGATGCAAGCACTTGGAAGAGCTGACTGAAGTCCCACGCTATGTTATTTTCAGCTTTCATTATTGCGCTCCCTAATTAGATACGCAATAGTAGGCACGAATAAGGTAAAAGGGTCTAAATTAGGTACTGGAGAGCGGTAATATCTCGCTCAGTTGCTCTAATGCATCAGTTATTTTATTGAAAGCAGAGGTTCCATAAATTTGATTAGCAGTTGTTTAATAAAATTTATAGATTTCCTTTATAAAATGAAATGTCTTTTCAAATGGAGTAATTTTTTCTTGAATTTAATTGTTATATTTTAGTTATTTCATCATAGTGATTGTGTAAAAGCATTTGATGAGAAATTTGGTTTATCTGAAGCATTAGTTAGCATTTAACATTGACTCGATTATCTGACGCAACTTATCCATTAAATACAGCACTTACTTCATGAAATACAATAGTTCCTGCGTGGATTGTAGCAGTTTTAGCATCAATTTGTATAACGTTTCTATTACCTTAAATTGTTCATCAGTTGGCTTACTTAGCCAGGCAGTTGGTTTTTAAAGTAAACCTCTACTTTTATAACTGTAACTTAAGTAGAGTTATAAAAGTTTTATAACTGTAACTTAAGTTAAGTTATAAACCTCTACTTTTATAACTGTAACTTAAGCTCATTAAACGCAACAGCTGTTTGATCGGCATAGATAGAATTATTTACGGCCACAAGATGTTATTCTATCTGAAATAGAAATGAACAAATATGTCACATTGATACTGGTTTTATTACCTGCAACTATTTTCACTATTGATGCTACTCTTAGGGTCATAGTAGTTTATTATTATAAGTATTAGAGGTGAAACTGTGAACTATGGAAGTTGAAGTGACAAGCTCGCGTGATAACGGTCGTCTATTGACATGCTTCCACACTCTGTGCTCCTCAACCACAGCCGCTCAATGTCGCGAGCTATCACTCCTATATCCTACATAATGAAAGCCTTTGTTTTTTTTTGGTGTCTCGCCCTGTTGAAATGGTAGGAGAAAATTAGCATTTTTTAAATTTAGTGTCCCAAAAAAAGAATTATCTTTCCTATATTTGCGTACCAGTTTTTTTAAAAAAACATTAAGTTTTGTATATTTTCAGTGCATGTATTCTTAGCATTGTATGGTGGACGCCATGACACCGGATAACTATGGCATCCACAATACAATGCTAAGTGGATGCTAAGTTTTTTTTCGTTATTAGCCTTCTTCCCCTTCATTATGGAAACTCCTTCTAACAGGCAGGGTCGACTGGCAAATAAAGGAAAGAGAAGAGAAGGCAGAAAAGAATCTCATAAAAAGCAATTCAATAAAAACAAGTGAATCTTTTAAGTGGCGGGTCTATGACTTATTTTATAAATTAGTCACCCGTATCCAAGATACAGCTTTCGTTGTAATAAGATTTTATTGCACTGCTTATCTTATTATTAACCGTTTTCTCTTTCACACCTACATATACTCGTACATAGGCACCCACTGTATCAAACTCTCCCTCACAGCTTTCCTACTAGTACCGACCACCACCAATCTTATTAACGGAGTTAGCCTAATATCGTTTTTCTAACTCCACCAAAAGTCACGAATTCTGGGATCAGAAAAAGTTGTGAACGTGGTACAGTGCTGGAATAAAAGTTTGTGGTTAGCGTAAATTTAAATGCTTTTAGAAAAAGTCTAAAGTATTTCGAAAATTACGATAACATGAAAAATTTGGTCATTTTGTTACTCATTACATACACGTTTCCGTCACCATTTGTGAAAATAAATGAAGATTTAGCTACCATGTGAATTCTTAATTTTGAGGCTTAAAAATTAGTGTGACAGTGGATTCTTCTCAGTTACCATTTCATTTCATTTAACTGATTAACAATATTTTTTAGAAAGAAACATTCTGAGGACCTATTGGTTATCACAGACGGGAAATATTAGGCTTATGGGTTTAACGTATAGTTAATGGATACACGAGTTAAAATTGTCACATATATTAACAATTTTTGAGAATCCTAACGCGAATCACTTTTTGAGAATCTTAACACATAATGAACATAAACGATTTTGTAAGGTTCAAAAATTAGGAAAGTGATGGGAAAACTTGTACACGCTTATTCCCTTTTTTGGATTCACTGCACTGTAATGTCATGACTTAAAAAGTTAATGTTCAAACCATTAATCCTTTTCTACCCTTGATTTAGCATCTGCTTTTATATTTCGATTGATTTATATTTGTTAAGAGTTTTGACTAAGTCGCCCGGAAGACTGGTTTACAGAAGCCGTAGAATAAGACTGAGAAACTTGAACCGGCATTTCGACGACCTTTCGAACGGATCATTGACTACTTCTCGCTGTTATTGTTTTTTGAAGAAGATTTAGAGATATGCAGGAAGCGCCATTGAACAAGCCAATGCTTCTATTTTCTCTTCTTGTGACCAGAACTACTCGACAGCTCAGAGATTCTGTTCGCTTGATTTTAATCTCTTGTTTTGGTGCTCCCGGCACTCATAAACAAAATATAAGGTTTGTTGATATTCTGGCATTCAAAAACAAAATATAAGAATCGTTGGCATTCTACTGAAGCCAGTGAATTAAGTAAATCAAAGAAAAAACATTACCTGCTGGTGGGCAGCTTACGTAGGCATGAAGTCTTTTCATAGATTTACTCACTAGTTCTAATTTCCCGTACGGAGGAACTTTGAGAATATTTTTAAAACCGACGATATGCAAAGGCATCGTCTAAAATAACTGCCAGCACTTCGTCATAGATCTGTTTTGATTCTGTACGTTTTTAGTCCCGTAGAAAAGGGATTTTGACCTCGCTATGGCAGAATGAGAACTAAGCGCATGAGTTGCTTCAGGAGTGTCAAAGTTCGATGCAGTCATGCACAGATCGTGTCCATGACTTCAGTTAATCTTCCAAGACCTGAACCTGACTTACCAATTTAATGAAAACTTTATAAACTGCGTTGCTTAAATTTGAATTTTTTACAAACACTACATAGTTTAGCAACACTCTTTCCTACATTAATGAGGTCAGAAAATATTGCTGTGATATTACTGGCCAATTACAATTAAGAGCGGCAGCAATAAGTCGTGGCTAATATAGTGTACACGTTATTGTTCTGTGAATCACGCAAAATGCTCCTCTGTTCAAACGATACTAAGGTAATAAATGAGCTTTCGAATAATGTAATTCATATCAGGAAATAGAATTGGAGTGCCACGTACGAGCCGAGCTTCAAAGGGTTGCCAAAATATTTCTAAGTTTTGTGTGGTTCATGTTATGATTAATATTTTTTCATAAAGGAATAATATGTATCAAGGCAACTAATTATTTCATATTTATCGCGTTATGATTGAGTGAGAATGAAAGCTGTCAATTAGAAATGGTTATGGAATTAAAAGGAAAATGAAATTGAAATGAAAATAAAATTTTGAGCCGCTTTCAAGTTGTGGTTTAGAAACACTCGTCAAGAGTCAGTAGATGACGTAAATTATCGTTCAGAAATTATTGGATTTTGATGATAAGAGGCACGAATTACTCAAAGCACGGAGTTATTAGACTTGAAATTCGAAGATTTCATTGCTGAGGTCTTCAAATTTTAACAGCGCTTCTGACTGTATTGCAGAAAACTTCACACAAGACTTCATGAACATTTTATGACCAATTTCGATTGTTAATATAACAGTAGCATGGAACAGTAATAATGAACTTCGTTCATGCAGATTGTTTGTTTAAATTAGATAATATTGTGTCAAAGTTGAAACCTAAACGAAGTAGGCCAACATTTACATTGAAGTCTTAATCAGTACAAGGTTTTTTTCTAAATAAAATTTTTCATTACTGTTAGCGCACATTCGTAAGGGGAATAAAACATTCCACCACTTAACTCTGGAGTTCTGTTTTCTTCTGGAAAAAAGTGGCTGCCGTATGCTCCAGGCTGTCCCAGAAAAGATCGTATATTAAGGAAGTTATCGCTCAAAAAATATTAATTCTCAAGCAAATTGTGCAATGAGTCAGCCTGTCGGTGACAGAAGGAAAAGTCTAAGGAACAGTTTGGCACGTCGTGCCGGGAAGAGTGGAGGGTAAATGAAATATATTATGGAAAGAATATAATCACCTGAATACCTACATATACAATATGTACCTTAAACTTGATATACGCGCTTATAAAAATAATTGTAAACGAAATCGTGACTACATTTGCTCTCAATGCTCACTGAAGCAACACAGAAAAATTTTGTCAAGCTGTTTAGAAATTGAAGTTCTTTTGAAAGCACAAACAGTATTTAGAGGACATAGGGACTGAATCTTCATGTTGACTACAAAACATAGAATATGGATTGTGAGATTGGAAAGCAAAAGTTCGATATGGAAAAAGAAACGACGCACGCTATTTGAAACGAAAAAAACTTTGATTGCGTTTAGACTACACGGCATACCCTACTTCAAGCTGCAGAGGATCTATTTTAGCCAAGATACGAATTGAATGTAGTTATTTTAATGCACAAGTATATATTTATATACCTTTACGTTTATGTTAAAATTTTAAGTAAACATGTTATTTCTAAGTTTATGTTTAAACTCACACTGCTCACACTGCTCATACTGTTCACACAGGTCACACTGCTCACGCTGCTCATACTGTTCACACAGGTCACACTGCTCACACTGCTCATACTGTTCACACAGGTCACACTGCTCACACTGCTCATACTGTTCACACAGGTCACACTGCTCACGCTGCTCATACTGTTCACACAGGTCACGCTGCTCACACTGCTCATACTGTTCACACAGGTTACACTGCTCACATTGCTCATACTACTCACACTGCTCAAAATCCAGCATGTTTGTACTCTACATTCAGGCGGCTGTTACAGATGTGTTGATCTTAAAATGTTATCTTGTAATTTGCTTTCTATCTGAAAGCAATACATAGTCAACTGAAGGAGTCGATTGACGCATTATTTGGAGCGTCGGAGCCTCACCAACTCTTTCATTATTATATATGATCGATAGTTATTTTATATGTAATTAAGTGATTCCATGTGACACGTATGTGGACGTCTTTCACAAATGGACTCAACTGCTCGTTTTCTCAACTTTTGTGGTGAATATAGCTATCTTCTGTCCTACTGTTCCCTTTCCAATATATTAGGTTGTTACAAAAATAATGGTCGCTCGAAGGTCTGGAAGGCTTCTGAAATCGACCATTATTTTTGTAACAACCTAATATATTTGCTAATTCCTATCAAATATGGATTTATTTACACAAACATGAAGGAACGCTGAGTTCATAAGTGACTACCAAGTTTTATTGTTTATCTTGTCACTAGTTTAACTTCATAGGTAGATTAAAAGGGATTTACATATAATAATCAATTTTGTTTTTTATCAACTATTTATACACAATTCTGTGCTTAGTAACCATTTACATGAAATTAATTAACTGGTAATTATTTCTCATAAAATTCTTTACACTGCTAATCAATAATTATTTATATAAACTGATTTAATATTAAGCATTTATAAAAAATTAATCAATTGCTCCAGCAGTTAAGTAGGCATGTTACTGCAGCACGTCATTGGTGTCAGAAAGAGAGGTTTTACGGGTCTCTCGTTGTCAGGGGCTAACAGTTACATTCCAAAACACAAGTGGATCAGACCTGAATATACTTTACGATCCTGTCAATAGTGTGAAGAGGCTTCTGTCTTGGCAAGCAGGATAGAACACACGTACGGGTTTGTCACTCTACACACCATACACTCTCTTCACTAGTTACACTGGGAACAACTATAGAGAAGCTGAATTGACTGATGCAAAACTAAAATACCTGTACGAATATTTTAAACTTTTGATACGAGAGAATGCTTCTATTTATAAAGAGAAGCAAGTCACGTCGGAGATTTACATCATTAATTGATGTTTATTCTTCAGTGCAATTGAGCACAGGTGCGGCTTCACTTGTGTGCGCTGCTGGGTGTTGTGTTCTTTGTATTTGTTTTTATATCTTTTATTTTTATTATCTTAGTTGTTATGGTCATTATCTTCGTTGTTATGTTTGTTATGTTCGTTATTATGTTACTTATGGAGTTTAGCATTAAATATCAAATTTAAGTAGGACCCGGAGGAAGAAAACTCATGAAAAATACTACATACTATGAAAATGAATAGCTCTTGTTCTGGTTGCGCCACGGGTCTCACTGTTTTCTTTGGAATCAGAAAACCATGAACAACATTCATATAAGTCATAGTAAACCAGCTTGGTCGACTGGTGAGCGAATCTGCTTGCGAGCGGAAAGACCCGGGTTCGATTCCCGCTGCCGACATGGTTGACGCGGCTAGAAATACGGCATGGGACTTGGGTAAACAACCGAATAATTATCGAAGTAATTATCCGACCCAAGAATGGGCCAGAAGGTTCGTTCCTATAGCCTCATTCTATTCTATTCTATTCTATTCTAAAGGTCATGAACAAGGAGTTTAATATCTCATAACGCGAAACATGAACGTGATTTTCACGTTGTATGTTAGATAGATAGGAAAAAGGCTCTAGCTTAATAAAATGAAGCACTTTGATTTAGGATTTTTCAGTTATTTAAAATATAAAAAATGGGTTTTAGAAAAGTGGATTAAATTGAAAGACTAGCGCATTTAATTCTGAGTCAGAAATTGTAGAAGATTAACTTGCTTGCACGGTACGCAGCTTAAAATAGTTGTTCACTTTTTATACATTTAGTTACTCACTGTTGTATCAAGAAGAGATGAAAAAATGGTAGAAAATGTCCTCGTCAGTTCCATGTTATTGAAACTTTGCATCCTTTCCCTGTTGACCAGCAATACATGCGCCAAGTTTATCTGACGCTAGCATGACTTTAGCGGTGTCCTGTGCTGATGTTATGACTTTGAACTGAAGATTGCAAGACAATAGCGAGGTTTTCAAATCAATTAGATAATCTGAAGATCATCCGCGTCTATTTTCGGCTCGCTTAGTTGACAGAAAAAATTTCAATTACTGGAAAAATGGATAGATGAGAAAACAAACAAAATTAGAATTGAAGTCAGCAATACAAAGCCTTATAAAAATCAAATATTACGTTAATTACAGAAAAATTAACACTAAAAGCGACAAAAGCTTACCCTAGTACCGGGAAACTGATATTCCTCTTGGAGTTTTGTGATGTTCGATTACCATTTTACAACCAAAAGTGAGTTTGAGGATTATAATTGGTAATTAAAAGCTTGCTTTGTGGAGGAATGAGTATCTCAGACTGCTTAATGGCGCATGAGTTCATCAACTCATACACGAAATTGGAAAACATGCTTACATGACTTTCATACGTATTAAATACAACTCTCTCTGATTACGATGCTCCTGATATTTAAAAACACAATTAAAACAGTAAACAGTAACCAGTTCAAGTGAAAATTTTGACGGATTTCTATTTTTCTAGCACCCTTATTCGTTGGCCTATTTTTGTATTAAAATCGAAAACAGTTTTTTTAAATACCCTATGTATTTAACAAAAAATGTTCTTCCATATAACAATGCTGGTCATTATGATAACTTACATACACTAGTACTCTAGGGGTATAATTTCACTTCGATGTCAACTTCATTTGTTTCAGTTTGGAATCAGCGGTAAAACTCGAAAATATCAACAAAATGAAAGAAAGGAATTTAAAAGTCCCTTCTATCGGTAGTGTCATTACAGATATTATCGGTATTACCGACATTATCGGTAACATTATCGGTAGTTCAAGTGGAGCAGATACTACATGTGGATAGTAAGCAAAGACTATGGTAACAATACAATGAAAGGTGGATACTAAGCTAAGACTTAAAAATAGATAAATTGCTGTAAAATATTGTACATCAGATACGTTCGTTTGCTTATTAGAGTTAGTTTCAAAAGTAAGAAATAAAAGTTAAAAATTATTTCCTCACATAACTTAAATCAGTGTCATGATTTTTTGTGTTATTTTGCACACGTACGACTCTCAATATCCCCTTTATTTTAATTTTAATTTCTTCCTGCCTGCTAATCACTGAAATTCATTTTATTATAGCGATGCTGCAAATCAAATTTATGCTAAAAGAATAAATTAGAATATGGTAACAGGAACGAGCCTTTTAGTCTATTCTTACCGTTACATACATACATTATACACACACCAAGGACTACTATAACCAGGACGTGCATCGCCATGTAGCTGACTTCGGTAGCGGAGGCCATTGCATTCTTAGTAACATAACATTTTCTATCGGATAAATTGATAAAAAATTACTTCTTTCAAGGAATAGAAGGCATAATAAGGTTTCAGAGTGAATTTTAAATAGTTTGAAGCACTGTAATGCTTTGAAATACCAATTTTAACCGGACTTAACATGTATTATTGTATGAGATTGGTGGCCACTTTATAGAAAGCCGAGTTGCTGCAGTTTTAGACTTTACAAGTTGATTATAGTTAAACATTTTTCAATGCAAACAACCAAACATACAAACATTCACACATATTAACAAACAGACATGGAAGCAAAAACCTACCAAACTGCAGCGATTAGTCAGCCAACCGGGCCTTCTTGACAGAGGTCTGAAGGACTGTATTCTTCTGCTAGTTTTTCTCTGAAGGGTTGACAGCAAATTTGAGGGGTTGACAGCAAACTGAGTGAGTGTAGTAGTCGTCAGAATACTGCCTTTCTTTGACTCGTACAGTTCCTTGACGTCTGCAAATGATACCGTGTTTCATTGTCAAGACTGATCTTCTGGCCCTTCTCACTGATCCAGTTGTTGTAGATGCAGTTGTTTAGCAGATGTACTGTGTCAAAAAGGAGAAACCAGACATGCTCGTTGTCAAGAGGGTGCTTGGCTGTGGCAATGCAATTACCTAGTGATTAGAATAGAAGTGGCCTTGCAGTCTCGGTTGTTCTCGGCCATGCCACTCAGCAACTCACCAGAAATTGAAACAGTTGGGCGAATCTGTACTTCATCTACCAAAAGAAACACATTCTTCTGTTGCAGTGTCTGGACTTTGTCAAATGGTTCCCTCAGCACCTAGTCCTTGTCAATAGATGAAGTCATGTACTGCAGCTTGCGTTTGCATGGCAGCACCAGAAAGTCTCTGAACTGTTCATAATTACACTTCGGGTATGATTGAAGAGTAAAACAATCATTCATGGAAAACTGCTTCGGTGATAAAAGTTCCAACAGACGTCAAAAATATCAACTTCTTCTCTTTCTCGGTGTCGACACAGGCTGACGTGTGAGCTTGAAGGGTGACAACATTTTAGATCGTTTTGTCAAACGGGATGTCATACATAGTTCATTGCCAAGCGCACAGTTTCGTTGGACTGCGTATACGATCTCAAACCATTGTTGGGATGAAGTATCTTAAACAGTGGTACACTAATGCCGTTCTTGAACGCATTGAGGGTTAGTGGGGAACACAAAGTGGACTTGTTTTCGAAAATCACAGACAGGCTGCACTCACTGAAGTTGTCGGTCATGAACAAACACACAAGCCTTTCTTTCGATCTTGAAATAATCAAGTTCTTGTACTGCTTCTGCAGGTTACGTTCAGGTTTGAAAGCATCAAATGAAGTAATCTTATCTTTCTGAAGAAAATACCTCAGTTGTTGGTCCTCCACTTTCGCCGCGGGAGATGTAGGTTTTGGAGATGGCAGACATGAAGCAGGCACATTGAAGATACTGGGAGGGATTCCACTTGTTCACACAACCCCACACTTGTTCGGCATTTTTAATACATATAATAAGTAATAAACTTTGTAAACAAACAGTATCCACTGAGAAATGCAGCAATGTGCCTCGAAACAAACAATGTCCGATTCAAGCCGAGCGACAGACTACGACATGTTCGCACTATGACAGATAGAGGTCAACTGAACTCAGTGAACTGGCCTCCGCTACCGTATTCAGCTACATGGCGATGCACGTCCTGGTTATAGTAGTCATTGACACACACATTTATTCTTTTATTTACCAGTAATTATTAAAATACCAATTTTGTACGTCTTTTTAACATGTTTACACACAACTTGCAATCATTTATCAACACCGATACTTACGTTGTGCTTTGAAGAATAAAAGTACTTCTTTCATTCCATTAGCTCGTGAAGGCACTTGTTTCCGTTTCGCTCACCCAACCTTGTCCTCAAATCGCATAGTTTTTTATACCGATATTTCGTTCGTACGTCGGCCATCACAGACACATTAACAAGTTTCAACTCTAACATGTACAAATGAAAAGGGCAGCCATTGCATACTTTCTTTGTATTTCAATTTTGCAGTGCAGTACAACGCACAAAAAAATAAAGACATGCCTATACACACAAAGATTTCAATTATCAATAATTGATAACTTCCTTACATGCATTTTCTTTCGTTGATGTTAACCGATTTTTGGAAGCTAAACTTGACTGCTCTGAACAACTACAGTAAATACATGTGAAGTTTTTCTTCAGTAAAGTTTAATTAAAACTTTTCAAAATTACCTCAAGTGGCCAAGAATGATTATTCCTCATAAAATTAATACCAATAAACCCGCTTTGTGCGATGCCGCCAATATACAAAATTAATTTAGCGAGCAGCCTCGGAGGCTTTTTCGCCAAGTTTCTTTGCAAATTTGAGGGCATAATGCAGGCGTCCATTAATTATCAGGGCTTGCGGAATTTTCCTTGACTTGCTACTTAAAGTTTTGCACAAGAATATATGCTCAGGTAGCTACCAAATATGAAGACGCTTTTGACTTGTATTCTTAATCAAAGGTGTCATTATTGTAAGTCAGGAGCGAACTTACGGCTTAGAAAACAATCCACCAATGTTTGATATAATAAACAAGTAGAGAATTGTTCGAATCGAAAGTGAATATTCGCATTGCCCAATAATGAATTACAGGTTCATCTAATTTTCTATTTCTCTAATTTAATTTTGCGTTACTTTATGCATATTGCAAGGTCACGTACCACCTGCTGAACCTGAAATACAAGTAATTTGATTTTAATCTGCAGCATTGTAGTGAAAGAAAAACAGCAATTACAATTTTTACGTCGACGAAGGTCTGTTCTTACTCGTAAGACAAAAGTTCCAATGTTTTCGTGGAATTTTAGAACATCATCCAAAGTTTCACTCAATGGGAAATTTTTGCTGTGTTCAAAGCAAACTTAGCAATCTGACTTGCACACAATAGCAGTAATTGTTGGAGATCTATAAACTATAAAGAGATTTCTTCAAATCAAAAATATTTTCAAAACATATGGAGCACAATTAAGATGAGGCTTCACCCAGAAGAACGGTGGGATTTGCAAAGCAAGATCTCTAAAAAACTATTTTGACAACTGAAAAAATTTCATCAGATTCATCGAAGTAAAATTATCTTTACGAGTATTTAGGTTATCTTTTCCCAATGAATGAGATAAAATATTTCATTATAAAAACGGGAGGAGCTTTTCAATCATTTACTGAATCAGGCCTTAGTTTTTGAAACAAGTTTCTCTTTTTCTTGAGTTAAATAATTCGGTTAAAAGTTAACAACATTCTTTGCCTGCATTTGTCTCTGGTTCCTATGCGCTCAATTGCAGCAGGGAGGCTGTAAAGTGAACTTTTAAGTGACTTAACCTTTCAAAAAGAGACGTGGCTTGCTGCCTGAATGCATGGTTCCAGCAGCTGTATAGCTGAGTGATGTAGTGCCTGCAACACTTGCATAGGAGACTGCACATCACAGCACCACATCCAGCACACCACTGGAATAGGGTGCAATAGTACCAGCATGTGTTGTACAATGTTTTTGGGTGATTGCTGCGAAATGTTGCTGCACTTGATTCCAAAAACCTTTAATACGTGAAAAAATTTGCCTTAATACGAGTGAATATGTCTTAATACACTTGACAATATGCCTTAATTTGCATAGTGGACTCTCATAAAATTGTTCAGAAGTAGGATTGTACGGTAATATAAATCTCTGATGGGCCCTTCAGATATACATATCTCCAACTTATCTTATCTTTCCAGTGCAGATCAGTCTGTGCATAGGACATTTGAGGGTAGTGGCTAAATTGGTTCTGCTACTTTGTGATACGAGAGCTCATTGCCAGAAATTTATTTTGGTTCAGAAAGCGCATTTAATTAAAGAACAACTCGAAGATATATATATATATATATATATATATATATATATATATATATATATATATATATATATATATATATATATATATGTGTCATAGTGTATTAGTGGCTGGTGTTCCATGTACAGCTTTAGGAAACTGATGATTCTCTTTTAAAGCTGGGTTATAAAGCAAATTTCTACACATGTGACTCACAATGCAAATGAAATTTGTCAGACATTTTGTTGAAGCTGCTAGAAATTCAGCGTAAGCCCATGTTGTTTGTTGAATTAGTATTTAATTTAATATAAACTGCAGAGTGTTAGGCTATAAGACACAATGCATTTTAAATATTAATGTATGAGCTAATATATTTTCATGAACTGAAAATAAAGCCACGAAAGCTTTTTATTGAGGAATGTTAAGAATGCTAAGTTAAACGAACAATGAAAAATATTGTTACTTGTTACTTACGGAAGTCGATTCCGAAACATCATCTCAAATTCGACGACATGATTAGTATCAAATTAATCATAAATGTACGGCATATCTCTGTCAATTACCGTACAACACACGGTTATGAACTGAAATCGTCTTTAATCAGAAAAAAGTAAACTGCAATCCCTTGTATCTCCATTTACTCTCACTGGCCACTCGTTTTGGAGCAGTCGTGTTCAATTCGGGAAGTTGGATAATTCGTTTGAGGATCATCTGTCATTGACGGAGATTTGCTCGACCTCGAAGTTGTTGCTCTGAAGCAAAATGTGAAGGTTTTGATCGTTCTGTTTGCACTGCTGCTTTCGTTGAGAGAACTTTGAAACGTGATAAATTTTGTAACCTTTCATGTGCGCTGATAATTTAACCATGTTTTGAGGGGATGAGTAATAAATATAGATGTTGAGAAATAGAAACTTGACGCTATGAATGAGCAACAGGAATTTTATTGTCTTTCTTTCATAATTTTGAATGAAATTGAATCTGTGGTTATCGAGTAGAGAAAAACTTATAAAGGTTTTCTATTTTATTTGACAGAAAGGGGCTTTGACAGAACATCACCTCACTATATTTACAATGTAACAAAAATTCAGGACGTTGATTCAAATGGCTGAGCACGAGAGGTTTGATAACCGTCAAAAACTTCTTTTTATTTTGCTTTCAGTTGATTTACTTGAACAATGATGTTGACAAAACCGAGACCAGCGTAAACCTTCATATTTAAAGTCAAATTTTCGTCATTCACTCGATATGAAGTTGGAACTGCTGAAAATACTCTAAGACGGCATAAAAATAGAATTTTATAAGCATTTACTCACAAATTCTGTGTGCATATCTGCATTCTTAACAAATGATGTTTCACTTAATTTAGAAGAACGGCCATTTGGTTCATACTTGATTTATTGTCAAAGTCTCATGTCTTCTAAAGCAAAGACCTCAAATACACTCATGCAAGCCAACCACACACATGCTCTGCAATCATACATAGGCTCCTGAAGTTAAGAAGGATATGGAAGCAGTACTTCAGAATACTGGGAGGTTCCTAATCTGATATTTGTCGAAACACTTTTTGAAAATCATCACAGTGCCAGCGGAAACGATATGTTTCATTCATCTGGGTCCCTTAAAGTAAATCTTGTTTTATTCGATCGCGCAGTTTCATGAAATTTATTTTCTCATTGTTTGTAGTTTGATAATGTTTCACTACGCCCTGAGTTCCAATTTTTCACTATCTTGCTATACCCTGGTACTGAGTGCTGTGGTGTACCTCGGTACTGTGTCCTGCTGTACCTCTACAAGTAGAGCCCCAAAGTACTTTTGTATTCTGCATTCCCGACACTTACTGTCACCTCAAGTGTTTCATTTACTTTCATTTTATCTAGTATCCGCAAATTAACAACTATATTTACGCAATTCAGTCCTAAAAGCTCACTTAATAGCAAAAAAAAGAAACTTAGGAATTTTCACTCGAGCCAAATACGGGCCTAAGCTTGAATTTTAGCACTAAAATAAACAAAACGAACATCTAAGGGAAATTTTGTGAACATTTAATCTCGTGTGCTTGTAATTCGTTCGTTTTTTCAAGCAAGAAAGTTGGCTTAGCACAAATTACCGCCATAATTGAATTAGCATTTAGCGTGCAAAGAGGCACAGTCAATCTAGTACTTGTTCACAAGATTTAAATGAACCTCACAGTTTTTACCATTGATCTTGTGGCTATTGCCTTTTTACGTGAGAATTTCTTATAATCCAATGTACAAGAAACAATTTGGACTAAAAGAATAGTGTTTGGAAGAATATTAGAGACACAAGACATCATTTCTACTACAAGTTTTCTCGCAAAAAATCCTTTTTTTGCAATACAGGTCAAGAAGTTGAGTGTGGTAGGGATCTTCTATCTTCCATTATTTGTATCAAATTTTCTGCATAATAAAATGCTGTATGTGTAATGGATTGATACTGTACTACGCTACTTCATCTAGTTGAGGGGTTCGAGATGCAAGTCCTTCGAGTCAAATAAATTAATTACTTGAAAAAGGGTCATAAATTACTTTAAAAAAGGGGTTACAGAGTATCATCAGAGTAAACCAAAAACTTCGTTGTCATGAAAAATACTCCACTTACTGTAATTCCTTCCTATTTGAGTCACAAAACGACGATAATTGACAGCTGCATGAAGCCTGACGATGATTCGTGATGAGTTGCAAGAACATCGTCACGCATGCCCAGGCCACCGAGACACTAGTCTTCGTCACGCATGCCCAGGCCACCCAGACACTAGTCTTCGTGACTAGAGGAGCCTCTCAGAGCTTCAATGAGGCATTCGTAAAAAATGCTTCCAATTAACTAGCAGTATTTAGCACAAGTTACGTCTTACAGGAAGAGAATCCAAGTCCGTTCATGGCATCTTTCCATGCCTGTAATCTGATGCTGTACCTAAGTTTGCTTGCTCATGAAACAATTAGGAGTCAAATTCAATTCCAATAAATTGAGGACGCAGTTGTTTTAAGAATTTCCTAACTTTGGTTGGGGTAAAGTGGTACTAAATAAATTCGTTAAATTTGTTGAAGGTATTCAAAGGCTCACATAAGGACACAAGTGAGGCAATTTTAAGTTTAGAACTCAGCTCCTCCATTGAGAAGACTTCAAACTTAAGCTGTCAAGGGTATTTGAGTGCAAACTTTGCATGAACTCAACGAATACATTAAAGTCCAAGGAAACGAGGGCCTTTGCAGTCAAATCAAGAACCTATTCAGTCTCTCGAATAACAATTTTCCTGAAATATAGCAGGTGTATTAATTTGAAAAATATGTACATGTGAAGTAATTCATACGCTGAAGTGAGTTTCATAAAGTCTCCTGATAAAAAATTATAACTGGGTTTTGAAAAAATCTAAATTTTCCATGGATAAATACATTTCTTTCTCGTAATAACGGATCAATAAGGAGAAATCACTGCCTAACATAGCCGTTTGTCTGTTAAAAAAACTAATTTTTAAGCACCTTTTGTAGATGACAGTGAGCTTGTGACTGGGATGCCTTCCAGATACTTACACACTGCAGGCACAAACTGAGTGAAAATCCAAACGCTGAAAATGAGCATATTAAACCATGCTTTCTTGGAGTTGTAATAAAGCATTCGGAGTTACTGCATTACGGCTTTTAAGGCCTGAGGCTGTGCAGACTTCCCCACAACTACTAACTTCAAGCGATGTATTCTGTCAGCGTTAGCACAACACAACACTGAAAACCTTTCTCTGCTTGTTGTCTTGCTTGGAGTAGAACTTTTGTGTTTAAATGTTTGAGTGGGGAGAATTTATTGGAAAATTTGTCCGTTGTACTCGAAATCCAGCATAATGAGGTCCGTTATGACGAGGGGAACAGTAAAAACGATTACAAACGATTAATCGATTACTAGTACAAACGATTAAATTAAGAATATAATACACAAAGTATAGCGTTCTGTATTGACAACATGTCCTTCAAGAAAAATGAAATGTACTGAGAAAACTTGTATTAATTCTATGATTTTCAGATGTTCTTTTAGGTCAAGAGTTCTGATGAAAGGTATTCACTGACTCAGGAGGAATAGCAAACACACTCTGATCGCAATATTAATAAGAATCCATAACATCAAATAACACTTCTTGCGTTTACACAATCCACCAAAGTAATTGAATATATATTCCGCAGGTGTAAGCGCAAGAATTCTAAGTACTTTTTATGAATCTGAAGGCACGCTAATGAATTTATGTTCAGTATACAAATAGACTTGTATTCACGCTGGGATTTTACTTTTTAATGTCCAGCTGTCGGAAATAAAAAAATTAAGGAATACCGGAATTCTTAGGACCTATTAATAAAAACATCGTAGAAGGTTTCTTGTATGTTGTATGGGCCAACAAATTTTTCAGTAGAACAAACAACTTAGAAAGACACGATGTTTATTGTCCGAACTTATTTCAGACATTGAAAATGTAGATCGAAATTACGAATATATGCGACAAATTCTGACTAACAAAGGTCGCTAACAATTAACGAAAAGTCTATGCATAAAATATTCAAAGTAAGGCCTCTAGCTTCCTTTTTCTCTTATATTTCCGTGATTCCTAATTTGCTCAAGGTTCATTGAGTGTACATCATTCACTTACAATAGTTGATGTAACTATAGAAGTAGCATAAAGGATAATTTGCCCCCTTCTTTTAGCTTTGATAGCTGGACATTAGGTGGAAATAAGTGGCCCATTTTTTGTCGCTAATTTCCTACTCGTAAAACTCTGGCAACACTGATTGCGTTGTGACGGTGATTTCAGGCCTCGGTGATCACAAATTAATTACCAAACTAAATGAAGACCAAACGAAAGGCGGTTTTGTTTTTAAGTGGAAATTATGAGGTGTTAAGGAATTAGCTCCAAGCTTTTTGAACTGTTCTACTGACTTAATACGAATTATAATGATACTTTGGAACTGCATGCTGACCGTGAATAACATCTATTTACTTTTGGGTCAGCAGATACGTATGTGAAAGTGGAACAACAATAGATATAAGAAATAAAACATTTCATGTGAAGTTATGTTTTCAATAATCGTGTTTGTGTTAACCATAATTGGTCAGATCTCCAAAAATGCAAGCGTCACATTTTGCCCGGTGACAACGAATCGAGTGGTCATGATCAACGAACATTTATGAGAGTCGGACAACTAATCGATTTTTGTGCATGCTTCAGCGCACAGGTGACAGCAGTCGAATTGTGCGTCAAGAATGAAACACGAGACGGTAATTCTTGGAATTGGTGTGCGCAGACTCGCATTATTGCATCAATTATTCGTGCTTTGGTGATGGATTACCTGAGACAAATGAGTCTTGAAAAAGTCAAAGAATACGAAAAATATTGAGTGATTTGTCTAACTTCCTCGCCTGCCGTGTGCACTGGTTTTCTTTTGAAAAACAGAATAGAGTTTTCTCTTTTTCAATGGTCTGAATGGTTTTCCCTGGTCTACAAATTTCTTTTTGGTCAGAAAAGTCATTTCCTCTTCCTTCGTGGATTTTTTCGAGGCCCTTCTTTTTAGGAGTATGCTCTATCGCAAGTGAATAAAAATAAATGCTGATAATAGTAATAAAAAAATAACATTGAAAATAATAACGAAAATATTGTTAGTAATAGCATTGAAATGCGGAAATTATTATAACAAACTAATGTAAACACATTACACGTTATTTTTAATCGTGATTACGAGTTTGAATGGCTTTAGTAGTTAGTATGATGGACACAAATTATTAGCTTTCGTAAGAGGTGGAACCCTCACGCAGCTGTTCTCAGTCAAAAATAATGCAACAACATTGGAAAAATGGGTCGACAAATATGAAGTGACTTAAAGATCTTGTACTGTTAGATAAAGGAAGTTTTTAAGCAGCAAATATGCTGTAGATTTTATTATTAAAATGCAGATAAACTTAACAAGTTTTAATTCAGTTTTAGAGATGTCTAAATAAAACTGACAGAACTAAAAATACAACTGCAGTGTCTTTGAAAATACAACTGCAGGACCTGAAAACATAACTGCTGTGACTTGAAAACACAACTGCCGGGACAAAACCACAACTGCCGTGACTAAAAACAGAAATGCTGGGATTTTAAAACACAACTGCTAGGACTAAAACACAACTGCCGGGGTTACAACACAACTGTTTTGGCTAAGAACGAAATTGCCGTGTCTTTAAAAAACTACTGAACTTCAAAAGACTAACTGTAGTGGCTCCAAAAAAAAACTGCCGAAATTCTTAGAGCAGATAAACTATAAGGGTTTGAAACAACCAGCTGCCACGACTGAAAAAATGCCATAACTCAAAAAAAGCTGCTGTAACTCCAAAAAGCTGGCAGACGAAACTTGAAATATCCAAATATTGTGACTACTGAAAAAGCAAAACTGCCTTTTCTGGAAAAAATTGAGTTTTGTTTGGTAGGAGTTGGTGACTTTGTGCCTAAGCAAGCAACCGGGGAACAGAGCTTAAGAAGTGTTTCTATTAGTGAGAGTTCTTTTGTGTTGTGTTGAGCCGTCATTTATACTTTGTTTGCTTACTTTAAATAAATTGTGAAGCTAAGAACTGACACAATCATCCTGCTTTTTCTTTCGAGTAAAATATTTTGTTGGCTACTTGAATTATTTTTAATTTAAAATGATTGTTTATTTATGTATTTACGACTGAATTCGTTTTAATAGTAGTAGATAATGTTTTTGAACCTTTCCGGTGTTGTTGTCATTTCTGTTAAAATTTATTTTCTAAGTTTAACAGATGTCAATTCAACCAACATGATATGTATCAAATAATGAAACGAGTTGAAGCCTTTCCTAAAATTGAATATATTATTGGCTGCCTACTTATGGTAACCGTTATCAATAGATTTATAAAAATTGGTCTTTCAGTTAATAAATAATTTGATGAATATATGTGATCTAAAAAATAATTTCTGATCGAATGTTTACGTCAGGCATTGAGGTATAAAACTGTAGATCTATTGAACGAAAATCAACTTTTTGTTAACATACGGAAATGCCTCTCACGATATATTATCTTCTACTAACATATGATTGAGAAAATTCAAAGGGTTTACTACAAAGAGTATGATTGATAGATTATCCGTATGAGTGAAGATAAAAAGTTCTTAGACGATTTGCTCTCATTACGAGACGCAGTTCACTAGAAGCTTCATTGATTATCATAATGATGCTTTTAGTAAAGCTTCTTGTATGGTAATGACGCTTCTTTTTATCAGCCCCAATTTAATTCACAGTAAGAATTTGTAGTCACTTTCGTTTAACAAAAAAACAATGACAGAATCATTAAAAAAATTAGCACAGTACGCTTTTTCTAGCCAGATACAGAGATTGAGAACTTCATAGTACCGACGTACGAGCGTGGATGCGAGCTAAAGCTTTGTGTGACTGTGACACAAACTCGGTAAGGGATTTTCATGACCCTTCACGAGTTTATGGTTATAGGCTCCTTCAATCTGGGGAATTGCCTTCCTAACTGAAGAGTTGAAGTTAAGGCTAATGCACAATTGTCCCAAACGGGTAAAAACTCTTAACTGAAGGGTTGACGTTGATGCACAATGGCCTCAAACAGGTTAAAAAATTCTGAACTGAAGGGTTGAAGCCTTCAAACTGATGAGATAAATAATTGTAGTCAAACCTTACTCATCGTGTTTAATTGCTGCACACTTTATACATTGTTTTATTATTGATCGTCTATATGAACATGGCTGGAAAGATTTACATTGGACAAATTTCAACATGCAGTAATTATGAACAAAGTACCATTACATAGAGACGAGTACACTCAGTCAAAACATCTGTCAACACAGTAAAAACACGTCATACATGACTACCAAGCATCATGTTTGTACTGAGCCTACAGAACAAATGAGAGTCACCTATCTTTGTACAGTTAAGAATACATTCTTCTACCAAAACCATTGTGGCTTTACTCTCACTCCAGCTGACTTAGCTTCTGGAAAATTTGGTAGCTAATTGACATTTCGGGGTTCAAGAATACGCTTTCTGGTAAGTTATAACTGAAGCTTATACTACGTGGTTCCCTTAACAAGTCTACTGCAAACTGCGCAGAGCTCTGATTGATCACAACCACTCGCACATAATCACCATGTTCTCGCCTCTCACACTGAACGATTATTGCCAAAGCTCCTCAATAGATCAACTGATGTACTTAACTCTGCAATTTATCCGATTAGAAGCAACTTTCAACAGCCATAAATAACCTTTCAAAGTTTGTAATTGAGCTACAATTAGTTACGGAAAGATCAGGACTTGCAAGAGTTTCTTAATTCAGTCGGCTATTTATTGAGCTGATGCACGTTTCGGGACAGCTCTGATTAGCCTTTATGGAAGTGATGTGATTTTATGATAAAGTGATTGCGCTCAAACGAATTAGATGGGTTTTATTGCTATAAATTATAGCGATAAACTATATCAACAACACTCACCTATGGTATTTTGATCTTTTTGGTTCATAAGTTACTAAATCAAAGATTTATTTTTTCCTCTTTAGAAACAATAACTAAGTTAGAATTGTGTGATCTATCACATGTTTAATAATCAAATGCAACTTGTTATGTCTATGAAACTTTTACGGAGAACAAATTATATGCACACGATTGACGGGAAAAACTGTGACGAAAACAGTTACATTAATTTACGAGCCACAAGTGAGTACTTCCGGTGATGAGAGCTTAACAACTGTAAGCAATTATCAACGTAGAGGATATTATAAGGACAGATGATCATGGTGGATTGACGACCAATAATCATGAAATTCAATGGAAAAATTGAAATCATAACTCAATATTTATGCAAAATATACCGTTTTAATACACACCGTTTGACGTGGGGTTGACATGACCATGCATGGAATGAGAGTACTTTTAAAACCTCATTAAACTTAGGTAATTGAAATACATTTTAGAGCTTGGCGATCAGTTTGCCTACTTCCTCATTTATTTCATTTGTAAACAATTGGATTTACGTGCAGAGAATTCGGGATGAATGTCATAATTTCGACTGCATACTTCCAATAGATAAGCACAGAGGGAGGCCCTGCGACGATTTAGGCAAATACTTCGGGGAATTTTAGTGGTATTTTCTAGAATAGAATACGACCATTTTATTACTCTTAATGACTGGATTACCGTGGAAAAATATCCCCCCATTTTAATGATGAATTTCTCCCAAGGACCTGAATATTGCTGCCTTCAGATACGATAGTGTACAATTAAACACAACGAAAAGGCCAAAGGAATAACGAAGCATTTTCTACTGCAGGCGGAATGGTCGGATCAGTACGCAATTAAGTCACTGTGTGAAGCGTTAGAGCAGTGTTCTAAAGCATATTTCTACTGCATCGTCAAGTCTGACATTGTTTATTATGCTTTTTAGATATAACTAATACAATACATTTATTATCCTCGAGATTATTGCATTGTAGAACGTTCTAATTGCATTAGTATAATGTTACTTTTTGCAGCACTGGTGATATCAAGGTGAAAATTGATTGTAAATTTGTAATATGGGAGCAATCGAAAAATACACTAAAACAACAATAAATTCTATAATGAGAACAATTGTAATAAAATTGATACAATAAAATAGTTATTATTGTTGTAAAATTATCGTGGTTGTACGACTTCTAACAATATACGACAATATCAAGTCATAACAACGATATTGTCTTAAAAATTAAAGAATGCACTGCCAGTAATTTTTGTTTGTACTCGTGTCATAGAATTCTTTTTATCCATTTTGATTCGTTTTGAGACTCTCAATTGTTCAAGATCATGTATTCCTGTTCAGCCTGCACCTATGTCGAACAAAAGTTTATTGCTCTCCGTTTCTACAGGCGCGTACACTAAATTGTGCACTCTGGCGCGCCGCGTACACATCAATCAGAAGGTAGCCGTTGCATGAGAATACCATTTTACGACAGAATTGTTTACAAGTCTGTTTGCTAATTACATAGAGCGCTAAAATTATACTGCGTTTGCCGACTTTGCATATTTAGAAAACATGAAAAGCCGTCTCCAGCCGTTGTACAGGGTGGCGCATAAGTAACGCACCCTTTTAAAAAATTAATAATAAATAAACTATGAAAGGTATAACGATGGGGATGATTGCAAACGATAGAGGAACTCTTAAAGTTTATTTACATTTTGTATCTTGTCTACAAATACCCAGTGTATATTGCGGTAATAAATCTTTAAAATTTACCTTCAAAATGGTGCGCTACACGAAAGAACAACGAGCAAAAATTGTTGAACTCCTCTTTTCATGTAATAGTTCAATTATTGCAGTGCAGAGAAGTTACAGGAACATTTTTAATGATGGAAGAAGTCCTGATAAAAATTGCATAAAAGCAATGGTCTCTAAATTCAAAGAAACCGGATCAACAGTAGACAAACGGCGCTTTGGAAGGCCGCGAACCGTTAGAACTTATGTGTTTTTATCAGGACTTCTCAGGAAAAATGTTCCTGTAACTTCTCTGCACTGCAATAATTGAACTATTACATGAAAAATAGAGTTCAACAATTTTTGCTCGTTGTTCTTTCGTGTAGCGCACCATTTTGAAGGTAAATTTTAAAGATTTATTACCGCAATATACACTGGGTATCTGTAGACAGGATACGACATGTAAATAAACTTTAAGAATTCCTCTATCGTTTACAGTTATTCCCATCGGTACACCTTTCATAGTTTATTTATTATTAATTTTTTAAAAGGGTGCGTTACTTATGTGCCACCCTGTACTATCAGCGGGTACACAAATTCGCTTAACCGCTGGACCACCATAATACAGATACGAGTCATTTTCCTCATTCTAGCGCGATTTTACTTCTCCACCACTGAGTGCATACCAACATTAAGTAAGTAGCTCGTAATCTTCGTATTTAAGCTTTACTCTCAAAGTTATTCAATAATGGACCATCAAAGTCGTGCCTACCTAGGCCGGAGTGAATCATGGTCTATGCAAGACCGAGCTGTGCGGGACCAAACTTTTTGCAATCCTGCTAAAGAAGCGCGAGAAATTTTAACTGCAAACATAGAAATTTTTGTCGATTTTTTGCAAAGATGATCTAGCATAAACATCGCTGCATTCGTACCAGGGGACTTTTACTTACGAAGAGCAATTTTCGTATGTGCCTCTGATATGAATGCACCAATGCTTATTCTAGATCATCTTTGTTAAAACCACACAAAAATTTCTATTCGTCCCTCTGGACTGTCAGATATAGTGGTGCACGTTTGCTTCAACTTCAGCTACTTTGAAGAATAATTTGTTTCCCTTTTCGCTACTGCAGTAAAAATTTCTTGAGTTTCTTTAGCAGAATCGCAAAAAGTTTGGTTCCGCACAACTCGGTCTTGCATAGACCATGATTCACACCGGCCTAGGTAGGCACAACTTTGATGCTCCATTATTGAATAACTTCAAGAGTAAAGCTTAAATATGAAGATAACGAGCTGCTTACTTATTGTTAATATGCACTCAGTGGTGCATATAAACTGTGAACAATACAGGGATGAAAATACTGCTTTACTGTAGTACCATCTAAATAATGTCATCAAAATTACGTCTGAACTTACGCAAGGATAACCCAATGGTGTGATAGATAGGGATTCGGAAATAATAGTGCATCTGATTACAATCAGTGGTAAAATCATCTATAGTACATATCATAATCGATGTTGCTGAAATTAAATACAATCGATGCCTTGCAGACTTGCATACGAAGACAGTATTTTATACACCGATACAAATCTATAGCGATACTGTAGTTTTTACCAGAATACGGTAGCAATTGTCGATTTTTTGTGACTGGGATAATTTCAGTGACGTAATGTTGGTATTTGGTACAAACACCGGATAAATAATTCATGAATCAACTTAGGAAATCTTTATATGCAGAATAGCATATGGTTTTACGAAGTGCCAACATTTTCTTACTTTACCTAACTGTTCAATATACACCATTTACAAACTCGAGTAATAATTTTTCAAGAGCTTTTTTATTTTATCAGAACATCAAGGCTGAATGAAACTTCTATTGTATCACTTAGTAGGTGAAAAAACAAATGTAGGCAAGGAACAGAATGGCTTTTTTAAATTCAATTACTTAAAAAGATCTGATAGTTTTGTCGATGGATTTCTGTAAAACTACAACAGCTTTGTCTCCCGAATTTTGACCTACGTTTTAAAAGGGCTGTTATTTTACGACTATTTGGTACAGATAAAATATTTTATCTCAACAATGCAGAATACTGACAAGTAAAAGACTGATGGCTAGGCAAGTCAGAGTTGAAACATTTCTGGCATGTTTGGGATATGCATAAAAATTTCCATATTGGCATGTACGTCAAAAACTTCTCTCGAATCAAATTTCCCTTTCCAAGCTGAGGGTGGAAATCGTTGGAAACTTGAGTTCGTTCATAGGGAAGTCCATTGTGAAGTTTGCATTTTTCTCCTCGGACCTACCGTTCATTGAAAAATTTTAGGTATTTTTAAAGAGATCTATAGCTCGCTTCCGTGATTTTCAAAAGAGAGCGCTTGGTGATGAGTTTGAGTGCTCCTGGGGAGTTTTTGTTTTAGTTGAAAGATGACATTTTTCGTTTTTAAAGATGGAGAAGATTTTTTCTGAGCCCTTTGCGTGATGTCGAAAACACAAACAGCTTTCGAATACAAAAATGACCATTCGTTGAGACTAACAGGTGTAACCTTAGGAGACGTGCCTATAATCATTCAGTCATGTTTAATACTTCAACCTTAAATCAAAGCGTCTACATCAAGAGTACTAATGTGATAAACCCATACTTATGAATGAATATGTTTTGAATAATAAATGCTTAACTTTCCAATTTATTTCAAAACACTTCATCACGCAGAATAACTAGATGCATACGAATAAAGAACTCGATTGTGGTCCAGTTTGTATTACTATACAGTTATTAAGGGAAGATGATCTCAACATTCACATTAAAATATGTTTTACTATTTATTTGTGTCTTCGGCACTGATCAGTCAATATGAAAAAAAAATCATTTATCGTAATATTGACAGTCAAACATTGAGGGAATGAAGGAATCAGACATCTATTATATGGTTGAAATTTAATAGCTGTTGTAGATGAATTATTTTCTCAATTTTAATACTGAATGTAGGGAGAGTGAAAAATGCTGAAGGGCATTAAAACTCGCTGGTCGATTTATGCCGTCACACGGATGTTGTGTTAATTTTCTTCATTGCTGAAAATTCTGTTTAAACTTTCGCTTTTAGCACTTCACTCCAGTTATTTCTGGCCTCGGCCGGAGAAGTTCATGCTTCAAATTTAAAAATTCAGATTTTTACGGTTATCGTTGCAGGTTCGTACTCTGCAACGCAGACATACAGTTTGGAGTAGCAGTTGCCCTTCTGTTCTACAAAAATGTCTTCCGTTTTTGTGCAAGGAGAGACTGAGTTCCCTTAAGAAACAGGACTTTCCAGGTTCTTCTGATTCCTCGGACGATCAAACTTTGAAACAGCAGACAAAAATCGCTGCTTTGCCTGGACCCACTTGAGTGATATCCTCGTTCATAGTTCCATCATAGCGACTTCTCGTCACGTCTAACATGTGAAGGAATAGTCTGTTTCCCTTATTTTAGGGACCGACTTTGGTTTTGCAAAACGCCGTTAAGAACTAGTTATTAGTGAATGAAGCTTTCAAAACTTTTCTCAACTACTTTCGCAATTTTCATTGATGAGTACTAATTTTCGTATAATCTCCGCGGAAAAGTACTTAATGGAAACCGAATGGAGCTTAGTTGTAGGTTACATATTATTATTTGCTATACATGCACTAATTTCAGCTCGTAATATTTATTTTGCGGAGAATACTGACAACAAGATGAAATATTCTGTATGGTCTAGTCATGCTCTCGTTAGAGCTTTTTTATTTTCCTCATAGCCTTCCAACGAAAAATATTAATTGCACAAACACGACCAAATCTTTCGAGATTTGATAAATTTAGTCGTTGTTTATTTACCCTCTGAGCTGCAGCAGGACGTTATTCTGTCATCGACAGGTAGTAAATTTATGATAACATTCAAATGGAATAATAAATTCGAGATTTAAATAGAGCAGCATACGACAGATTTTTCTAATAAATTTTGAACGGAACTTAAATAGAGTTTATGTCACAGAGTTCGATAACTGATAACTACATTTTATTTTTAGTTTATTCTAACCTGATACATAATTATAATAGGAAATTGCTTAAATTGAAAGAAAGTGGCTATAATTCTTTCATGTAAATGAATTATCGATAGTTCAGTTCTGATTCTTTGTAGCGTGGTTAAAACGTTGGCAAAATATTTCTAAGAATTATGAGATTAATTGGCCCTTCACTACGGTGGTCAGGAGAAATAAATCTTCTTTTGATATAGAAATAACAAACAAATAGGTGTCACAAAGTACTTAATTCGGAAAAACATAGGGAAATATTAGTTCCTATGATTATGTATGAACATAGTTGTCCTCTATCTTCATGTGAATTGATAAGCCTTGCTAGGAAAATAAAAGGTTTGCGTTTGGCTGCACGTGCAAGTATTGGAGGGACGATTTTTTTCTATGGAAGCAGCAAAATAGAAAAAAATAATACACCAATCATTTATGAGTATTTTCATCTATTACATTCTAAAAAATACATTGAGACATATCATTTCTGTGTTAGCTGCTACACAATTTATGGCACATTAAATTATTAAACAATTTCTTCAGAATAAGGGAATTGAACACGTGAATTAATTCATCGTAAATCATTTTAATGCGGACGGAAATAGTCGATAAAGGGCCAAATTTATGTGAAGTTGTCCAGTGCACCTGCAGTTGAATATAACACTTGCAACACACAGGTTTAAAAACACGGTCTCGAAAGCAAGTGTCTGCGTACTATTTTCAAAATAACATTTTTTCTGGAGTAACATTTTTTTATCAACTAGATTTTAGCATAGTTCTAAAATTGAAACATCAAACAGATATGCTGTCTTTATTAAATAGAGAGGGGCCATTTTGATGATTATACGTGTTGTCCACTTAGCCTTTTCAACAATCAAATAATGTAAATAGATATAATAGGAACATTGCGAATTAACTTTCGAATATATTTTCTAATAGTTATCAATAATATCTATTTATATTTAACAATAAAAATGCTAATGCTATTTCGAAGTTAGATGTATATTTTCGTTGCAAGCAGTGAAATCAGAACTGCAATACAAACCATGAGTTGATTTCGACAAGTCACTAGTGATTATTTCATGACTACACTGACAGTAACTTGGTCCCAAAAAATACTAAATCTTCATGGATTGTGACAGAAGAAAATAAATTAATGTTCATTTATGAACATTAAATCTATCCCACCAACATCAAAATAAGTCAGTGTCCATTTGTCCGACTCGATTGATCCTTGAAACTGTAACTGAACCTTTGCTATAACTCACTTGTCGATTTTGCAGGGTTGGATCTTCAACATTTGCATACATATAGAGCTGAGGACATGGTCCACTAGCTCTTACGACAGCTCTCATGTCACTCAATCGTCCTTAAAGGCTTGAAGTTGCTCGATTGTCAGCCAAACTTTCCCTAACGACCAAACGTTGCCTAGTTGCTCGAACTATGTACAGGTCAAAACCCTTTCCCAGTTCATTGATCTACGGGTCAAAACTATTTTCCAGCTCCTCAATCTAGTGGTAAATAGCATTTTCCAATTTTTCAATCTAGTGGTCAATACCTTTTTCTATCCATTAAATTTAACAGTTAACACCATATTCATGCTCTTCGATATCTGTCAAATCCTTTTAACTGCACTTCGATCTAGTGGTCAAAATCATTTTCCAGCACCTCGATCTAGCAGTCAAAACTGTGTTCCAGCTGTTCAACATAAGTCAAATCTTTTCCACAACTGCTATATAGAGATATAAACCTTCTCTAAAATGCTCGATTTATCAGTCAAAATCTTTTGATAGGAAGTGATCTAAATAATAAACTTTTCCTTGCGGCTTGATCTAGCATTTGGATTTTGCTAACTCAATCCATAAAGAATGCAGTGAGTTTGGGTTGCATTCTTTCATAATTAATCATCTTATCAGTGGCATTGCTACAAATTTCCGGGTTGCATAAAGAGAGAACGCTACAGCTGCTGAGATAGTGAGAAAATGGGTCAGAGCATTAAGAGATGGCCGTAAAAATATGCACAGTGAGGAATGAAGTGCACAACCGTCCGTCATTAATGATGATGTCGTAAAAACAGGTGAAAAAGCCAGAGAAAACAGACGCTATACGATTGCATCCGTTTCTGCTGAGTTTCGAATTACCAGAAGTGTTCTCTCCGAAATTGTGACAGAACGCTGACAACATTGGAACTTGTGCTAGAATAGTTAAAAAATCGGGAGGCAGATTTTATGAAGATGGACTGTATAAGCAGGGCGTACAATACGATGAGTGCTTTGGCACAGGTAGAAATTATGTTTAAAAGCAGATTAAGGTCCAGGCTTTCATGCAAACTGTCTGTGACTTTTCATATCAAAAAAGCATTCACTTGAGAAATAAACTACGTGGCTTCGTCTTTATATATGTTAATGATCAAATTTCTACTTTTGAAATAGCCTTGCAAGGTCGCTGTTGAAAAATATTACTGTCAAAAATAGTCATTTTCTCAGGTCTACGAGTCTCAGGTGATGGTGTGGTGTTGGCATACAATGCAAGAAAACACATTTCCTCAACCATGTCATTCGAATTCCTTTAATACTCTACGATCATCCGGAATATTACTTGAGGAACGATGCTACGTTAATTTATGTTATTTCCGACAATGCTTTGTTCCTGGGCTAAACAGAAGTCTGCGCAAATGGGAGCCATCGTCCACATCAAGTGAATTCTGCTTGTACAAATGCACGAGTGACTCAAATCGTTCACAGTACTCGCACCACTCGAGTCGAGCTGCATCACTCAATACGTCCAGCCGTTTTACCAAGAGCAGCTCTTAAGTATTGGATCTTTTTGGCGTGGAAACTATGCATGTAGTCGAGGGATTCTTCACTAACCAAACAACAAGAGTTGAACGAAGTTTGTGCGAACATTTTTTGACTGGTGAGGATTATTTTGTTACGCTGAACGAAGGTCTAGTAGAGATGGACAAAACTTCACACCGAGCGCAATCGACCGTTAACTGTTTCTTTAAAAAAATAATTTCTGCATATATATATTTCAACAAGTTTGGGTTGCTGACGTGCTTTACAAAACAGAATAAAAGATAAAAGCGAAGCCAGAAGATCAATAGAGTTAAACTATTTACGGTAAAACCCTGCTGACAAAAAGTTCCACTCTCTGTATCATAGATATCCTGGCTTCCGCCAGAGCTTCTAAATACGATGTTTAAATCTTTTGCAACTTTTGTGCAAAAACTCATTTGCGTATTCGAGGGACGGTTATTAACTTATTTAGTATGAGTAGTAGTTCTTATATCAACAGAAGCGAACGCAAGAACACCCTGTGGATGCTGTTTAAGCACTGTGTAACTGATGCACAATTTCAAATTCAAATTTGTAGCATTGGGCATCACATCGTGAGTCTAGCACCAGCTCTACCAACGCAAAATAGCAAGAAGAGAATACGAGTTATAATTAGGATACCTCATGGCAGCCGAAAGAATTCAGAATGTAAAACTACCGTCCAAATTTACAGTTTTTTCAAGCTCCTTATTAGTTTAGTTTCTTCATTAGTTTTAGGCTTTTCATTGGTTTAGGCTCTTTATTGGTTTAGGATCTTAATTGGCTTAAGCTCTTTACTGGTTTAGATTCTTCATTGGTTTAAGCCCTTTATTGGTTTAGGCTCTTTACTGGTTTCGATTATTCATTGGTTTAAGCTCTTTATTGGTTTAGGCTCTTTACTGGTTTAGATTATTTATTGGTTCAGGCTCTTTATTGGTTCAGGTTCTTTAGGATATTTTTTGGCTTATAAGATACATTCTCGATGCCTCAGGTACATCTTATGTATTTAATAGTGTATTAGATTGCACACAGACTGATTAGGTGCCTCACTGGAAGTAGTGACAGTAAGAATACTGGAATCTGATGCATTCAGCTAAGCTTCAACTGTCACTTCAAAACTGCAATCACTACTGCCACACACAATCCCTTAGCTGGTAGAAGTTTTGGATTGCGAATTCACTGCGTACTCTGCCAGGTTGCTGTAATCCATTATGTTGCGTTTGCCTTGGTTAAAACAGGGAATAAACTGTAGCAGAAGACTGTATTTTTCATTTGCGCAGCCGCCAGGGCTAGTTGGTCCAAGTGCCACCAAGTTTAGCGCGAGTTATCGAACAGCTGTTCAGTGAACTAGTTCGTACTAAATTTAAGCTAAATTTTAAAGAAAAATTATTTGTTTTTTTCTACAATTCTGACCCATAAACAACAATAGCGTGTGCTATTTAGTTGCAGTATCGAGAACGTTAAATGCAAGATTACCTTCTGCCAGCATTGTTCTATTGCAGCTTCAACACATCTTTACATCATCTACAGGATGCTAAAAAATTATTGTAACATTCATATATAAAATAAATAATTTACCTTAACATTTCATGATTCTTACTATGATTGCATATTAATAAAATCAAATTTTTTTCATACATAATATTTATTATAATGGTTACAGATTTAAATAAAAGAAGAGGTATTTTGGAATAACATAAGGGTGAAAATCTCTAACGGACATTGCTACAACCTTAAAGATTAAGAGAATACTCGTCGAAAGAACGTTTAAGCGTTCATAGAGGTTGACCAAGTAAAGAATAAACGTGGAAAAGATTGTCCTCGACTTCCCAGATCCTCATAACTGGTAGATTACTCCAGAGAAAAGCTCAGAAGAAATCCACATAGATCTCTCAGAAATTAGGCAGAAGATGAGAATGTATCCGTTGAAATCACGTACAACACTTTCCACAAAGACTTGTAAACTTCTTCTAAGAAACTTTAGAAGAAACAACTCTTATTTGTGAAAATTGTGGACAAGCTTTTTGCAAGAGCTGAAATTCTTCTTTCTCGAATCCGCAAAGGCACGTTGCCAAACCTTGTGTCAAGTGACGAAAAAAAATTGACGTCCAGTAATAATTTTCCTTACAAAATGAACAATTTTAGTCTGGAATTGACACCCCAGTAGTCACTCGAAGACAAGGAGCAGCATCAGTGATCTTAGCGTCACGATCACTGGAACCGAAATAAGTCCATTGGTTTTTGTGGGAAAGGGGTTAAAATTGACCAAAAAAATTACTGCAACAAAATTCTTGCATACACTGTTGCTTTGTGCTAAAAATAACTTCTAAAGCACCAGTGGTCATTTCAGCAAGACTCGACACCCTCACATAGAGCTAAGAAAACTCATGAGTGGTCGGTATCCAATGTTCCTCATGTCATTTCGAAGGAGGAATGGCCACCTGCATCGCCAGACCCGAATCCTTCCATTTATGACATCAGGTTCATGCTGAGAGTAAGGTTTCAGTGACACGTCCCCGCAATTTGGCGGCACTGAAGATAAAACTCGAAGAGGAATGGACTAAAGTCCCTTAAAAATTCATTCCTGACTCGTGCACCTCATTCTCTAAGCGTCTTTAGCTCGTAATCGACGCAAACGGAGGGCATATTGAATAAAATGTTTTAATTTCCTACTGCTGCATATATAAATACCATTTTATTTCTTTACAGTTGTATATGTTTGTTTGTTTAATAAACATGGGATTTGTAAGTTGTTACATTAATTATTGAACACCTTATACATGAGCTCAACAAGCTTCGTCGAAAAGAACCTTGACATCAAAGTGAGATATTCTCCAGAGCAGGTTTGCAGTATACAATTCCATTTTCCTCGTATATATTTATACCAAGTTTAATTCATTGCGGCACTATTGCTAGAAAGTCAATTTGACTGCCACCTTTGAAGTTAGTTCCGCCAGTACTGTGTTAGATTGAGCACAAGCTTTAATTTTGTCACCGTATGTCTTGTTTCAAATTTTGCCCAACAACTGTGACACCGAAGCTAATAGAAAAATGTACATTCGATTATCCTTTCGTGGCTTCCAATAAACACACTCTCAATTATTTCATTTTATTCTTTTCCTCTACAATTATAGAGAGAACACACACACACACACACAACACGAGTTCTCATGGTGTTATCAGCCACTTGGACGCCTCGTAGGTGCAAAAGGAGATTAAAAATGTATATCATTTCCTCGAAGTTGCGTTCACTTGTGTCCATCTGACCGTCCGTCAAATGTAAGAACTGAGGACCAAATACTACGTTCTCAATAACAGTGTTAAGTCAATTTGGCAGATGAATTTATACGTTTCTACTTCAATTTTCATCCGTGCGAGAGCCTATTTCTTTAGAGATGAGACACCTGCGACTTAAAGGGTCACATTTTCGCTCCCTGAGCCAGTTTATTCATGATACACCAGGAGGATTATTCATGATACACCAGGGAGTTTATTCATGATACACAAGGGTACGTTAATCATTATTCATCAGTGTTATTGCAAATATTGTCAACAATGTCCAGGTATATTAAGACGAACATGTTGAGTATTTCCTGTAGTCCCTGTTGAAGTCTAACACCCATATGACATACCACCAGACTATAATATTAAACCATTTGTATGTATACCACTAGTATTTCACTTAATCATGAGGAAGCTTTTTTACTAATGTAATTCCAACGTATTTCATTTCTTATGGAAATTAAATGTAACGAGTATACAACAAAAGTTTCAAGCGTTTATTTATGCTTACTTATGCGGAACCTATTTCCATCTTTTAAACCATTTTGAATTTTCTAGTTTTGAGAAAATAAGCTCCAAAAATTATCACAGGTACAAGCTTGTTGTTTACAAACCGTACTCTGGCGCAATAAAATAAATATTATTACTATGTTATTGCATCTACACTAAAACAGTGTCGAGAAAATGTTAATTTATTCCACATTTAGAAATATATACGTCTATAGTGCCGATACCTTAGATCTGATCTTAAGACATCGGAAACATCTACAGAACGTTCTTATTATTTCTTCGTAGGACCCAATAATTTCTGTTGAAAAAGTCTGCTCCTAATGAAATACTTATGAACGAAAAATTTTCGCAATAGAGCCTACTAACGTCTAACCATGATTACTGAAAATGTAATTGAATGAATTATGAAGCACTATGACCAGCACAAGTACGTGGATCTAGGTTTATTAAAGAGTCCATACTATCCAACTCAATATAATTAAAAAAGTGATATTGCAATTAAAATTTCCTCTGAAAAATTTGTTGTGCGACCTGAGGAAGTGTTTGATAGTACATTGTTTATGTAGGTCACTACGATCTATATGATATGCACCAACATACATGTATTTTACTGCTCGGGATGCGCACCTTAAGCTAAAATTTTGAATAAATCCAAGGCTTCGTGTGATTGCGATGTAGTTTCGCTCCTACTCGCTTTGTAAATCCGTTTTAATAGTGCAGTTCTATGAGCATTAGTTCCGGCTGAGACATGGTCTTGAATCAGGCAAATGTACAGTTAAAATCCATAATAAGCCGTCAGTACATGGACTCAAATCAGTCAGGATTTAAGTTAAAATCTCTGAAGGTTTTCTGAAAACGCATTGGTACGTTCGGAAAAATATAGAAATACTAACACGACAATGTTTAATTCGATAGAATCTCTGCAGTGCTCGAGTTTTAATAAAAATTAATGCCTGGACTGTAAATTTTTAAAAATAGACATAATAAAAAAAACTCCGATTCAATCATTTTACGACCTTATTGCAACCTAACTCACATTCTTTGGCGAACAGACCACTGAGATCATGCTATTTATTTGGTCATGTTATTTATGTGGTCATGCTATTTATATAGTCATACTATTTATGTGGCTATGCTATTTATGTGGTCATGTTGTTTATCGAGTTATGGCATTTATGGAGTCATGCTATGTATGGGTCATGCTATTTACATGATCATGTGGTGTGCAGCTATTTTTGTACTTCACTAATCCAGAAGCCACAGAAACTTACCTGACTTATATTTGTTAGCTCTTAGTTTCAAGGTGATAATTGTGTCTAAGATTTGCCTTGACGTCAAGGACAGCATAATATTGAGGATTATTCTTCTTAAAAAGGGAGGAAAAAGCTTCGAATTTAATATTATTAAAGATATTTCATGTACTTCAAAAAGGATTTTGTGTTCGATTTAGCTTGTACGTCCTAAGTACTGTAGAGTGTATGCACACAATATTCGTACAATTATTCATGCTTACAAAAACGAGCAAAGTTATTGCAACAGTAATGGTGACGTATTGTCATTTAAACGTAACTAGATCATCACCAGAACAAAATACATACATTTATATTAAATTCTCATGAAAGGGCATCATGCGTCCTTATGAGCTAAATTTGTCTGCTTCTCAAACCGATTTAAAGTCACCAATTGACCCGGAACAACAACACTGCAGATAATATGTCAGATATAAAAGATAAGTTCACAATGCGTACTTCAAAAGTGATATAGAAGCAACAATGGAGATCTCGCCTGACTTAACGCGAGCTGTTGCAATAAAACTGAGCTCTGAACCAGCGTTCTGGACGCAGCTCACATAACAGGGACTCGGAGAACAAGTTACAGGCTTCAATAAAGGTCCAATGGTCAGTCCTGAATCCACTCTGCTAGTGATAATTCCGGAAAATTATTAAAACAATATTTCTTGTGTAGTTTTGAAAATATTGGAGTGCTGAAAATAGGAAACTTCAAAAACGTAATAAAATGCTGGAAATTATGAAAAGTGTTGGAACTGTAAGAAAATCTTAAAAAATGTTGGATATCTTGAAAAATGTAGCGATACATTTGAAAGAAATGTAAGAGATGTCGGTGGTATTAGAAATGTTAGAAACTGTTGATAGTCTTTGAAAATATTAGAAATGTTTTTCCAAACGAAGTGAAAAGTTGATTTCGGATATAATGCTTTATCAACGTTTCTAAAGCAATTTGATCAGTGGGAATATCTACATCAATTAATCTGGGAACAGATGTGTTTGTTGCATTGCTTAACTCAAGTGTAGGGAAATTAAATACGTACCATTTGAAAGTGTGCTTACAGCTTTGGGTGATTAACTGCAAGATTGCAATGCAACGGATCCGGTTGAAGGGCCACCAAATTGTGAGGCCGAGCATGTGAACAAACATGTACTAGGCGAAAACAGAGCACTGAAAAAATATTTCATGACGATGTGTACTTAGAGGAAATAGGTCCCTCGACTCCTTCTCTACTCTACGCTGCTGTTAAGCCACGTACGTTGTTAACATACGCTCACAAAAATGTCTCATGTTGCATGTTACGAGAAAGGTGTAGAGGCAGGAGCCGCCATGCCGTTGCAACAACTGTTTATCGGTGTTTACTCACGACCGAGCATCTAACACGACAGTTTTCAGATCCGTCTTGGTATCACTAGCTTTCGTAAGTCGTAGTTTTTATAAGTTGTTCGAATGGTACCGGAAAGTGAAGACTGATTTAACGACACATGAAACACTTAGTAGCGCAGCTCCAAACAGGTTCATCATAAAATAACAAGTTCTGTAATTCTCGATCTAGCTTAAGAATATAAACAAAGCTCGTAAAGTGAGTGTTGTAGATGTCATGACCAGATTTCGAGAGAGTCTAAGGCTGCGTTCTAAGCCTTCCTATTTATTGTACTTAAAAATATAAATGCGGTCTTAATTAAATCGTAAATCCCTCTGTGTCCCAGGGTGACCTGAGAGCTTTGGACAGAGCTCTAGTGTTTGCAGGAGACATGTTGGGCTTGATATGATCTCAAGTTTTTGTCCCTGCGAAGCCCTGGCATACAAACATCGTTCCCAAGCCTCGGTCTAGTCTGGACCAGACTCCGACTACTCGTTCTGGTGGCATGCATGCTGCATGATGAGCTGGTCACATTCATTTTGTACAGACTTGAGAGATTTATTTTTCATAATGAAGCCTGTGAGTTTGATTTTGCACTATGAAGCTTGTGTGATACGTGCAGCAATGTGATCTTGTGAGATTCATTTTGTACAATAAAACTTGAAGAATTTATTTTGAATATTGAACCTTGTGAGTTTAGTTTTGCATGATGAAACTTCTTCGATACATTAAGTACGATTATCTTGACGAATTCATTTTCCATAATGAAGTTTGTGCTATGTATTTGGTATGATGAACTTGTATCATTCTTTCATTTTGAAAGAGTGGTCCAAATCATTCATCATAATTATCTTTTCTAAGCGAATTAGCAGAATGATCTTGATGGATTAATTCAAAATCATGATGTCCAATTTATGCTCAATTATTATCCTGTGAAATGGCACATCATGCAGATTTTGTGCTCACCTTAAGACGTTAGCTTAGGGCCTTCGTCTGTGAGACTGACTAAGCAGATTAATTTCTTTTCTGTTCGTGTTTGCAGTAATCCAGGCACTGAAAGCTTTCTCTAAGCTGTACAGCTGTGCGTGGAGGTTTGTGCAGTTTTTCTACTTAAATCAATTCAGAAGGACTACTGTATGTAGCTACTGGAGCTAAAATTCACGAGGAGTTATTTCTAGCATTCAGGTGGAAAATCGGGATCAAATACAGTTGTATAGAGATTGTGTGAAGAAATTATGTTGAAATGATCATCAAATTTTATACATTGTTGGAAGCGTTTCCATGACTTTTTAGTGAGCTCTGTTAAACTTTACGATTTTTGCTTCAAATGATTAAAAGGGTTATGAATATAGATAGCTTTCCGCAGGAGCGCTGCCTCTTAATGATAAAATGTATTACATACATAATTTTGTTCACTCATGTTAACGGGTTGGTTTGTCAGCAATTGTTCTCAATAATTTGATCTTGTATTCTTTAAGAAAACAATTAAGAAAAATTAGACAACCTAACCTAAATTAGACCAGCTTCATGATACCAATTTTCTTATCGTCTTCTAAAACTATAATAACTAATAAAATTACTCTAGTTACTCCTGTACTATTTTTTAACTGGAGTTCTTTCTCAAAAGTAACATGAAAAAGCTACGCTTGGCGAATGTAAAGATTAGGTATCATTTGAATATTGTAAATCTCACCAAAGTTTAATGGCAAAACTCAAGCCAATTTAATTCTCTTACTTAAAGGTTCTCGTTTTCAACTGTTGCAATGAGGTTCAGAGTCTGTGACATAGTAGTGCAAAGTAATAGCAACATGGTCTTAACAGTAAGCAAATATATATTTCTTGAATCTTTAAGGGGTTCAACAGTATTTACAGAGCATGTTCTTGAAGCCTCAAGGGTTTCAGAGGTATTTAAATACCATGTTTTGATATACAGATGCTGTAGATTAATTGACAAATATCTGTGTGAATTCAACTGAGTGATGTCATTTATTCGAATGGTCATATCACGGCTAACATTCCTAGTTCTTCTCAAATGATTAACTTTTTAGGTAAGAACTCGAGGCATTGCTCAATTCACTCTTGCAACATTCGAATAAGGAGCAAGGACAAACATGGATTTGTTTAATGGAGCTCATCGCAAGAGAGTTAAATGATGCTAGGATTTTTGAATCTCTTATTTTCCCTATGCTTCACAAACAGGGTCCTTTGATGGCAGTAATAGTCAGTCGCACTTTGCTCAGCAGGACACTTCAGCGTTTGAGACACCAATTTTCATTAAATTCTTGTTTCAGGACTGACTTAAATTGCGATGAATTAGAGAGGTCAGGAAAGGAAACGCTTTGCTTTTATTCTGGAGCAGGGCTGAGTGTCGGCAGTCATGTTGCAGACTGACAGTTTCCTCCATTTACAGGACAAGTATAGGGAACAAAAAAACTGGTTGTTTTTTTACTGTAAAAAGCTAACGAGTTCTGTTCTGTTACATCCAGCACAGTAAATATAAATAGGTATATAATCGCATGCATGAAGAACTGATCAAATAAATTAATGAATAAATGGATTCAAACATTATTATGCATGTACGTAAACAAGTAAATAAATCAATATGTATATTCATAAATAAATACCTAAAGAAATGAATAAATAAAAACTTAGCAAATAAATAAGAAAAAAGGAATGAAATAAATGAATAAAAGAGTGAACGAAAACATGAATAATGACAGAAAACAGGAAAATGTGAATATTATTAAATAAGTGAGAAAATACGGTGATATACAAAAAATAAGGAGGAAAATACTATGATATATGATCTAACATTTTGTGATGACTCGACACTATACTTGACTGGTGTTACTTGCATTACTGTGATGTGACTGCTTCTGATGCAGTCATCTCTCCTGTTTCATGCAGCAACTTTTAAACAATCATGTTGTTATGATCGATGCCGTTACTGTTACCGTCTTATCGTTACTGTTTACAGTGTCACTGTTACTATGTAACTGTTGTTGTGTTGCATTACCACGACAGTTTACCATTACTGTGTTACCGTTACCGTGTTACCGTATTATCGTCATCGTGTTACAGGTATTGTGCTGCCGTTATCATCTTAACGTTATTGAGTTACCAGTACCGTGCTATTGTTACCGTGTCGCTGTTGCTGTGTTACCGTTACTGAATGACCGTTACCGTGTTCCCACGTTACCGTTACTATATTCGATACACGTAACGGTGTCCCAATATGTATTATAACTGCAGTTTGTATTGTAGTCATTTTTTCGTTCTATCCAAAAGTGGACTAATTATACCCGTATTATCGCTCTTGTCACTCAATCTTCTTCAGGTATTTCAATTTGAAAATCTCGGAAAAACTTTAACGTGTAATGTCAGTTCAGAAACTAGTATAGGAATAACATATGTGTCTCAGAAAATAATTTGTGTTCACGGAGTTGTCTGCACAGGAAAGCGGAATATTGGAGCTACAAGTTGGATTGCATGTGCATACCAAACAACGTATGATTTTCTCAACGTACGATCCTTGTTTACAACACTGACTCTAGTGTGGTTAAGGGAAAAAATAATGATTCTACGTGTCTCAGTACGATGTTGGTACTTGATACACAGAAAAAATGTAAAGTTTTGTGAGCAGGTAGTGTATCAACTAGTTTTCCAAGTATAAGTTACAATCGCTTTTTTAGAACCAAACTTTATCGTAAGTCGGACGGTAGGGATACTTGTATGAGCTTATTACTTAGTAAGCCTTCAGCGCCTTTAACCTTCTAATACTTCTCTAGGCAGCTTTCTTGTCTTTGCCGCCAACACTGAACCCAGAAACACGGAACGTTCTACTAATTTTCTAGTGGGCTACAGTTTTTGATCTTGAGTTTTTGGTTTTCAGTGGACTTCTGTATTTGGTTTTCGGTGGACTTCAGTTTTTGGTGGACTTCTGTTTTTGGTTTTCAGTGGACTTTTGTTTTTGGTTTTCAGTAGACTTCAGTTTTTAGTCTTCAGTGGATTACAGTTTTTGGTCTTCAGTGGACTGCAGTTTATGGTCCAGACTGTAGAGTGAACAACAGACGTCTATGTGAAAGTCCACACCATGTGTTGTGTTTTACTTTGAGTGTGTTTGTGTTCGGCTTCCTCCTTTATTTCACAGATGAGCCTCCAACAAACGTTTCATCACGATAGCATTATTGAGTGTTGATCATGTGAGCTATTTGTGCGAAAGACTTGTGTTTCATGGAGGAGTTCCCAAGCAGTTTTCTGTAAGGGTCCTATTTTTTCTCTGATGACCTTGATATTAATACCTTTGTACGTATAGAGGACTCTTACTGGTGATTGTGGAAATCACCATCGGTTTCACAAACCAAAAGTTTTTCATGCACTTGAACTCTAAATTTTGTCATACGAATAATTACCACATAATCTCGCTATATTCCGTTTTATTCACAATGGAATGGAGCAAAGCACAAAGATTTTGATGACATTTTGAGAAAAAAACTGAGACACAACAAAAACTGATCGTGAATTAAATTCTTTTACAGCGTTCAACTTCAAAAAGGTGGTCACGGTTGTGTTTTTTCTATATTTTACAATGCTGAGTTATATTTTTTAACAAATATAATTAATTTAGCCCTGGTGTAATATATATCACATTCCCTTTAAAAGCTGAGAGCTCTTCTGGAGCTGAATCATTAAATAATGGAAAAATTAATGCAAAAACTACTAAGTAAATGGTAAATATTCCATACATTAATTTCCCATTAGAAAATACCTTTCACAATTATTGACCAAGCATTAAAAAATACAAACGAATTCACTTGAATCCTCTGCACTCTTGTATTCCGACTCGGAATATCAGCACTGATTAAAGGAGTGATAAAACTCATGAACACACGAACGTAAAAATACGCTCGTATTCAATTGTCATGAATCCGTATTAGAATTTCAATCTTACTACTCTGAGTTTTTAGAAACATAATTAATAAAACCATGGCTTGCACGCATCTCAAAAGACAGGAAAAAATTATTATTTCTGATTAGTTACTGATTTCTTTGCTATTGCAATATTGCCATTTCTCCGATTTAGCAAAACTTTTTTGTTTAAATAATCACTGCTATAATTTTTACGCAAGTTGCGTTTATTAATTCCCCTGTGAATCCATATAAAGGGAATTACACTTGACTTGGTTAGATTTCGGGCGCACTCTAGAGACAGAGTAATTTATCAGACTCTCTCCAGCATGATAACAAATTACTGGTTATTAGTAATCGAAGGTAGTCACAAGAGAGGCCAATGGAATACACAGTTCTTATCTGGAACCTCTGTGTTCATCAGAATTCCGACGACCTTTCGTAGTTTCAGGGACACTGGTTCGAGAATGAAGAATAATTTTAGGTCAAATTAGCGTACGAATAAGTAGTATTTCCTCATGTATGTACAATTTTATACTCTTTCAGACTAAAGCTAAATAATAATTAAGTTTATTTCTAGGTAAGCGTAAGTTATTTTCTAATTGATTAATGTGTGTGTATAATGCGAAAGTAAGCAATTAAAGGAAAGCAAATTAGGTGAAAAGGTTAACTATTGGCATAGATTTGACATTCGTCCAAAGCCACTCGTCCAAGGTCTTTGTCTCACTTGCAAACAAGTGATACAAAGTCATCAAAGTCCATACTAGCACTGAAAAAATATTATGTCATGAATGTTGCATATTCATTTTTGTTTATGGTTGATTCTGAAACTAACTCTGCCATTGAAATGAACTTTGTTTAGGCATTGATTAAAAACAAAAAGAACCATTGTACTAAAACTAAGACCACTTTCAATAACACAGGCAAATTATTGATCGAAATTTTTAATCTCAGGTTGTATATTTGCCAAAAATATTGAACCCCACAAATTTTGTGTGTTTAAAAATAAAATTTCATTTCCCAACAATAAACGATAGTTGATTAATTCGGAAGTTCTTTCATTTGAGTTTAATAACATTTGTGAACTGAAAATAAAATAAAGCACAATGATGTTTTTATACATTTTGAAGAATGAACTATATTTTTTCAATTATTCACTCTATACTGTTTTTATTATGGCTGCAAATGCATAAAATTATATGTTGTAATGTCTCTCTGCTGACATTGAAGAGACTTTCTCTTTATTGGATGTAGCTACGGGGTTAAATAATTGTGGGGGAAGTAAAAGGGCTGCATTTTGAAATTGTTCGTAAACTTGAGTTCATGCAGAGTTCAGGTCAGTGGGGCAGACAGGAATTATTCGTAAACTTGAAATAATGCAAAGTTCAATTCACTGAGCACAGATGTTAAGTTGGTGCTTCACGTCCTCAGAATATGAAAAGCGTAGGTATCTCATGGCTGAATTTTTTATCAGGGGTGCATGTTTGTTACACATTCCTCATTAAACAAATATTCGTTATATTCTTTGAATTATGTGGCTATTTAGATGACATATTTTTGGTAATGGTACGATTTTACGGCTTTGTGGGCTTTTTTGTCTCCTGATGCATCTTCCATCGTGGACGTGATTTTTTATTGTAATGTTTAAAGAAAGTCTTCTGAAGAAGCAGCATGCGCTAGCGGCAGACATTATCTCAAGTATATGTATCTAGTTTGTAAAGAATTTATTATTATTTTGGTTTAATTCAGATGCAGGAGGAGACTAATATGAACTTGTGCCCGTCACCGAAGACTTATCTCGGTCAACACTAATAATTTCACATGTATAGGTTCTCGATACGCTTCTGCCCGTGGAGTATCAGTTTGTCTCACAGCAATGGTCTAATATTTGGGTTTTTGTTCATATGGGCACCCGAGTTTGTTGTTCCGTTGAATAATATTTATTGAATGTTCGTATTTTTTGGCATGAAATTTACTATGCAAGCCTCCTTCATAACGAAAATTGAATCGATGGTCACAGATAATGTAATGCGTTTTCTTCGAGGACAGCTAGATGAAAGGTCCAATAGTTTTCGTTCTGGGAGATGCCCTTTTTGACCCATTGTTGAGATTTTTATGTCTCACATTTTTTAATCAAATGTAGTATTCAATCATCCGCATCCGAAAACGATACCTCTCATGAATAACCCATGTCTTATCCTTCCAGCTGGAGAACTGATGACTCATTCAAAGAAAATATTATGACTTTTTCTATGATTTTGAATAACGAAAATATAACCTGCTCTATAAATTATAATAAGCAACGTCACAAAACTTGACGCAGGTGAGATAAAACTTAACGCAGGTGAGATGAAACTAATCTCAAAAACATTTTTACACTGAGATAGTCCATTTCCAAAATTTCAAGCCTCAAAATTTTGAAGCTGTAAGCGACGTTCGTTAGAACAATGATCAAGAATTGTTGAGTTAGACTCTTGAATGTAAAGCAATTCAATATGGCCACTGCAATAAAAAGGGTCTAGTGTTTAGGACATGCCGGCATATCTGGAGATCTGAATACTACCTGAACAACGACAAAATAAATCGAAGAGGTACGCTCTCGTTTTACCAATTAATCTTTACTTTGGCATCATTCGTCCTCCACAGTGAACTCATTTTATATTTTTATGAAAAATAATTCAATTCAAACATGGTATCTTCAAACATTGCTGCTTCGAAATTTTTTGAGCACTAACGAAGACATTCGGCTCAGCAGCAAGGTCATTGTCGATGACATATTTTGCAAGCATTTCCTTTCTGCATGCCCGATTCCATTCGGTGGTCATGTGTGAAGGTTATTTTCTATTTGACGATGCTTCCATTTGAATTCTAGAGCTGAGACAAGTTTCAATCTGCGCTGCAGGTGTCTCGAATATGTTCGACACAATTTTGGTACTGCCGTCAATTCCTGCAGAGAACACAGCGGTGCTCCTCCTCTGTTGCGGCAACTGCGAAAGGTTCGAAGCTTGCTAGAATTAAATAATATATAGATATTCACGCACACTGCACATTGATGCAACACAAATTTTTAACTGCAACGTGTTGACTTGGGAAAGCACTTCCACGAACGAAAATGAAAGCGAAACTGTTGTATGATATTGATTATGATCCAGGGTCGTGGAAGTGAGGTATAGAAATCTTTGGAAGACGAAATTAAAAGATCTCTAAGCAGAAAAGAAGGAAATTTTGGTCAAATATTTTCTACAATAACTCTTTAACAGATCCATGTACGCTTGTCATGAATGTACAAACTAATTCAAGTTAAATGTAGCAATTACAAGTGTGAATCCAGAACAATGCTATGACAAAAATGGAAAGCCTGCGCAATTGTCAATTTGACCGACCGTAGCATACAACGACTTGGAGTACGAGTGTAAGTGCCCTACAATTGTGGGTTAACAAAGTTAGCATGATACAAAAACTTTGATACGATATAATGCTCTTCAAACAACGCGTGACGACAATGTAGTATCATTCCATGCAGACTCGAGCAGCAACAGATAGTTTCTATGATGTATGTGCTACTCATTTGAAGGAAACTAATTTACTACTTTTTGTAACTCCTGCAATCGCTAATAAGCGACGTATTTAAGGAAAGTAAGGTAATTTTTTATTCTGACAAAATAACACTTTAAGGATGCACAGCTCTATGGGGTTGCCACAGAGTTTTGAGCGTCACTGCCTTCCTCTGAATGAAACGCTCCTGTAGACGGGTGTTTACACACATTCAAATGCTTTAGTACATGGCTTAAGATTTAACTGTACCTAAAATATTTACAATCGGCGTATTCCCCCGTTCATTCTGACTATTATTGATTAAATATAGTGTATGCGTCATATGCGGGGCGTTGTTACTCGTGAGAAAGAAGTATAAAGGAATTATCTGGAAAAACCTTACGAGTGTCCCGGATGGTACTTGAGTTAACCAGACAATGTTGCAAATTCGTTGGTGGGAGTACGGTAATCTCCTCCAGTTTAGAAGATAATTTTGCAAAGCCTTTGCTCGTTTAGTTCATTTCAGTGAAGAACCATTTTTGTACATGAAGAATGAGTTTGCGTTCAGACAGAAGCTGAAAGTCAGAAATTAATTAGATTCACTGCTTCAAATTTGTGTATCAAAAAGTCATTGTTCGTTTGTTCTCAGACTTCATGAGTGATCAGTTGTGTGTAAACGCTGGTCTGGGCAACCTCCGACCACATCCCTTTTTGCCCTTTTGTAGCTACTTGAAAACCGTCGAATTCTTCTAGATTTTTTCCCATTTTTGCAGCAACTTTGTAGCAGTTTGAGAAAAGACTTTCTGTACAATTAAATTACATTCAAGTTTTAATCTAGAATATCGTTTTCTCCAGTAGATGAAGCCGCCAGTTTGTTTTATTCAGAGAATCTATGGTATTAACTTCAGAATAGTTTTCACTGGCAAACTACGGTTTGTTTGAAGTGGTTAGAGCACAGAGTCTGACTTCAGTTCTCTTGAATGTTGTTGTCTAGTTGTCTTGAGCTCTAGAAACATGTAGAGTTTGGCTGGTTCAAACTCCAGAGAGCGATGTTGCAAGTTTTCAAACTTCTCTGATTTATAACATTTTAGTTGAACAGGTAAACGCATTTCAACTAATAGTTCAAAATTGGGCTTCAGTATGATAGTCTTCATATCTTTACGTAAAGGTTTGAGCGCCTGTCATTTCCAGTTGAAGAAGAATAGCTTTGTTTACGATTTTCTTCCATAGCGGTGAACCGATATCTTGCGTACCGTCACATCTGACTTTGCTATTTGTGCACACTAGTAATCGGATTTCTCTACAAAAAACCCAGACAGTGACTCGTTTTTGAAACTTTGCGGAATGGAGCCACCTCGCAAAATTTTCGTCTTTACGAGGAAGCCACCTTGCAAGTTCACCGAATATATTTTGCAGATTTTTTGGCTGGCCGTACAGTAATGGAACGCCCAAGTACACAGCAATATGCATCGACTGAAGAAAAACCCATGACGTTTTGAAACGTTCATTCTTTGTCAGCAGTAAAGCGGAAAACAAAAATATTTTGTATTGATCATAGGTAGTACATCCATGTTTGTAGCTGCATGCAAAAACTGAAGAAAAACCCATAAAATTCTGAAAACATTCATTCCTTTTCGGAAAAGTTTTGTCAAATTTCGTTGTTGACCGGAAGACTGGAAAAAGTTTGATTTTGTACTGTACATAAAGCACCATACCTGGAAACGACATACTTTCAAGAAGCTATATGCGTTAACCCTAGCATATCTAACTAGAGTTCGTGCAGCTGTAATTCAGTTTCTCTAGAAAGCTAAAGTGATCATAAGTGAGTCTGTTGAATTGAGTGGCGGGTGAGAGGGTCGTTTGAAGTGACTGAAGAGCGAGTGCCACAGCCTCAGAAACTATTCCTGTCACGTCCAATGAATCAATAAACCTCGTAGGAATCATGTCTGTCCCTGTGAGAATTATGTACATCTTTCGGATATATGTCTATCCTTGTAGGGAACATGTCTGTCCTAGGAATTATGTCTGTTCCTGTAGGATACATGAGTGTTCCTATAGAAACTATGCCTGTCCCTGTCGCAATCATGTCTGTTCCTGCAGGAATTCCATTAAAAATTATTTCTGGTCCTCGTATGGATTAGAATAGAATATACAAAATAGAACTGAAATTACTTAAAGATAGTCGGCTGCTTCCTCTAATGATTTTGAATTTATATCTTGATTTTTGCACCATCGTCTAATTTTATTTGCCATATTAAAAAAGTGCAAACATTTGTGACACTCATCGTTCGTAAGCGAATGTAAGAATAAATAAATATAATGTACAACCAGGCATGTTTCCTTGCAGCTGGATTACAAACTCTCGTGTAGGAGCAGAAATCTCTGTTATTTCTCGCAAGAATTTCCGATACAACATTCCGCAGCGCCAAGCCAGACAAAAATGTTTCGTTATAATGCATACTTTCTTGCCGAGACCAGATCCAGATCAATCTAAGTTTGAGTCGGGGCTTTTATAAAGTTTGCTGAATGGGTGAATTGGAGATAGAATATATTAAGTCCAAGTGATCGAATTTTATTCATAAAGAATTTATCCTACGTGATCGTATGGATGCAGCGTTACCTTCAAACGAGAGCTAATCAAATTCCACCCGCAGGTGACAGAGAATGTGCGAAAAAATTGTAAGTTCTTTCCCTACTATTTTTGAAGCATACAGGAACGGAACAAAGAATTTTTTCCACAATGTACTGTATGTCACATCAGTATCTGACTTGAGGATTGAGTTACACTGGTGAAGTTAACTTAAAACGAACCCTGCATAAAATGGCGTGTTACTCGCCCTTGCATGATTTTTTAAGATATATATTTTGTTGTCACGATTGTCAGGAAGGCTAGTTTCTTAAATTGAAAACCCAATTGTTAGACAAGCATATACATCTAGGGAAATACTTTCAGGGTAAAGCAGAGATGCAAGGGGGACAGGTCAAAATTTGTCACGCGTCAGATTAATTCGAATATCTTCCCAGCATCGTTCGCCGTATGTATATACGAGCTTGGAAATAAACATTTTCTACGGATATGACAACTACTCACAAAGACACACCCTGCAGGAGATGAATGCAGACATTGATTTTTTAAGTTGACTTTATAACTGCTACTGAACAACAGATTTGATCGATCCGAAACTTAACTTCCTAACACACCTTTCACTGTTTACTTATAAGTGTTCTAATATCCCCCAAACAATAAAGGTGGAAGACCGTGTAAGATATATCATCTTTTACTAAACCTCTCATAGCTAAGAGACTGGATGCAGTAACCAATCGTTAAATATGCAACACAAAATTCACATCCCATCTGGAAAATGAAATCAATAAACAGCTGCCACGATGTGACGACTGGGGATGAGGATGGTAGCTGCAACAACAGTCCAGCACCGTAAAATTCCGCGAGCGAATGCAGTTCATCAAAGATGATCTGATTAGGACGCTTCTGGAGCGGCCGAGGTTCTCAAGAGGATTATTCAAAGAGGACATCCTGCCTGCACCAAGTTAGATTAAATTTATGCATATATTTTGGTCTATATGTTAACTGAGATGTGGCTGAGAAGTTAAATTGGTGAATGCGGGATTTATAATTAGGGATCCTATTCTCAAGAGCGTAGTTTACGAGGTCATTTTTTTGAAACATATTTTGAGGCATTCTGTTGCAAAAAAGACAAAACAAATTTCTCAAGTGTTGAAGAATACAGTTGAGTGTCAGAAAAAAGTATTGAAGAATGGAACTCGAATCTGACTTTACATTTCCTGTTGCTGATTTACTGCCATAAGTGATATCATTTGTGCTGTAAAATTTTAGGATCATACAAATATTCATCTACAGCGGAAAGTGAAAAACCCATTCGCATGAGTCGTGCTTCCAGGAACTATTGATAGATCACAGACTTCCTCGCCAGTCTACCTATGCGGTAGTGGAAGACAGTAATATGTTCAGATGAGTCTTCTTTCACACTGTTTTTCACTTCTTTCACACGAATGACATCCCAAGCTTATAATACAGATTGCTTGTTGCTAAGAATGAACCATGGCGGGGGTCCTATGATGCTTTGGACAGCCATATCGTGATTTATGTGGTCCCCATGATAACTCTGCAAAGGCACATTACTGCCAAGAATTATGTGAACATTTTGGTCGATCATGTCCATCCCATGGTATAGACTTTATTCTCCAATGGTGATAATGTCTTCCCAGATGATAAAGTTCCTGTTCACACAGCTCGCATCGGCCAGGACTGGCTTTCTGAGCACGAGGGTGATTTTTCACATCTACTTTACGTATATGACCTTAATATTATTGAACCTTAGTGGTCTACACTGGAGGGGAAAGTGCGTGGTCATTATCCACCGTCATCATCGTTATCTAAACTTACCACCGTTTTGAAGGAAGAATGGTATAAGATTCCCTTGGCAAACATACAAGAACTGAATTTGTCCATTCTGGGAAGACTACAAGCTGTTTTGAATGCCAACCATTTTTTATACCTTATTAGGCAAAGAAACGTTTTTTTGGGCGTGTCTATATTTTTATGCGACCCATGTGGATAAAAATATATATGTAATTTGTCACCATAGTTATTAATAATCATCTGGTGTTAAATTCATCCATTACGTCTTCTGCTGTGATGTACATTTTTTAGTAGTATGTGCTGTTACAACTATACTTATAGTGATATTCTAATTAGTGACTTTTATCAGATTAGGGAGCTAATAATACAACTATGGTTATCTTCTAAACTGGATTTCAAACAGCAGTTTTTAATCATATAATACAGAATTATTTATATATGTACACTATTTGTGTCTAATTATTTCAGTCTTCATCCAAGAAGAAAAGCTTTGTTTGGAACTTGTATCTGAATCGATATAAAACATTAATTAATTCCAAACTATGCAGAAGTGAACGGCAGTTCGAGGTTCCACGGAGCCATTCTTGTGCTCCTCGTACGACGCTGTTGCGTATTTTGCAATGTTGATCCTTTTTATCATTTAGTTGGACTTTAACTTCCAAGCCCTGAACAATTCGTAAACAATTACAAAAAACTATATTAACTTTGTATATAAAGCGTTGTGAAAGCAGTAAATTCGACAATAAAGTGGATGAGAGTATACGAAGTTTCTTAGGCTGACAACAATTTTTAAGTCGAAAGAGACCTTCGAGGGAGGAAAGAACATCGAGGAAGAAGCAGCTCCACGACACATGATGGGGTAGTTGGGATATGAGACATGATGGGGTAGCTGGGATTTGAGACATGATGGGGTAGCTGGGATATGAGACATGATGGGGT
>VCRD01000091.1:446681-491511 GCA_006783055.1 Trinorchestia longiramus
TCTTAAGTGTTGAAGAATACAGTTGAGTGTCAGAAAAAAGTATTGAAGAATGGAACTCGAATCTGACTTTAGATTTCCTGTTGCTGATTTACTGCCATAAGTGATATCATTTGTGGTGTAAAATTATAGTATCATACAAATATTCATCTGCAGCGGAAAGTGAAAAATCTATTCACATGAGTTGTGCTTACAGGGACTATTGATAGATCGTGGACTTCCTCGCCAGTCTACCTATACGGTAGTGGAAGACATTAATATGTTCAGATGAGTCTTCTTTCACACTGTTTTTCACTTCTTTCACACGAATGACATCCCAAGCTTATAATACAGATTGCTTGTTGCTAAGAATGAACCATGGCGGGGGTCCTATGATACTTTGGGCAGCCATATCGTGATTTATGTGGTCCCCATGATAACTCTGCAAAGGCACATTACTGCCAAGAATTATGTGAACATTTTGGTCGATCATGTCCATCCCATGATATAGACTTTATTCCCCAATGGTGATGGTGTCTTCCCAGATGATAAAGTTCCTGTTCACACAACTCGCATCGGCCAGGACTGGCTTTCTGAGCACGAGGGTGATTTTTCACACCTACTTTACGTATATGACCTTAATATTATTGAACCTTAGTGGTCTACACTGGAGGGGGAAAGTGCGTGGTCATTATCCACCGCCATCATCGTTATCTAAACTTGACACCGTTTTGAAGGAAAAATGGTATAAGATTCCCTTTGCGAACATACAGGAACTGTATTTATCCATTCCGAGAAGACTACAAGCTGTTTTGAATGCCAACCATTTTTTTACACCTTCTTAGACAAGGAAACACGCATTTTGGGAGTTTCTATATTTTAATGCGACCCATGTGAATAAAAATATTAATGTAATCTGTCACCATAGTTATTAATAATCATTTGGTGTTAAATTCATCCATTACGTCTTCTGCTGTGATGTACATTTTTTAGTAGCATGTGCTGTTACAACTATACTTATAGTGATATTCTAATTAGTGACTTTTATCAGACTGGGGAGCTATTAATACAACTATGGTTGTTATCTTCTAGACTGGGATTCAAACAGCAGTTTTTAATCATATAATACAGAATTATTTATATATGTACACTATATGTGTCTAATTATTGCAGTCTTCTTCCAAGAAGATAAGCTTTGTTTGGAATTTGTATCTGAATCGATACAAAACACTTATTAATTCTAAACTATGCAGGAGTGAACGGCAGTTCGAGGCTCCACAAGGCCATTCTTGTGTTCTTCGTACGACGCTGTTGCAAATTTTGCAATGCTGATCCTTTTTATCATTTAGTTGGACTTTAACTTCCAAGTCTTGAACAATTCGTAAACAATTACAAAATATATATTAACTTTGTATTTAAAGCGTTGTGAAAGCAGTAAATTCGACAATAAAGTAGATGAGAGTATACGAAGTTTCTTAGGCTGACAACAATTCTTAAGTCGAAAGAGACCTTCGAAGGAGGAAAGAACATCGAGGAAGAATCGGCTCCACGACACATGATGGGGTAGCTGGGATTTGAGACGTGATGGGGTAGCTGGGATTTGAGACATGATGGGGTAGCTGGGATATGAGACATGATGGGGTAGCTGGGATTTGAGACATGATGGGGTAGCTGAGATTTGAGACATGATGGGGAAGCTGGGATTTAAAACATGATGGGGTAGCTGGGATCCACTGAAGTAAAAAGCGCACAAATGGAGCACGAGCTCCAGTTTGCAAAGTATTTGACTACGATTTTAAAACAGAGTTCCTGAAATCAGAAACTATAGATCTAGTTTCACAGATTTCAATGAAAATGTGTGCGTGAAATAAGTCATTCAATTCAGTATAAACCCATGGTAAATTCAAATTAAATGCTCCTAATATATATTCAATTTTCATTTATCTCTAATTAGGAGAATGAAAATTCCCGCTTAATTCCTTCGAGAGTATGAGGCAAGAAAGAGAAGTGAGGTCGCTCATCAATGCGGTCAGAGGTCTTGTTTCTTGAGAAGTTTGCTCTAAGAGTTGCCACGATTGTGACTTCCTAGTCCCGCATGCCACGAAAGCAGAAGTTTTTCACACGTAGAACTATGGTCCTTGTCTTTGAAAACTTATTTTATTTTTTGAACTTTCCTCGATTACATCAAAGTTGGGCTTGAAAGTCCTAGGTGGAACTTCTGGCCTCACGAAATTGGCTTTAGTTTTGCTCCTACTTCTCTTGGGTGTGCAGATATTAAAAATTTGGCCTATTTTTCATCAAGGAAATTTTCTTTGACGACGTCCCTGCCGTCCTCAGTATTAAAATTATATAATCAGTTAGATTTTTTTTTGAGAGTCAGTCAGAAATTGAGTTTTTTCCTGGTCAAATATTTCTTCGTTTCATTTAGAGAAGTACTTTCTGTATATTCTGTATTACTACACTCGTAATAATTAATAAGGAAATTATTATATCCACCTTCTAATTGATGAGCAAGGAATGTTTAGATTCGATAGCTTCAGTGCTATTATAATAGCGGTCAGACAATACTGACGATTGAGATATTGTAAAAATACTATAGTTCTTTTGTAGGAGCCAAAGACAAAGCGAATAGTTAATGAATATAAGTACACAAGTAACACTCGAAAATCACGAGAATAAAATTAAAAAAAACACTTTTGAATGTAACAAATGACTTTTTAAAAAGTTCCCAAAATGCAACTAGTAACAACACCAGGCAGAGCTGTCATCTTTTCAAATATGTCGCACAAACGTAAACGATGCGTTCAAATTGTTTGAGTGCAAAAATTTACCCGTGAACGCAGCCTTTGTCAGGCACATCAAACCAATTCAGCGACAGCATGCATTATGGGGAAGAACGGATAAAAAATCTACAACTACGTCTGGGAAATACACTGAATATCAATAAGTGTTGAGTTTAAAAGGAGCTTTTAGCATTGAATGCCAAAAGATATTTCGTGCTACACTGAGGGCGATAAAATGACTGGAAACGCTATTCACATGTCATGACAATTGGCATGTAATTACATAATAATTGATAAATATCTATGAAAAATTACGTTTCAAAAGCTGCTAGTATTTATCATGCTTCTGATAATGGACTCTCAAATTGACATTTTTCAGAGGAACCTCTAGGAGCCTGATATAGAATATTATACATTACTACCAATTTTCGGAAATATTTTAAAAATTCTATCGAGCAATGTTTTTGAGTAATATAATAATTGGCAGAGAGGTGACCTAATGAAACTTTTTTGGAATAGCTACGCGTATAAATAACTATCGTAAGTTTCAGTGAGATCACAAAATGGCGTCGTGCATTCATTCTGAAAAAGTGCCTACGAGTCTAACAAAACATTACTATCGCATACAGCTTTTCATTTGCAATATTACTTTTCTGACCACATGAGTTCATGGAAAAATTCAAACGCATAAATCTGGTTTGAATTTTTCCTAGACAGACCTAGTACAAGGTTGACAGTAGTAGCTAGGGTACCAGTGTCAACAGCACGGTGCTCTGTCTAACTGCACCAACGAATACCTCATTTTTATTGGACCAATTCTTCGACCGTATGATTAGCAGTTGAACGAACCCGGCTTGGCAGACTCAGATCACCGACCTCAGCCCCCTCAACTACTAGTTTTTGGGAGAAATGAAATCATTAATTGCTCATCAACAAAAGCCATCAATAATTGAAAATTTGAGGAGAATTCGGGGTGAACTACGAGAGCAATGAATAATTAAAAAACTTAAACATCCCGCCGCTAACTTCAATAGGACGTGTTCAAATCTGCGCTGAAATAACAAAATTGTTGAAATTCAAGCGGAATTTAGGTTTTGAGGTTGAGCATAAGAAAATCACTGGCATTCAATCTTTTTGAAATTGTTATTTCAATTTACGGTTGAAAATATTGGATGATGTTAATTCAAAAGGCCTTCGAATTTATAAAATCTTCATCAATATCCACTGTAGAGAAAGTGCAAGGTGTTTTTATGCCTTTGTTCGTTAGCTTCTTAGCTGACAGTTGACTATAATATTTTTCGAGAGATTGAGATACTTCTCCGAATTTCCCGATTCTCCATCGTTAAACCATGGAATCGATAGAGCTCGACCGTCCAGAATTGCTGACTATGACATTACCGTTTCGCTACGTTGTATTATTGATTCATCAAGCATAAAATAATATTTAACGCTGCAGTATCTCAAATTTTGACATTTAGGACGTGGCTCTACGTTAATCTATTTCTTATCCGTAGATATTATCTTCTGAGGGTGAATGTTTTTTAGCTAAAATCCATTAACAGAATTTACATTGCTGTCAGTTGTGCTGTTTGGTGTGTTCTTAACATTGGCAAAACATACTTCCGAGATTTCAAATGAAGATCAGTTCTCATGATTTTGTACGTCTTACTAATTAGCATGCTAAGGTCTCTTGAAATTCTACGAACTAATGTAACTAGATTCTTTCTCATTTCTTCTTGCAAAAGCGCATGAACAGGCAATGGCTTGCATGGACTTCCTTAGTATTTTATGATTTTCACGGCTTCATGGTAATTGAAAAAGATGAATCTCTTACTGAAATTACTATGCTGATACTTATTCCTTGCTCTTCTAACGATTACATACTTGGTGCAGAGTTTCCCTTCAACTGCTGCTGGCAGGATGCTGGCACTCCAGTGATTATGCATTCACGCTGGCATTCGCTGAACGTTTAAGCCGATATCGGCTTATATTTTGACTTGGGAAATTGAGCAAATTTTCATCTTCATTTAAAGATCGATAATATATATATATATATATATATATATATATATATATATATATACGCATAAACCCAGTATTAGGGATACTATTGGGCAGAGTAATGATCATTTATAACATTTCTTACGGTCGTAAATTCATTTCGTTTCTTTAAAAACTTAAAACACGCTGTATGTGTCTAGAAAAAGGAAACGTTGGTTGAATGCGTTTTCGCCGGGGCTCTGCTGACATGTGCTGAGTAACACAAAATGTGTATAATGAAATGTTGCAATTATTGTCATAATTTAAAACAAACAGAAGTTAAAAATAGGTCTATTATTTTGGCATCTTATTTCATCGACGCCCATTAATTTTCGATACCTAATCATCAACAGTCCTTTTACCTGCCCATTGCTTCTGATAAACATATCTTCCACTTCTTTACCCAATCACGCTTATTGACACTGAATACAAATAATTAGCATTAATTGCTAATTAATGTATTAATTAGCACCTTCTATAACCACTCATTTTATATCCATTTTCAACTCCTCAGTACAAACTTCATATATGTCAAAAAGTTCCAGGTAATAGAATAGCGGAAAGTTTCTATTTTTTGACACTTGAGTCATATAATCTTCTTTCCTTCTTAGTTTTGCATCTTAAGCTCAGCATCTGATTTCTTTGTGATAACCTTATCTTTTGGTCTCTTTAACGTGACCCTTCGTTTTTTCTTAAATTTTTAGCCACAAATGTTTTTGTTGAACGCTCGTTAAAATAGCCTCATCAGAAATTAAATATAACTAAGCTTTCACTTCCTTTTTTGTGTTTTTGATTTACTTCCTTTAACATTTAAAGCACTTGGCTTTTATATCCTACTCGGTTTATGTTGCTTCATTTCCACATTTATTTCCATCAGCCCATTCAATATTGTGTCTATTCACACGCATAAATGTTTTTAGCATCAGGATCTTCTACTAGATCTTCTTAGACGTAACGTAGTTCACTAGAATTCACGTTAACATCACTGCACATCCTAATTCACTTCCATTCGCATCTCTTCTTTACTCACACCTAGACTCTAACACCTATGAGTCTGAGACTCATTCCAGTCTGCGTGTTCCAGCCTTCCATCCTCTGCATGAGCGGAGTGGTTCAATGGAGGGCGCTAACGGGATGCCTCTAGCGTTGTTTGCCAGCTTTCCCTCCTAAGCCAACGCAATTGATTTGGTCTTTAACAAGCAAGACAATTCGACCCTAAACGCAGCTTTTCTTCCCTCAAACGGTTAAAGATGTTAAAGATCGTAAGGGGTTGTTGACAAAAAGCATTTGGCTTGCATTGCTGAAAGCGCAAGGATTTTGGGTACATGAACAAAGAAAAATGTATTGGTGAAGTTGATCATGAGATTGAAGAGAGGATGACCAAGCGCACGGGAACTAGTATAAAGCTAACAACTATCACTTATCGCTTTTGAACGAACTATGCCCAATAGAAATACGGTTCATCAAACTTTGAACTCAGCTTAAAACGAATAATGAATTTTAAAAATTGGCTGTAAAATGTGCTGAAATATATGGAATTACGTCAAACTTTATTAATCAGCGTTGAGTGGACTCATGATTGTTCGTTACTTGCAGTCATTCACATGCATTATATAAAATTTCAAGAATACACTGCATCAATAAAAAACCCTTAAGGTATAGCAAAATGCATCACGCTTGTGAAAAAAAATGACCAATATGATGTGCCAGCACTAGTTCTTCTCGCCAGTTTCTTTGACGAGAAATATCTCTAATTGTTTGATATGGCGTCGATTTTACGAGCCGTGTGTGTAAGAAAACTTTCTTCCAGATTCAGAATCAAAAATTAAATTTCAACATCGCTTCGTTGCTCTTAGGGTGTGCAACAAGCACTGTAAAATTAACAAGTAATTGAAATGAACTGCAGCGTCGTAATAATACTGGTTGCAATTACACTAAATTTACTTATTCTAAAATTACAATTAACACCAATACATTATTGCCCCTGCAAATAGAATAAATTATTCAGGTACCTTGCTTCGGAAGTGTTGAGTACACACAAGTAGCGACCTTTATATTTGTATTTAATGCTCTAAATATTCCATTTACATCTAATATATTTAGTTTACATCTACTATATTTAGTTCATAAATCCAGTAAAATTTTTAGCTTTACATTTAGAAAAAATAAGATATTTTCGTTAGGACTAAGAACTATTCGAATTTAAGGTAGTGCATTAACTGCCAGGTCAGAGTTTTAAGTTTTAACAGAATAATCGGTCAGTGCTTGACATTTTCAGCAGACGCTTCATGAAGGGTTAAAAAAATGAAAAATCTGATAAAAGATTGCGCTCGGCTGGTAATCATTCGATTCAAATGAAAGTTCATTATTGAAACGAAAAAGTTCTAACTTTCGTCAGTCGTGTAAGTTGCTGGTAACTTTACGTCCAAACTTGTTCACAAAGTTGATTGAATTGATGACAGTTTCTGTCATTCATACGACTAGCCGCTCCCTGTATGCAAAACGAACTCCTTTCCTTGCATTGGAATAAGTCGCTTATCTTTATTTGATTATTTTATCGTGTTCCCGACCCTCTTATCCACAAGAATAAACATGAAGTGTTTTCCCCACTCTAATATGCTGATGGTGCTCGTGAGAGCATCAGGTAAAATTTCTAATGCAAAAGTCTTTTCAATTTGTTTTCTATTTTCGCTCCTGTTATGATGTTTGTGTCTGTCAAGCTACGAGGGCAATCAGCTCACAATAAGGGCAAGGGCTACGAGCAGTTGTTACGACAACTCTGAACGATTCAAAACTAATTTAGCTCTTTGTAAGATAATATGCAGTACTTCATTACCCCTTTATGTAAGATAATAACCTTCATTAGCGCTGTATGCAAGACTAGTGTATATTCGCGTTAAAAATAACGAGTTTTAATTATCATGCTTTTGAAGGAAGAATTTGAAGCAACAGATTCTCAGACCTAATCAGAAAGTCTACGGATGTAACTCAATCGCTTAAGAAAATTTTATACATCAAAGTCTACGGATTTAACTACCAGTATTTAAGGGAGATTTCCAGTGTAATAACAAAAGAGAAATTACGCACAATTTTTTTATAAATTTATTTATTTAAGGAGAAACCTGGCGTTTTATTATATAGTGTTGATAATATGCGTTTCTATTTCTTTATATAAGCTAATATTCATGCCTCATTACCGCTCAAAGTAAGATAACAATACTTCATTACCTCTGCAAAGCCTGATTTCATCATCGGAAACAATCACACAAATTTGTACGATTTAAATAATACATCAATTTTCAGTTTAGCAGCATCAGCAGTCTACATTCCTTTGGTAGAAGTTCTGACCTCAACGACACAACAATGTGGCCTTATATGCACAAGCCTCCGCTGCTTAATTATCATATTGTCGAGACGGAGCAAAAATTGGTAGCAGAATTTTGAGTCTCTCTCAATACCCATCCAAAGCAGCTAATATTTTATTTTAAAATTAATCTCACTTCTTGTATATAAGTTAAGAAACTGCGTATGTCAATAATTTTGTATTTTGAAGTAATTATTAAATTTATATCAACTCAAAATCTGCAAATCGAAAACCAGGCTTATGTTATTGTTAGAAGACATCGATTATCCATGATGAGAAGTTCAGCTTATCAAAATCGAAAATAGAATAATTTTGAATTAAGAAGTGATTTAAAATCCTGAAGTTGTTCGAAAAGATTAGTTTTTTATTCATTAATTTATGTAGCGTTTAATAAAAGCGTGATGGTGACAAAGAAGAAAATTTAGTCAGAATTCTCTTTGAGCTTGTAATGCTCAGACATGAAACTTTTCTAAATCAAAGATCCAACGAGTTTCAATATTGTGCATGACGAGTCTTCTCTTTTTGGTCATCGTGAGTCATTTCACACATCACTTCTTTACTTCACACTCGACATTACGAGGGGAAAAACTAGTGTAATTTAGAGCACTTATCTGTTCGTAAAATATTCAGCCTTTATCCAGTCATTAAATGAAACTTTTCCAACGTCATACTTTATTCTAAATTTGTAGTCTGAAATTTTGTCGTCGATTGCTAAGCAATTTTTTAAAGTCAAGATAGTAGGAAAACTTTTAGAAATCTTTGGTGTTACACATCTTCCATCATTAGAAGTAGAATTACAACATATCATATCCGTCACATTAGTGTGTTTATATGTTTTATCCTGTTTCTCCTTTGATAATTATATATGAAATGCCTTGTTTTTCAGAACGACTTCCTATGAGTTCTATGACCTTAAGTGTCTTGCATTAGAGGTTTCTGAAAGATTAATAATGTTTTCGTGGAGAATGAAGCCGACGTGGCTTTGACTACTGCCTCCAAAGGTTCGATAGATCTTTGTTAAAAGGCAATGAAGCCATTAGAAAACCATTGAACTTCACAGAATCTTTTAGTAAAACAGAATAATCAACATCAATCAATGAGACTTAGATGCAAATAGCAGTCCAAGGCCTCAGTCAGATCAAATTTTAACGCGAGTTGCTGGTATTCCATCCTTGTTAATGGACCTAAATGCTCAATAGAAAAACATATTGAAATTGGCAAGTGTTTTCTTCGTCTTGAATAATAAGTCTCGTACATTAGTTACAGTTTGAAACTAGTTCCACATAAATCACTTTGTACTCCCTTTTGTTGTCAATTTCCAGATAACCTGACAGATTTATAAAACATTCTGATGTAAATTTCAATTTAATTTTTAGCCAAAAATATCCTTTGGTCATGATTTACATGCTGGAGTGCAACATCCATGAATTTTGTCTACATTTGAAAATACTAGTGATATTTTATATTCTTGTATTCGAATTTATGCAACTGGTTCATAATGAAAATTATGAGTTAAAAGAAAATAATATTGGCTGCAACTGCTATGTAACCATTCATGAATAGAGATACCATTGATACATGTCAATTTTGCTACTGTACAGCTGACACTGATTAGAATCTTCTGTTTGAGACTGACATTCGCTTTCATCTCTACGTTTGATAGCAATTAAAGAGTATTTAACCTGCATATTTCAAACCTTAGGTCATGAACAACAATTGCTGCAAAAATCATTAACATATTTTATTTGGAACATTTCGCTAAAAATCTATGGAAAGCAACTACTTTTAGGAGAAGTCAATAAATGAAAAACAAACATTTAATGTTTCAGAAGGTAAAAACTCTTACGTCGTTTTAAGTTTCGACTGCGAATGTGCTGTATAAGGATTGTAACAAGGATACGAGTTCATAAATCAAATAATTAAACAATATGTATGTTCGATAGTTGAAATTTGTTGATATTGACAGATTGTTTTCAAGAGATAAAGGAACATGTTCGTCTACTGCCATGAAGTGGTGAAAAACCAAGGTATCAAAACGCGTATGCTCTGTGACTTTCATGTAAAATGATAAATGGATAGAACCCATAGATCGGTATGCAAAATGCAAAAGTACATAATTTATAATTAACTAGTGTACCCGTGCCGTCAAAAATGATGGAGAATACTGTTGGAAATATATTAACTAAAATTACATATAAGAACACATTGCAATATATTTAGTTTTATACATATTTACAAAGGACAAACATTTTAATTGAGTATTTCTTTAATGACAACATTCCTAGTAAAAACTAAGACACTTAGTTTTCTACTGCTGCAATTGACTCTGCAATTCGTGTCATATTCGGGTACAATGTACCCGAATCATAGGGCAATACCCCGCCGAAATGGGCATCCACGATACGGATTCGAGTATACAGTATGGACCACAAAAAGTAAACCCAACTTCAAATGTTAATTACTTCACAGTGAATAAAGATATTTTAGTTCTGTTATTTGCATTAAGTGCAGAGAAATGTTCTCCATAAAAATATAAAGTTACATCAAATTGGTTCCACTTGTATCTCTCACCAATGAACTAAATAATAGCTGTAAAAATGTGAGTTGCACATGAAGTATATTAAGATTAGGATTGATAGCCAACTTTTACACATTACTAACTTTCGATAAAAATACTTAAGTTTCATTTGCTACATTACACACAGAGATACGTATCGTGAATGCAAAGCCTTATGTGAAAGTATGAATAAAGTTCAAATCGTCTGAAAATTAACACTTAAAGCTAAATTTCCAAATGACGAAGCCCATCGTTATGTAACTCACGAATGAACAACGCATTTTCATCAATAACGTCTACGCAGAAAGAAAGAGTTTAAAAGAAGTTCAAAATGAATTCGAACAGAGATTTCCTGAAAGCTCTCCAGCCATTAAGACTGTCTGGAAGACTGTTAATAAATTTAGAACACATGGTACTATTTCAAATCTAAACAAAGGAAATTCAGGACGATTGAAAACTGTAATAACCAACGAAAACATTGATCGTGTTCGACAAGTAATAACTGAAAATCCTAAGGTATCTAAAAGAAGAAATGGCACAGAATTGTCATCATCCTCCTTCCAAAGAATTGTTCGCAATGATTTGTAATATTATCCTTACAGAGCTAAAGTTAAACAACAACTTTTCGAAGGATATTACCCTCGTCGCTTAAGATTTGCTCGCTGGTTCACTGAACGTCCAGAAATTTTCACTAAATGGCTAGTAGTGGGAGATGAATGTGCATTTCATATGAATGAAGCAGTAAATAAGCAGATTTGTAGGCATTATGCACCGAAAAACTACCCTCCTGAAGAAAATACTTATAAAATCAGCATGAGTAGAGAAAAGGTGTCTCTTTGGTTGGGTTTGTGCGGCACCGGATCGGTAATTGGACCATTTTTTTTATGCTACAACGCTAAATAGTGACGAGTATTTGCAAATGTTAGACACAGAAATTATTCCACAACTTCAGATTGCTTACAGAAGATATTTTAATCGTATTTGGTGGATGCAAGGTGGTGCTCCCACACACAGAACACTAATCGTTAGTAATTATTTGCAAGACATGTTTGGAAGCAAAATAATAGCGCTTGGCCATGACGTTGAATGGCCACCCAGAAGCCCCGATCTTACACCTTGTGATTTTTTTCTGTGGGGCTATTTGAAGAACAAAGTGTATTTTTCACCGCCCCAGGATTTGGAGGAATTGCAGAATCGAATTAGAAGTGAAATAGACATTTTGAAAGACAATCCTGATGTAATTCAACGTGCTATGAAATCAATGAAAGTAATATGTGAAAAATGTTTCAACGCAGCTGGCCGCCATTTGCAATAAAAATATACATTTCGGTTGTGTATCTATTAATCCATTTCTGTTATGTTCTAGTAAGAGAATTGTTATAACTCGTTTTGAAATATTTTTAATCCAAATCTTCTGTAGAATAATATTACACTGACATTTTAATTTTTTAATCACATTTTTACAGCTATTATTTATCTCATTGGTGAGAGATAGAAGTGGAACCAATTTGAATTGACGATATTTATATAAAGAACATTTTTCTGCATTTAATACAAATAACAGACCTAAAATATCTTCATTCACTGTGAAGTAATTAACATTTAAAGTTGGGTTTACTTTTTTGTTGTCCATACTGTATAAGGCTCTGGATCTCTCTAATTTTTTTGAAAGTGACACGAAACATGTAAATAAATAAATAAATATATAAATAAATAAATACATAAACACACGACGGTCATTCTTAGTATTTGATTAGATTAGATGAATAGTCACATACAAAAAGATGGTGTCCTTTAAATGAAGAACATAGAAAAAAGAAAAATATATTTCTTGGTGTTCTTACACTCGACCCACAGAACGTTTTGAAGGATTTTTATAATATATTCTTGTCTATAACACAGTGTTTGCTCAGTTTTTAGTTTATTTTCCGTTCAAGCATTACAGTGCAGTTTTTTGTAATTAAATTATCAGTACTAATGGAATTAAATGCCTAATTTTGGTCTAGTATTTATATAATTTTGTGGTTCGTATTTTACCCATCCATTTAGAAGCTAAAATCTACCCTTAAATGTTTGTTTCTTGCCATCTGAAGGAATTGAACTGTCATTGCTTAGCTTTCATTCAATAAGAGCTGTTTTATTTGCATTTTTAGTTACTCTCTCGAAAAATAAGTTTTTTTATTCTCTGCTGATTTAATACTGAAAGGTTTATTAGTGCGTTTTCATATTAGTGCATTTTCAGCAATAATTAGCTGCTGGAAATGAGCGTTCTAATTTTCAGTACTTCCTTTTCTCCGATGACAGAGACAGATAAGTGGAAAGTACTCAATACAGTAAATATCAGCAACTACGTTACTGGCACACATTCAACGAAAAGTTTCTGCCATCTCCAAATGGTCTAGAGATCCCAAAGGAATTTTCTTTTCATTCGAAAAAGAGCTACTGGCCTGAATCGATCACTCCGACCTGTCTGAGGTGAACGAGAACTCAAATGTATCAATTTTTTTACGTTTTGTGACAGAAGAAACATTGCGGAAACATTTCCTACGAAAAAGTTCCAAGCTCAACATGCGAGAGAAATTTCATTGGTGAGAAGCTAAAAACTTCACTCTAGATGTGCAATATGATAAGATTTACATTTAATTCACTAATGAAACTGGCCTCACCTACATATGCAGCAAAAGTTTAATGAAAAAACGAGTCACTTTTTCCTGAATATGTACGATGTTTAATAATTGGCATTACAATTTTCAGAGCCCAGGTATATTGAACAAACAAATGTATACAAATGTAACAAGAGGAAAACAGTAGTTAGGATAGGTAATAGTTGAGAAACAGATGTGCATTCACAACAAGATGAAGACGCTTAGACCAGCACGAGTCACGTTTGATTTCTTGAGGGATTTTGGACCGTGCCTTTTTGAGTTTTGTTTTCAGTGTCTCGAAGTTTTTGGTTATGTGTCGCTGAGACTTTTCTTCCTGCATGAACCAGATGCCGTAATTGAGAAGATTCAGGTCCTGCGGTTATGGAGGCCATCCTCCTTCGAAATGAAGTGGGAAACATTGGATGTCAACTCATCATACATTTTCTTAGCTTCATGTGAGGGTGCCAACTTATATTGAAATGACCACTGGCGTGTTTTGACATAATTTTTTGCCCTAGGCAGTAATGGATCTGAAATTTTCTTGATTAATTTTACCTCTTCTTTCACAAGAACCAATGGACGTGTTCAGGTTTCAGCGATCACAGTCTGAACCATCACTGACTGACGCCGCTTCTTGTCAATCGAGTCAAAATCCGCGAGTCAATCTCATTCGTCTCAGACCAAAATCGATTATTTTGTAAGGTAAACTTTTGGTGGACACAAAATTTATTTTCGTCACTGAACTCTAGCTCAAGCAGCGTGCCTTTGCGGCTATGAGAGAGAAGGATTTATGCCTTTGCATGACGTTTGTTCACAGTTTTCACAAGCAACAGCTGTTTCTTTTGATGTTTGTAAGGAGAGGTCTTCAAATCTTTGAGGAAAATGGTGGAACATAGTTCTGACGAACACATTTTCCTTTTTTTCTAGATTTCTGGACTCTGGTGGATTTGACTCAGTCTTGAGGTTCTGGTAGTTCAAAGACGACTTTATCCAAGCCTATTCTTCACAAGTCCAGTCTCTTTGAGCCGCAACGACATTCTCCAAACGAGCATTGCGTTAACTTTTAAGGTTTTAGTAATATACGTCGTAGATTTTCCAACCCCATACGATTCTATAACAGCTATTATTTTATTTAAATAATTACCATTATAAAGGTAGATATCCAACCTGGAAAACATAAGTTCTCGCTAGTACACAAAAATGCGAATAAAGTGGAATATTAGCCTAATTAATTAATTTTACATTCGAATGCGACGATCAATATTGACAACCCTGTACGTACATCTGGAATTATTTAGTACCACAGTCGGCCATGACTCTATTTCTCAAAATAGTTTCGAAATTATCTTTTAATTCTACTGGCGAGTTGTGCTAGTTTTGTTTGGTTAAATTATTGGTTATTCGGAAAACTTTTTTAAAATACAAGATTCAAATTTCATTTGTTTTAATTTGAATATTGTTTCAGATGACTTGTTTTCGTATTCCTTCAGATTTAGTAATTAAATAACTTTTGTGGTCTGCTATAACAAAATTTTTACATTGTAATAGCTACAGCTTGATGAAATTTATTGTAATGACACTTGAGTGACGAACACAACTGTTTTTCATAATACATCATCATCATTTCCTTTCGATGAAAATGAAGGTATTTCTAATCAACTCAATAAAAAATTTCAAAATGAACAGGTTAATTTTTAGAAATTAGAAATATTATTCCCCTACAGGTCGTCTCTACTGTATGAACGTTAATAAATGTAGAGTTCCATGTTAACGCACTTATAGCGTCCAGTAAAATAGGCGCAGAAAAAGTCAATATTGTAAAATAATCAAAAGTGCAAAAACTTTTTCGTACTGCAAAGTTCACTATCATATGTGAGCGTAAGACAAAGAAAAACTCTTATGTAGGAGAACAATAGTAGAGTCATAAATTATTTTATAGTACCCACTTTTCTGTACTCATTTTTCTGGACTCAATGAATTAATGAGTTCAGTTACATAATTTAGAGTTTTTTTCGCATTCAACAAACAGAGTACGCTGAAGACTCATACTTACAATCAAGTGATGTCATTGACAGCATGAATCTTGCCAGGAAACCTACACGTCGCCTGATATTCCTAAGCTTTGCTCAACTGCTCGCATCCCGTAAACTGCGATCAAAAGTACATAACCTGGAAAGTTCTGCGAATTGAGTTGCTTCTCAAGCTACAGACATTCATGAATTCAGTTAGTTCAGCAAGCATCACGTGCATCAAATCAAGGGAAGCAAGAGCTTATGAGCCGTTCGAGGGCACCTCAGGTCTTCGTAAAGCGGCCATCCTAACGCTCTGAAGCCTGTGGCAAGATCAGCGGAGCCTTACGATCTGCTGAATATTGATGGCCTCAACTCGATTGTTCGCAACTGCTCTCCGAATTCATGTTTATTGAAAGCTGAACATAAACTCCGTGTGTGTTGACTCAATCAGTAGTGTCCGTAGTGTCGTGATGTAACTGCACAACTTTTTGTTCTCAATACATTATACAGTAATGCACTCGATACTTTCATCTGATGCAAGTACTGTGAACAGTTTCGTACTGTGCATAGTACTGTTGCTCTGCTCTGAGTGGAAATAAATTCATGGCAAACCTGCTCTTTCGTTTTCATTATTAATTTCAGTTTGCACTTGTTAATTTCGTTCCATTACAAAATTCTCCTCACTTTTCCATCTACCGTTTACTGTAATCGACAGATTTTTGTTTTCATTTATAAAGGTGAAGACACGTATCACTACCATTTTAAAGCTAAGAGTGGCTCTCTTCGTCTTTTGTTCCGTCACTGCATAGAAAATTTTTACTACTCACCGGGTTAAATGATTTTTGAGCAACAAGGTTACTCTTTAGGCATTCTATTTAACTATACAGTGGAGAAAAACTTATTGCCACGTCACTATTAATGTCTGCACTGCCGTCAAAATACTTGGATTTATGATCTGATACAAAAACATGGTTCATATGAAACGATTTTGTATGTGATTGGGTGGAGCGTTTTCTAGTCTTATTATGTTGAGAAGGCAAAACATGCGAAGTGTGAACTTTGTTTTTTTCAATGCTATACTGTACTTTCATAATACAAGCCTTAATTTCTAGAAATTTACTAATTACTCAAGTTACCACAATTGTGTCCTCAATTTTGAAATAATAATTTGATATAATAAATTTCCATGATAGGAGAATGTATAACTTCTAATGGCAGAAAATAAACCTACTTCGGATGCATTTTGAGTACATCGTGATCCTTGCAATGTGAGCGGGGTTGCATTTGCTAGAATAATATTCAAGCAGTTTGCTCAGACTCGCATTGTTCCAACATTTTGAATCATCGAAATGTTTGCATGCACATTCCCTGCTCCTCAACTAGTTGATGACTGCCATAAGAACGGGACAACGCACGCGTGGACGGGAAGAACGCCATTGAAAAGTAAATTTCTATCACGCTGAACGCGTGTGATCTTAATGCCCCACCATTTTTAGAAATTGAAAGGAGTTTACGTTGAATTTGTTTTCATTCTCCCCGTAGTAAAATAGTGAATGGGGTCAAAAAATTGTAAATTGTGATCACTATTCCACATCCAGTAGTTTTACTCTATCTGAAGTTTCATGGTGCTTCTTTCACTGGATTACAAATCATTTGATATTTTTTTGCCAATCGAGAATACCAAGTCACTAAACAATTGTTTCAGTCTAGAGTTAGTGTTTTAAGCACTTATTTTATTCATTTCTTCGTCACGCTAACAAAGAAATCAAATATCTATAATAAGACACGTCATGTCTAATTATTACCCATATTTTTATTTTGTGTTTAATTTAACAAAACTAGAATAGGAATCGAACAATATCATATGCATCAATTTGCCTAATTTCTCGAAAAAACGTGCCCGATGCACAAAAGCATTCATTAGGAGAACGAACATGCGAAGAATAAAATTGTAGTGAACCTTAGAGCTACGCGCTAGCAATGCATCTAAAAAGCTTTCCTACTCAGCCTCGGAAGCTGAAGATCTTTGTTCCATAAAAACGTTTTCTCTTCATGATTTTATGGCCACCTTGACTTTTTTTTGACACGTCCCCTGGAGGCACCCACCAAATTTTATAAATTCCTTTACGGTGTCACGAGTGCTCAAATTGGGGCTCGGCTCTTTAAAGCAATTCCCAAGCGAGGTCAGGCCTATATACAGTATATATATCTAGCATAATGCAAGATTTGTTAACTTTCTCAAAGAAAAGCTCTTTGGGGCTCACAGTGAAGACACATATTGCAGCGAGATGCTTCAAGGCTGACAGAAGATGTCCCACATCATTGAAAATAACTGCGCTTTGCAACATTCCTGTGCCAAATTTCATTATTCTTTTTTCTAATTTTGTAGCAATTACTTCACAAAGAGGAAGATGAAAAGGAATGTTTTGCAAAGGGTTTGAATCTTATTTTATCTCGATGACACAAGATACTACAAAAATTTCAAGGTTACGGAATTATTTTCTAAAATTCTGGTAATAATTTTGCGTTAAAGGAAGCTTCACAAATACTCAAAATTATGCGGGGCTGACAAAAGAGAATTAAGAAAAGCATATTTACCGCAACCTAAATAGAGAGGTCGTTAATTTATTGTACTGAAAGGCTGTTCAGATAGTGTGATGATCATTATGAGATTAAAACGAGTAAGAAATCCCGAAGCAGTTGTTATCGAGCACAATTTTGAGTAAACTTACCTTTAGCTGAGAATTCTTTGAGCACATAATGATAAAAGGATTAAAATGCTACATTACAGTTAGGGTAAACGGAGGTTTGCTTTGAGGTAGTGCAGTATAGAACTTAAAAAATCAGAACAATAGGTAACTCGTAGAAGCACAATCCTGCTGCAAGAATGCTTCACTCTGGCATTCCTTCCTTAATTGGAACGGTTTCAATGTACATTATGAAAAGTTGGATGCTAACTAAGGAAGGTTCTAGGATTCTCTGACTCTTGTGAAGAGACTGGAGTTAGTCGTAAAATATTGCCAGCATGGAAACAACGCCAAACTTGGGGACACAAACTTCCGAGTTTAGGAGACCTTAAGAAATTTGCGTCTTTTGCCACAAAAGATATTTTCCTTCTATCTGTTCCCTTTCTTCCATTACACTGTCATAAAATTTGATTTCTATGTGTATTTGTTCTATTTATTCATTCCTATTAGAACTAGAAACTTTCGGCTACATAAATACTGATCAATAGACTTAGTAAGGAATAAGGATAATTATGGTATGGTGATAATAAAACAAAAGGAACTGCTAAATCAATTGAAAAGGGTAAATGCTAGCTGATACAAACTAATTCAAATAAGTTAGTTAACTGAATGTAGACATATATATGTATATACCGTACATGGAATGTGTAAATGTGTAAACATACATACACATTTGTCAGAAAATGCAATGCCATGCATGGAAGTTTATTTGTGATTTGCAAAATAATATAAGATTTACCAACACTGTATAATAAAACGCCATGTGTGTCCTTAAATAAATTCATTTATATATATTTTTGTCGTGCGCAATTTCTCCTATTTTATTACAATGGGACTCTCCCTTAAATACTGGTATTTAAATCAATAGACTTTCAGGTATATAGATCTTAACCGCTGGAGTTAAATCCGTAGACTTTCTGATTTGGTCTGAGAATCTGTTGCTTTAAGCTCTTCTTTCAAATGCATGATATTAAAACCCGTTATTTTTAACGAGCATACACACTAGTTCAAAATATAACGTATGTCAGTTAAGAAATCACTAGCTCCATAGAGAGTCAAATAGCGATTTCAGTTGCTGATTTTTCTCAGTAAATCATTTTTGTCAGTAAATTCATGAGAGTACGTCCCAATTTTAGTCGCACCTCTGACAGAAGTAGTGATGAAAGTCAGTATAAATCATAACACTCGTTCATTGTACCTGCATTGAAGCTGAATTATCACTCATAGTACTTATTTGCACGTTCACACCTGCTCATATAACAGTCAGAAGAGTTGCCACGAACTCCTTTCAGTGTTACTAAATTTAAAGTTCGCTCAAGATTCAGTATCTAATAGAATCAGTGAATTACTTCAATTGTTAGGGACTTCCAGGAGCATATCAATCTTGCTGCACTGTTTAATTCATCTCAGATACCTCATTGAACTTTGCAAACTTGAATAGCTAACCTTAATTATTTCTAAAGGATTAACTGAAGCTGCACACACTAACAAAAAATAACTTCCTTGTAATGAATTAGTCAAATAATTTAAATTTTAATCAGTCATGACGTCAATTTGACTGGTACTTTTTGTTTCAAGGAAAAATGACCAAGAAACGTACTTGATTAGTACTAGGTAGAGCTGAGAAGTTTTGGTGGGTGCTTCGACTTGACATGACGACAGAGAGTCAGGAACTTTCTCCCTGGTCGCACAGTCAGAGACTCCAGCGATGCGATGAGTGGTAAACGACGGAGGCATCGTTTAATGTAACGGTTATCGTTATGACCACGATGATGGCCGATTAATTTCAGCACGAGAATGGCTGGACCTTGTAGCTTCCGTCCAATTTTTTAACATGTAAACTTCTTTCAATGAATAGTCAAGTGTGTACTCTTCATTGAGCTTTATGTTTCAGCAGCCGGCGTTGAGTTCCATGAGCAGACGATCCAATATTTTTGGTTGCTCACTCAATTAGAACCTATTAATAATGTTCAAGTGCAAACATCTTTTTTCACTTATACGAAACAAATTCAGAATTCTTTGCTCATGTTATGACGAAGTGAATGTACCACGCAAATGATGAACACATTAGGCGAGTCAAATAGTGACACTATTTGGAGTTGCGATACAAATCGTGATTTGAAATTGCACGATGTTACGGTAATACGTGTTGGTAATGCGATTCTCCGTGTTCGTAGTTCATTCATGATGCAATTGAACCAAATAAATTCAGAATTTCACTCTTTACTCATAAAAATATTTCAAACTTCGTCGCAAAGTATTTTCAAACAACTGTTGCATCAAAAAATGTTTTTGAGGCGTTTACATCGATTATTATGAAGTGACAGGCTACCACACATGGGGTTAAGCACTATTTGCTGCAGGAGTTTAGAAAGTGACAGTAGAAGTGATGATTTCCCACAATTTACCATTTTAAGAAATGGTCACAGTTCTTACACTAAAAATTCACTGAAGAAGACAGAGGCAACTTCAACATTGGATTGATTGCAATCCTTTCTGTCAAATTTCTTCTGTAATTGCGCTCTGGAATTATTACTTCCATTCCCTGACCATTAACTTTATCCTTTCTTCTGGCAGGAAAATAATCCCTTTTTGCATGCGATAAGTTTCATTAGAGGCTGAAAGCGTCTCCTGAATGAGACGTCAATGAAATCCCTCTTCGAGGTTATGGCTGAGAGAAATTAGAAAGACTTCCGTAAATGGAAGTCTGGCGTAGGATGGAAATTTTTAAGTTCGGTGAATTATGACCTAAGGGATACAAAGCTGGCGACTAAACGCTGCCTGTATCTGATCTTTCATCATACTTTCGTTCGAAGACCTTCATTTTGACGAAACTGTTATTTTAGGCCTCTGGAAGTATTGAGGTTTGCGTAAGTTTTTCTTAAAGAATGCTTTGAACGTTACAGTTTTTATGGGTTCGTACGTCAGTAAAATTTAAACGATTATCATAATGCTGTATCCGATCTTTCTAATACATCAGTACTAATTTACTTACAAGTTATTATGACCGTTCTATCACTATCTGAATGATAGAATGGAAAATTCTATCACAAATTCCCCATATCACAGATTTACTACAGATCGTCGTGAATAACACAATGACACAAATAGATAGCCCTCTCTTCTTAGCTTTCCAGTTCAAATGAATTTGAGCTTCCTAATAATTCCCATAACATTCGTATCGATAAAATATTGCGAATTAAAATGGCCTCCAAAAAAGACTGGTATTTTCATTTTTTCTCTGGATGTGTCTTTAACTCCTGATTTATATGGTGACAATACTTCAGCGTTCAAAGTTGTGTTCGCCATTTTGTCCAAAGTAAATCTTATTAAAGTACTGAGGATTTCATTTCTATTGCCTGCGAAGCTAAACCTTGAAGTGTATCAGAGAAGAAAAAATAGACAGAAGAAATTAGTTTCAGCTCCGAAGAGCACTGGATTGACACTGAAAGAATTTTTCGAGCAAAATCTTCTTTTCATTTAAAAAAATGAGACAGTTTAAGATTATTGCCAAGTGTCTGGTGTTCAATAAAAATCAAATAGCTATTAGAGCAATCCTGCTTTGCAATTAACAACAGACAGTTGAGCTCAGAACTCCGACAAAAAGCTTGTAACAAACTGCTGCGTCCATAAATGAATTGGGAGTCGATAGAGCGAAGCACAAGTCATTGTTCCAAAATATAATTAGAATAAGAAACCTCTCGGTGCAAAATTTCAAAAACTAGGAGAACACTTTGCAAGTCATTATTTTTCGAACATATTGATACATTATTTTTTTGTCGAAACACAAGTTCGTTGAATGAAGGCCGTTGGTTCACCGTTAGCAAAAAATGTAAGCTTGCCTTATCGGCTTACGAGAGACCACCGCTCGAGCAGTGACAGTTCTCCCAGATTTTTATTTCGCCCCTGGGAACCAATTTCAATTATTTCCTGCACTCAATTAAAAGTTATGAGAAATTTTCTTCTATGCAGTGGTTCAGTTTTCATATTCTTAGCTTAATGGTCCGCCATGGGTAAGGCTGGATTTTAAAGGACGATGTAAATGTCGTCTTTTTCAAAACAAGCAGTAAAAGAAGGCCACGTTAAAGAAGGGTTTCATCAAATGTTCTGCTCTAGATGTTTTGGAGAGCGACTGTTAATTGTTGATAAAAGCAAGAAAACTGAATTGTGGTATTGGAAGCTCAATACTCACTATAGAAAAGTCAAGCTGTGCATGAATAATGAGCAAGGAAAATCAAAGTACATCGAAATGTGCAGAATGAAAGGCAGAGATTAAACACTTCGCATATTGCCCAGGATAAATCAAGTTCTTGAGTGTGATGGGGAAGAATAATTCCAATTTATAAATGTGATGAGAATCATGAATAAAATTGTCAAAGGATGATAAAGTGGATAGCAACATTTTTTTGCTATCAAAAGTAATTATTTCATGTTGAACGCAATTACTGAAAGTACATTGAATAAACAACTCAGATTACAGACTACATTGAAATGAATGTATTACTTTTCACGATTACTAATTTAGAGAGTAATTGACCGAAACCAACACTTTGTAAAATTACCCCTGCAATACAACGTAATATTATTTGCATGAAACCCACATAAATCTCTTTTGCTTTCTTTCCAATTTGATTCAGTAACGAGGGCTGAGAACTCTAAAGAACTTTTTACAATTTACTGTTTAGGCTTTTTATGAAGAGCCCGGCGACGGATATTAGGATGCATTTCAGACCGAGAATTTGGCATGGTGACGACTGAGTGCAAAGTGCAGAAACCTGCACTCCGGACACCATAGAAAGCAATTGAGTCACTCATTGAAAACCTTATAGAAAAGCTTGGGGTCTGCAGGCAGACATTGGAAACCTGACTTGAAAAGAGAGATGTTTGATGCATTGGGTGATGAATGAGTGGAAAGATTGAAAAATGGTCTTCGCATTATGATTTATGGGAAAGTGATTCATAAATACATTAATGAACCAAATTAAGAACTACTGAGCAAAACACATTTGAAATAAATACAAAAAAAAACTCAGAAAGACTAAAGAAATATAAGAGATCAGCTCGAGAGGATACAACAAAAAATGTTTTATATAATTGAAGTATACATAATTGAAATAGCTTACAAGTATGATTATTCTCCATATCAAAAAAATGTTGCTTGACACTCGGTATTTAAAAGAATTTGTAAATTGAAAACTAACCTGGATAACTCATTTATTATTCAAATAATGCAAGTTCTCATTAAAATAAAAGTTTGTGTCTGATTTTTTAATGTACTCAATTCTTGTAGCTGCATTTCGTTCCCTTTGAATAAAAAATAATGTTTCTATGTATTAACTTTGACGGTTGAAATACCGCCTATCAAGGTTAGGAAAGGATCAGGAGGACAATAGTAATAAGGACGTTGTACAAATGAACACAATAAGCTTCTCAAGCACCGGAGGATTAAATTATTTTTGCAGTAAAAACTTACACGAGTTTCTCTCCCAGGAGATTCTTAGCCCTGACATCATTGATTTAAAAAGCCCATTCCATTAACTAAGAACATATCATAGTTTTCAATGTATCGAAGGTACTATACTTTAAACCAAAAATAACAAGGAAGTGAGAAAAAGTTCGATATCTTTTTGCTTCCGATTAACTGACAAAAACACTTTGTCGAGTCACTACCAGCTCTGAGCGACAAATTTTGGTGGCCAACCTGTTGAACGAGAGGTAATGAAACGTGACAAAAAATCCCGTGGAGTTTTAGGCACAAAATCTGAACAGGAGTTTTCCTTCTCACTGATCCTATGAATCGAGCGGCACGTGAGACTTGGGTGATTATTGACTTTTCATGGCAGACACGACTTTCAGAAAAAATTAATTTCATCAAAGTGTTTTAAATGTAACAGGGAATGGGGCAGATCATTAGGTGTCATGACCGAGTGTAAAGAATCGTGCCCGATCCTGGTTTAGTTTTATCGGCATTTTTCAGTTTCCTGGAACGATTGCGGCCTGTATGAACGGTTTTGATCATTATGGAAATATTCTTATGCTGAAATAAATGCATTATTAGGTTGCACCCAGTACCTAGAAAGAAATCATGAGCTAATGCAGAAACATTACACAAACTATCATTAGATGGGAAAAAACTTGCAATTTGTATTTTTTTTGGCCTAATTGCTTCCACTTGAAAGCAAAGAACACAACTGGGTAAGACACCTACACTGAAGTTGCTTGATATTGTTTACTGTCGTTTACTAGATCCGGATGACGTTGTGGTATTGAATTTATGAGGTGGTGCATGATGTGGTGTTGACTTTATGAGGTTGTGCATGATGTGGTGTTAACTTTGTGAGGTTGTGCATGATGTGGTGTTGACTTTGTGAGGTTGTGCATGATGTGGTGTTGACTTTATGAGGTTGTGCATGATGTGGTGTTGATTTTATGAGGGTGTGCGTGATGTGGTGTTGAGTTTGTGAGGTTGTGCCTGACGCGGTGTTGATTTTGTGAGGTTGTTCATGACGTGGTGTGGAATTTGTGAGATTTTGCATGATGTGGTGTTGACTATGTGAGGTAGTGCATGGCGTGGTATTGACTTTGTGGGATATTTCTTAGTGGGTTGCATAAAAAAAATTCCTAAAAAATTAAATAGATACAGTTTAAACTGTTCCGTATGCTAAAAGCATGTATCGCATTTTAACGGACAAGCATCTACCTAATTTGTCGCTAGTTTAGGCAATTCAACTAGCATCAATGAACTAGTGAACTAAAACAAGTCGAAATGATCCAACAGATACACGAACAGTAGCCCGAAGGGTAAGGAATAAGAGGATTGAGAGAGTTTTATGAAATGGATTAAAATACTTATTACATTCATCCAAAATAAGCCACAGTAACAAGAAAATAAAACAATGAAGTAAAATTAAAATGATGTGGTACAAAATATACTATAAGTCTGTATGTAGTATACTATATGAATATTTTTGTATCTTCGTTTTGTCATATTTTGCTACAGCCTTACATTCCTGCACAACTAATATCAAATTATTTTCCTTCGAAACATGCGATACTTGGTGTTCTTTCCTCCAAAAAATATTTCCTATATATTCCAATTATTATGCATAATCTAAAAGTAATATTATAAAAGATGTTCTCTTTCTCATATTTCTTATGAATAATAAATTAACTTTGCCGTTGTTGCAGTGTCGCTTCCTGTCAGTGACACCCTCACCTTGCCTTGCCGAGCAACTGATATCGGATTATCCTATCCTACAACCGTATTATTTTCTCATCTGCATGATGGACGCTCGAAAACTTTGAGAAATCGGTGTTTCTTCGGCGTCCCAGAAAACTGCATTGCTGAGGATTTCTTTACAACATTCAGAACCGTATGCTGCTGCTAACATTGACTAGGAATATTGCGTATACTTAGCTTTGATGATCCCAATTTTTCTCACCCTCCGAAAGGGAATCTTCTTATAACAAAGTGTGAGTTCTACATTTTGGGATTTGAGTTTTTGTAAATTTAATTGAGGGTTATATGATAAAATTTACACAACTACTGATGTTTTCAGTAAGAATGAATGGTGTTAGCACAGACAGAATGAACTGCAGTTACGATTAAAAGGAAAAAATGGATTCTGTCATGTTTTATAGAGTAGCTGTAGCTGTTCTTCAATCTCACAAACCGGTCCCGACCAAATGTGAGAATTTATGTTATTAAAAAAATATTCTCGTACGTAATGCTATGATATTAGGGCAAATAAACTATGAAAACTGATACGCTTCAAACTTCAATGTCTTATTCCATGAAGTTCAGCACCTAATGCAATGCATCAGGTGTGATTCTTTCAATTTTTGACTAAAATTACGTTTATTTCTGTGTACCTTTTTGAGAACAAAGAATTATCATGATCTCAATTCAATATATTTTTAGAAATATCATATATAGTGCCCTACTATTAGCGCAAAATTTGGTGGAAACTAATATTAATTTATAATGACACATCTAAAGAACTCATTTTTTTGCAGTGTACTGAGAATATAACCAGAAGCACTCTGTTATATTCCTAGTAATAATTGAGGTTTACCTCTATTTTAAGTGCAGTTGTTAAGGTTTGGTTGAAGCCACGCTACTAGACAACGAGTTCAATACTGGGATGCGAAAAATGCCCTCGTTATGTAGTACTCAACAACAACGTGCTACACCCGTCACCACGGAGAACAATATTCCGAGTGTGTTACCAAGCATCTTTAGAACATAGCAAAGGTCAACATCACATTACCCTCGTAATTACATGAGTACCACTTCTGAACTAAAAGAAAACCAACAATGATATAATTTCAAGGCACTGCTCATACTCATTCGTTTTCTTTCTCTTCAAGCCTCATATGTTCTTACTCTGGACGAAAATTGAGTATGAATAAGAGGGTCACAATATCGGTTATGTCCTTCAACAGATTATATTACAGAGTTTGAACGGAATTACGTCAGATAAAGAAAAATTTAGTTCCACGTTGTGCCCGCGAGAATATTTTATGACACGGAATTAAAAGTTTTCCCTTTTTCAACGATACACATGCGGTTACATCATGCTTCATGGCACGTCGATTTGAGGAACATGTTTTTCTATATGTTCTGATATTGGAAGAATATTCCACTAAATTTTCATATCAACGTCAAGTAAGAAAGCTATTATCCATTTGAATTGCCATAGGGGATTTGAATTGGTTCCAAACCACATCAGAGCAGAAACTTCAAATATTTTGGATACTGGCCTTACCATTCATTATGATAAAGAATGTCAAAAACAAGATGTTTGACTCGCCACTTCGATCTTCAGACTGCTCTCAATTTGTTCATGATTCGTCGGAAAATCATAGACGAATTCTATTATGTAAACGTCCATTACTCCATTAACTTCTTCATTTCACGCATGCTTGAAATAAAGCATGATATCAAGAAAAATACTCGTACATAAGTATTTTACAGGATATATAAGGACAGGTTTTGAGAAGGAAAGCTGTTCCCAAGGTGTTCGCATGAATATCTGGCTCCATAACCGCAGCCAAACAAAGCGATGCATGACGTCTTACATCGCTGGCTCAAGCATCGGGCCGTGCATGACTGACTTGTCTGATGTTGGTGTCGTCAGAAATAATCTTGTCCACGCGCAGACAAAACACAGAGCTAGAGCTGAGTGTCGTCAACAACCTGCACTGCAGAGGGGAAGCCTGACGTGTGATGTGCTTCATACGTGCAAAGCGTCAAGGATGAAAGCAGTCAAACGTAGTCCACTGCATCAACAGCGCTCAGAAGGGATCTTTGATTTGAATATACGTGTATACCTTACTCGAGTTTTTTCCATAGATATGGGTTGCCGAATCTCAACAGAAAATGCATATAAAAAGATTTTTATAAAATAAAAGTACGAGTCCTTTATTCAGATATACGCTCTTTGAATTGTAATTTATAAGTTTTTTTATTCATGGAATTTCACTCAATAAGTCGTTGTTCTAATAAATTTATACAACAAGGTAAAATCATGCTACTGCCTACCAAGCACTTACCAATAGTTTAAAAAAACATCTAGCACATATAAAGACCATCTAGAACATATAGAGACCAGCCATAACATTTAGAGGCATCTAAAATTTCTAGAACTCTCCAAAACATGTCTAGAGACATCCAGACCATCTAGATACAGGGTGGGGCATACATACTGTTTCAAAACAAAACTTATTTTTTCTTTAAAAACGCATTTATTTCAGTGTCTAACTTTACCAAATACTAAGTAATTTACTAATGTACGACTACAAAAAAGATTATTCAAAATGCTTTCTGTTTGCCTTCACTATTTAACGAGGTATTACACCAGTATTACATCCTACTAACTCTATGTCCCTAACTCCTTAAGGCTAATGTATGATTGAGATAAATGCTCATGACATGAACGCCTATGCGTGAGTGATATGTGTTCACATGACTAAATTGACTTACGTGGTTAAGGTGTACGAGCATGACTGATGGATTTACTTTAGACGGCATGGGACTTCGGTATTGAACCAAGAATGGGCCAAACGGCTCGTTCCTATTGCCTTATTCTATTCCAGATCTTTTATTAAAGTATTTAATGACCACACGAACTATGATACTTCTAAGGGTATTTTCTGCCAGCATTTATTCAATTTTCACTTTAGAGCTTTGATAATCTGGCAAGGAGTAGAGCTGGCTTCATATTGATAATTAGTTCTATAATATTACATTCGATTAATATTTGTAAACTAATAATTATTAAAATTAGTTTGAAAACATGTAACAAACATTATGCCCCACCCTGTACAACCAGAACATTTAGAGACATCAGAAAAATCCAGAGACATTCAGAACATGTAGTCATCCAGAACATGTAGTCATTCAGAATATCAAGAAACCATCTTTTGGCTGGAGAAAAAATTTCGTGAGCACCAACATCACAATCTGCGTACGAATGTTGCACGAATGAATAGTTAACAGTGTTGATTTCTTTCTTGGGTGCTAAAGGGAATTTTTGTGTGATGCTGATCATTAACAGAGCCTTATTGCTTCAAGGGTAAGGGTTGCCTTCATGCAAGTTCTTATCATGCATTTAATGATTACCGTTAACAAGTAAATCTCAAAAGATGAAGAGCATTAAAGTAATTTGCCCGTGAACCTTAGACTTCAAACTATTACATTACTCGTTTCCACTAGACGATTTCAGTTGCTTCTACAGCTTAATGATACTCTCGACATTTATACAGCAGTTAGTCCATTCTAATGAGTTAGTGCAAGTCTCATATCTTCCTTTATTTTTCTTTATTTTTGTGTTCTTTACTTCCGTTTTTACTCTACTCTGTTTCACTTCAGTTCAGTTTGAACTAGTGTTCCCTCAGTATATTTTACTGTAGAACGAAAAAGAAAAAAATTAAAATTAACGCTTAGCGTTCTAAAATACAAAATGTTTGATCCTCAATTGAGATTTTTTGCCCCCTATTTTAAATGATCCAGTCATTTTGAATTGCTACCTGTACTTGTAGCGCGTTACTATTTGTGTAGGACTTTGATGATTTTGATTTTTGAAATGGAAATGGCAAGTATGAGAACATAGCATGGAAAATAAATTTTTAGGTCCATTTGTGGTTATACATCTGCTTGTTTTTCAAATCTTAATATTATGAATTAGTAGTTTGAATATTTTAATGATTTCCATTGAATCCCTCCCTCTGAAGAAATTTGAACAAAGATGATGCAGATACAAGTACTTCTTGTTTTGTATTTGATACAAAATCAACGACAATGATTTCAGCAGCCATAATTGATACGTAGCTTCTTGACCAGATGATCGTATGGTTGTACAATACGACACGCTTCTCGCACCACAACCTAATTCCAGAAGTGAGAGAACTAAGAAACCTGTCCTGTTCACAATGTTTTGTATTAATGTAATGCATGAATTCTAGACATGAGAGGAAACTAACGAGGCACATTGTTACAGTTGATGCTACAGCAACGTAGGCCATGTGTTTTCATGAGATAGTGTAGCCGAGGGCGTTGCCTGCCTACCACATTATTTATACTAAACACTCCCTCTGGACGGAAACGGCTGGGACATACGACTTTTGATTTTGATCAGAAAAAGTTGGTACAAAGAGAAAAGCAAGCTAAAAATTTAACTCATGCATCATACTTCCAACGTTATACATCATATTGTTTAAAAAGTACAGGGAAAAGAGTGAAGAATTATTTTCCCGAATGTTTCCGGGAATATTAGTGCCGGAATGTTTTCCTAAGTGATCAATTTTTCAAAACCACTGAAAGTATTTTGCAGTTATGAATTTTTTAATTCTTTCAGTGAATATGATTAAAATTAAATCTGTTTTCATTAAAACAATAAACTTTTCAATGAAATGTAAACTGCTTATCTCTACAAGTTTTTTCTGGTAGTTTTGGATTTTATATTATTGTTACTGTAGTTATTTTAACTATAATAAACAAAAATTTCTGCGAGTTGTGCTGGACTTATACAAATTAAATAAAATATTAATTCTAAAATGAGTCAAGAAATCACATTCCCGCACCTAGTAATCGTGAAGACTTGAACATTTTTAGGATAAAATTTAAAATGTTCGAACACTCATGTAAAACGCATTCATTTCAAAAGTCAGAATGCTTAAATATCCCAGTTTCACTTATAAATTTTTCATTTTACGAAGCTCAAATTGAAACAAAATATTTACATGTCTAAGCTACCGATTATTCCAAGCTACAGCCTAATTTACATAACATTTACATTTCATTCCCAGTGTAATAACATTCTTTTTCTCCTTCTAGAACAGCATTGCACCAATTTCAACAGTCTGGAATCATTCACGCAGATATAGAGTTCACGTCTAATTGTGACGTTTTTGTTCAACTTTTTGAAAACAATTGTGATTTCGAAAGGGTAGAACGTAAGGAGTAATTTTCAAAACAGACTATACTTCAAACGCTCGCCACAGTTAGGCTTGCTTTGTCCTTCCCTCCAAGCGGTTCTTTTCATCTCTGACCACAGCTTTTCAACCAGATTCCAATGCGGGCAATCAAGAAGCCAAACCTCTATTTTCTTTCCCTAAAACGGCACATCATTTAGTCACGTTTAGATGACTGATACTTGCGTGTTGAGGCAATATCTCGTTGATATGCCAAAATATATAACATGGGCGAGGAGAATCTGTTTGCTGGTCTGACAAATACTCACAAAGAACAGTATATTAATCAATGACAATTCGAGCTACAGTTAACTTTATGAAGACAGCGTCAAAACTGCTAAATCCACAGCATCACCTTACCAGTGTTAGGTAAAGCCTTATCGTCTTTGATGATGTGTAATGACAAAAAAACAGAGAAAGTGGAGTGAATATTTTCCACGATTGCGTTGATGCATTACGCTTAATAACTTTATTTCCGACATATGTTTAGTTTGTAAGTGTCCAAAGGAAAATGCAAGCAACTCTTCCTTATTGTTTTTCATTTCAACGCGTTTAAATGTTGACAAAAGAAACACAATCTGCAAAAATTTATAATTCAGAAGGGTTAACAATTTTCTTTACATAAAAGTTAAATAAAAACATTGGGTGATTGCAAAAATTTGAGCCCCCGTAAAAGTTAAATCGATAGGTTTGAAATGATTTGTTGCTTTTAGAAAAGAGAAACTTGCTGTGAATTTGAAGCTCAAAGTTTCGTGCGAAAGTCCTAGTAGGAAGGTCGTAAATTGTAGCGATACTTGAGACTCTCCGCAAACCAATTATATCCGAGGACTGAACTTGAGAAACAGGCGAGGAGTTCTAGCTGCAGGAAGTGGAAGTCTAATTTTTTCAGAAGTGAATGAGTGATAACAAGTTTAATGGGAAAGCCATGGGTCCAGTAAATAAGGTTTCTGAAACTATAGAGTAGAGAACAGATTTTTGATGGAATATTCAGTGAAATTATCACTGAATTGACCAACTTTTCACACAGTGACTGACCCCCTGAGTTAATGTGTTTTTTCATTAGAGGGGAATGAACACCTACATTTGATATTAAAGTATGTGAGTTATAATAAATCGAATAGAAAAATGAGGGTGCATCTAAAATTCGGAACTGAAGTTTTGGACTAGCAGATTTCTCAGAAAATATTTAGCGAAATAAACACTAAATTAACCAAGTTTAGCCTTAGCTATATGGCAGAGTTAGTCGTAGTAGATCAGTAGTGGGGAGGGGGAGATGGGGGAGATAGACACTTTAAAGTTTTCACAGTATTAACGCAATAAAAATCTATTAGAAACGTGAGGGCTCAAGTGAATTAAGTAAATTAAGTTTTTAACTAGAAAACCGATTCATCAAGAAATATCTAGCTAAATACACATTAAATTGAATAACTTCAGTTGTGACCGTCACACCAGATATCAAGTAGTGAAGAGACTGAATTTTGTTGCTCGTGTTGAGTTTGTCCAGTTTATGGGACTGGGAATCACATCAGTCAGTGTTCCCTGTTGGCTAAAATTATTCATCATTCAACAATATTTTGGAGGGTAATTTGATTTCTCAGGTTTGTTACACATTTGATTTTCCTCAAGCCCTGATCATAATGAATTGCTCAAGTTTCAGATTTCTATTGACTATCATAAGTCCATATCGTATTGTATGTTTGAATTACAACAAGGTGGAAGTTAAAATATCATTCTGTATATTATATGTTTATTAACATATATTTATATATTAATATATATATTATATAAATATATATATTAATTATCAATATATATACATTATATGTTTATTTTAAGAAATATCTGTTCGTGTATGCTTAAACTAGTAACAAATGCGATCTGACAACTGGACTTGCTGAATGATATTTTAACTTCCGTCATGTTTTAATTCAAACGTACAATACGATATGGACTGACGATAGTCAATAGAAATTTGAAACTTGAGCAAATCATTATGATCAGGACTCGAGGAATGTCAAATGTGTTACAAACCTAAACTCCTGTCACCTGTTACAAATTACTCTCCAAAACATTGTTGAATGAATGATGAATAATTATTAAAAAAAATATTCATATATAATTTATGAAAAAAATTATTGCTAAGTGTTGTGACTCGAAGTATAAATGGAAGAAATGAAATTTGATATCTATGTACATTGGTGGTATCACAATCTACCGCGGAATTTCGGGGGATTATTTTTCTTTTTCACTCACGACTTATAATTCTAAAAACCTAATTACTTCATCATATTATTATCGATTGCCTTGATTGCTACAACCCTAATTACTTCAACTTCTTAATAGCAATTACCTTGAGTGGATTACGTAGCTAGACAGCATGAGCGTCAGCGACTTACCTGGAAAAATGCATTGGAAAATTTCCTTGACGTGGGTGGAGGAGAGAATTCCCTGGCGCTGTTTTCCCTGCAACGTCGATCATCATTTGCTTGGTATTGGCAGTGCCGTTTTTTCTGGCATCTCTATTTATTCTGCGGACTGGGAAGCTACTGAGCGTATTCATATGATCTTCTATTGCAACTCTGCCAAGTATCATGTATTTGTGAGTCTATTCCCGCGAAGTACGTGTTCAAAGAATGTTAGATGAATAAAACGTTTGGAACAAAATCAACGATGACAATGCTGTCAAGCCATTTTTACTAAATTAAAGAGATTGTCTGTTGAACGATGGAGGTATATTGAGTGGAAAAAGCTATTATTCTCAGTCCCCTAGCAACTCAATGAATATCTTGTTACCAGTGAGTACAAGTACTAGTGACTAGACCTACTAGCATTTTCTGCCTGGCACCCATGGAAAGTTGTTCAGCTTGCAAACAGCAACTACTCTGCCTTTGCCCGAGTTGGTCAATCACTCTGTATTCTGTTGTTGTTATCTACTGTACATAACCAGGAAAAAGAATAAATATTAATAGCATACAGGACCAATACGGTGTATACAAAGGAAAGGACAAAAGAAATATGTTTGACAGAGATATACTCAGAAAGTTTAACCTGTTAACCGTTAGTATGCAGTTATCTGCCTCTGGTAGGTTGCATTTTCACTGTTACTGTCCACTTACCTAGCTCACACAAAGTGTTCTCTAATCGTATCAGTCCATATGAGTAGACGCATGTTTTTTTATCTTAATTTATACAGTGATTACCGTCCACATATCAGTTCTGTAAAACAACTGAAGGCGCTGTCTGAAGTGACAGTGTGGATGCGACGTGGCAGTGTGGATTTCTTTAAAGCCTATGTTTAAAGTAACTAAAGTCTTACTCTAAACTATTGTTTAACATTGTTTGGCATTGTTTAAAACATTGTTTGCTCCTGCACTATGGCAAGCCTTTGGTTTCGTAGTTCTTAATTAAGTGGGCGAGGCCTAGCTGAAGAGGAGGAAGTGACGGTGCAGGATGGAGGGAGGTTGGAAGCGACGGTGGATGGTGGAAGAGAGGGCGGAGAGTGGATGAGTGTCAAACGCTGGAGGGTAGAAGATACTGCGGAAGATGGAAGCAACGGTGAGGAACAGAACAGAGGGTGAATGATTCATTGATATTTGTAGCATTGTACTTTAGCTATTATGTGGTTTTCTTCTATAGGAATGCTAATTTCTAACGGTGGGAAGAAGTAGGGTAACGGCTACTTAAATTTTGTTTTCCGAAATCTAAAATCCGAAGCCCTGAAGCTTTGTGTTCTCCTGCCAGGCTTGTGTATGCTGTTGGAGAAAGAATATTTTAACCCTGTTTGGACCACTGTTATTCCTGAAGCAATTTGGAAAAAATTTCGTTCGGTCATATATTCTGAATGTTTCTTTCAAACGTTGGAAAAAATTAAATCAAGGACATGAAAAGATTAGTAACAAATTACATAACATTTTGTACGATCAAAAAAGATTTGATCTTTATAGGGTGGAAAGTCAAGCAAGTGGGAGACCTGATTAGATGTACGAATTTCTGCTTACAGGCCTAACTAAATGCTCGGTGATATCTTGCTGACCGTATTTAATAAAATTCAAAAGACACTGGTACTGTATTCTTTGTGTTGGTTAGTCTTTTTTCATTTCATTGATCATGTATCTAGGCTTATTGCGTCTATTAATGTTTTTTTATCTTTCAGGTGAGTGATCTGGCACCAAACTGATATATCTCCTAAAAATCACTGACGTTCAACGGAGATCATTTTAAGGAGTTCAGTAGTTTTTGCAGCTTTGTTGAAGTGTTCGCTGAGTTTGGGTGAGTGCATTCTTAAATATTTCTCTTAGAGTTTGTTCATGCGTTTTACTAAGCACCATTAACACGTGTAGTACTCAGTTCGTGGTAAATTAAAGCCTAAATTAAAACTGCCATCATCTACAGGAAGTGCTGAATAACGTGAACAATTTTGTTTAGTGGCAGATGAGAAATTTACTTCACTCTTACTTCAAATTTTGACAGCCAATTCATCAAAGCTTGAACCATTTTATTTTATAGCAAAAATATTCAACCAACATAATACGCTAGCACTACACACAAAGCAGCCAAATGTTCATTGTACGTAGAAAGAAAATATAACTCCTTGAGTGAGCCAAATGGTACACTGTTTGCCTGTAATCCAAGTCCCATGCACCCAAATTTCAATCACGCACAGGACCAAGAGTTGGACTGAGGTTAAATGAAAGGGGGAAGAGCAGCTGTTACAATCACTGTCATCAATCTGCACTCAAAGACACCATTGACTTCGCTTTATCACAAGAAAACAGCCGTTTTGAAGGTGCACGATCCCATCACTTGATTATTTTTCAACCATCGGTAACATAAGAATCATTTTATTTTCTTTCATATCGTTCTGGAGCTTCAGCTCTCCGCCATTAGTAGAAATGAAGGAAGATGTAAACAAAGTTCACCGCTTTGGAATGAACTTCACTGCAGTAATCTACTAACGACTGTTGTAAGCCATGCTATATTCTAGTTAGTTTTCTAAGACATTTTTAGAACAAATGCCGCACAGACCTGCAGCTGAGAGCTTGCGCTTGGGAAATGTACCCTCGAAGTTTGTTGTCTAATTAACTAAAATTTCCGATCTTCGTAGATTCTAAGAAAATAAACAGAGATTGAAGCGTTGAGGCGAGACTCAGTAATAATGCCTTGGCAAAATTGTGCACATTATGCGTTCCAAGGGCTTAACAAATATCCTTAAGTAAATTAATCTTAATAAAAATTTGCCGTAAGCTAAACGGCAAACAAGTTCAAGCAAATTGAATTTAGACAATACTTGCCTCAGGGTTGAGAGGTTTGCTCTTAAGCCAAGTAACCATTACGAAAAATGATCCTAAGGTTAAAGACAAATACCCTAAAGCGATTTAACTTCAGCAAAAGCGTATCATAAGGCACAGAGCAAATATGGCACAGGTAAACCTGTGTTATTTTATGGTTTATGTCATGAAGATTAACAATATTATGTCGATAAAGAGAAGCCCAAAGTGTATTTGAATATTTTGATTTCAGAGCTCAGCCTCAGAAATCTCAGTTTTGCAGGAGAATGAACCATACGGATAGATTTGTTCAAACGAGATTCTGAAAATATTTTCTAAAAACTCACGTGTATTTGCAAATATTTTTAAAATTGCTGGTATACGAGTATGTTTACTTGCCCTTGATTGTCACCGAATGATGCGGATTTTGTAGTTCACTTTATCATAGTTTTGCAGGCTCGTTAGTCATTTAAACGCTAGCTTGAGTATATTACATCTTACTTTTTGGCCATATCACGAGTATATTCATAAGATCAAAAATTCGGCCGTAATTTTTAATTTTTCGTAAAGTCTGGCGTTATTTTATGAAATAGCATCACAAAGACGCACATCTGTCGGAAAGCGCCTATGCTATGCGTCATGTTGATGAATTTGATTTTGTCGAGCTTGAAGTAGCACTACGTTCTGACTGATCAGTACATCGATCACTTCAGTTCATTCATTGAACATTCCACCTGATTTTTCATCATGACTTGAAATTAATTTAAAGTTGTCCTAGAAAACAACAAAACAACCTCAGTTTCGTTTCACTCATATGAATTTTTTATATGTCTATATCGAGAAACAATTATCTTCACCATTATCCCCATTTCAGTCATCAGCAAGTCCTTTTTATTTATCTGCAACAAAACAGATCTTCGTAGTTTTCTTTTTTTCAAGCCCTATGCACTAATTATTTCTCAATGAGTCAGCGATACATTCTGGTTGCAAATCTATTCATGCTTTCTCAATTGAGTTCGTTTTAGATGGCCCGCATACATTCTTCTTTAAGGATGAAGAATGTTGCAGTAAATTATGTTGCTTTGGAATATACTTCAAATATATTAACAATTTTATGGGAGAATAATTTCTTTAAGGTATTAATGCGTTTTCTTGTCATCTGAATTGGCTTGGGTGCAATGCTTGAAGCCTGCGTACAAAGGGATCCAATCCTTTAGTTTACTGCGTTTTCTCACATGCGATAGACAATTCGTTCAACAGTGTAGGTCTAACTCTCTACTTTTCACTTCACTTACACGAGTTCGAAAGCAAAAAACTAAATAGATACTTCAATTTATTTCCCACAATATTAATATGTTCACGTCATTTTTGTGTTGTTTATCATATAATGTAAACTTAATGACATTGTACAGAACATGTTGTTATTTATTTCTAAATTCATTTACATATCGTGTGTGTTAAAATGATAAGTCGAGCTTAATAGAGCGCAGTAAAGGTTTCAAGAAACAGGCCTACTAACATTTTTACTTTTGGTGCGATCACAGAAATTTCATGAAAAACTTTTACAGCGAAAGAGTGCAATTGAAAACATACTTCTGTAAACTGAATGAAGTAAAGCATACTTTGAGTATAAAAACAGAGGTTTTTTCGTCTGTGGTCAAGTATTATGTTTCCCAATACAGTATTCATGCTTCTCATGCAACACAGCCTGTAGGAGCTGTTCATGAATAAAACAAGTCATGTGATGTCCTCCTACTGACGGTGCTTTAGAAGTTTATCTTGTTCCACCACGAATGCCTACGACTTTTTACTCTGCATCCTGCACACGTAAACTATAGATAGACTCGTGACTGTTCCAGAAAATGTTCTCGTGAGCCTCGTCGAGGACGTGATGCACGTTATTGAATTCTATTCAAATAAATTGAATCGGATACGAAATCACAATTTTCTTTGACATATATAAATTTTGTATAAGATAACTTCAAGCAATCTTCGTAGCCAATATAACAAAAATTTATTTCAAATCGATAAATAATAATGTGATTGTAGCCTTGTAAATTTTTCCAGTAAATTTTACAAATGCCTCACGACTTGATGTAACCTAATCCAGACTTCAGAATAACAGATGTGGGTTTCTCAAAATTTTCTATTTTCCATTCACACAATTAGATAGGTTTAAAAATGTAAAAACTTTAAATTATAGCCAGTTGAACATGCGCTATGGGGAATTAGAATCATTAGAATGAGCGTACTGGCATGATCTCACTCTGGTTGTCTATTTAACGCACAGTGAACTCAGTAGTTTTGTTCGGCTGTGATTAGAACAAATTTTGCTCAAAGATCAGTAAAACTGGGAACAAGAATTTTCTCATTTTCTAAATAGGATTACAATAACAAACATTAACGGTCCCATTTTTAATTATCTCGACTCCTATAGATGCTCTTGAAATACATGAAATACATGTCCTCTGCTTCACTGTCCTTGAATTTCTATCTAAGGACTTGCTTACGTCGTTGGAGTGTAATTCGAAACCATGCACAAAATCCTCACAACTGCTTGTTCCCCACTGTTGCAACTACTCTTCTCAACTAAAAAAACCGTTGAATTACATTTTTTCGAGTTGACCGAATGGCCTTCATGCAATTTCTTCCTCCCTGAGACTCTGAAATAATGGGTCACATTTTCCAGCCCGTGAAATGTGCCACGAGTTGCTGATGGTGATCGACACTAGAGAAACTGGTCTTCCAGAGCTGGTTTTCACGTTGGCAAAAACATACCCAAGTATCAAAGAACAATTCAGATGCGCTGTTGATTACGTTGAAAAAAAAAGCCTGGTCCCTGATAGTTTACCCACCTAGTGCATTATTATTTCGCATCAAAGATTTGGAATGAGCAATTTAAATGCATACGCATAGGCTACTCTATCGAGGTGCATTTTCCACAGAATGAGAATCAACTCCTATTTCAAGTTTGTTCTTCGTAGCAGATATCTCTGATAGTTTTTGAGATTAGAAGTTAAAGTCTACCTGTATGTTTTTATCCCAGAGTTGGCTGTTTCTTTTTGCGCTGCTGAGCGAAGGAAAAATATTACAGATGAACAATTATAAGTTTGCATGCAAGTTAACGATGATGTACGCGTATTGGGATTTGAGTAATATTAGATAATACATTCATCATGAGCGTTCCAAGCAAGAAAAAATTACAATTTTGCAAGCATCAAAGTATGTCTTTTGGAGGAACAAAGCAGCCTTCAAAGATGTGCCCTCATTTACGTAATTGTAACTCATGCGCGTTTGCCTGCTTGAATACGAACCGAAAATTCGATAAAATTATTCTGGGAAAATGATATCCCGTTATCTTCCTGGTGTCTGTTCTTACTTTGGAGTGAAAGTATTATACATTGCATTACAATCCAATTATTCAGAGCAAAAAGGAATTAGAAACTAACAAGTGAATGATGCTTCTACTGTTACAAACTTCAATGTACAAACTTGGAAAAAAATACTGCCGTATTCAACGAAGTATCTCTCCCTCTACTGCACTCCAGATCTTTAAATTATTTTCAGAGTATAATTTTTATTCAAATTACTAATTTTTAATAGAAAATTTATTATATTCAATATTATTCATCTATGTGAGATAACATTCTAGAAAAGCTAGGTAAATCTTCACAAAGTACGTTTGATTGCTTCTACGCAGCACCATTTTTCAGAAGCTCTTCCAAGAAAGTTACTAGAACGTTTCTAATAGATTTTTTTATGTAACTATAATGCGTTCAATTTGTATTTCATTCGCTTATAGAAATTTTTGCTTAGCTCTCATGTATGAGAACATAATTTTCTTTAAATTTGTCACTAACGCACTTAACATAGGCAAGCATTTTGAAGAAACTTAACTGATAAATGCATGCATTTAATCCGCACGATAAAAATACACCAACTGCGGCTCGTAAATCTACAAGCATTATTTTTTTCGTTTTGGGTACGTATCTATGATGATACTACGTGCAGCATAGACAGGTTTGATGAAAACTTAGTAATTATATGTCAAAATTAATTTGTATCATTGATGGTGCAACGGGCATTCAAGGTTTGTCTTGATCATTTTATATTTGTGTGCAAAAACAGTGAGTTTTCTTGTGCCAGATGCTTTTGCTCTCAGCTAAAGTGACTCTTGGAAAATATTCACTGGAAGAATTTTTCACCTGCATTTCAGAAAAATAAGAACCCTCGACCATGTCTTGCAGCGTCACTTGAGTCAGTCTTCTGAATGAATCCGTAATGGATATTCTTCCGCTCAAATTTGTTTTGACTGAACAGTGTTTAGCCTTTCATACTGCGCAAATATTGGATCGATCGTAGGGCGTCGAAGGAAAAGCTTTTTTATGCTGAAAAACTTACTTGATTTTATGCAGAAATTAAAAAAATAATAACCGGGGTCTCTGTTTTTAATGTTTCTGGAGAACGGCATAAAAGGAAAAAGTCAAAACTGAGATTTTAAACCTACTGTATTTCTTCCAAGTGTACGCAGTGAGAGCGTGGTCAGCGGTGACTCTTTCTAAATGAGAGACGTGATCTTGAATGTGTTCTTGCAGAATGAAGAGGATCTTACGGAAACTTCAAACGTAAGGAAAGCTCAGAATTGCCGGGCAAACACGAAGGAATTTGTTCCGTATTAATTGCAGTCTCTAGGATCTTCGTTCACGAAACATTGTCGGGTGGCGGGAGACGCTAGGAAACATTGACAGCTCTCATTTATAAATAATAAATTACTTAAGAAGGCTATATATGGTTATTGATCTACAGTTTCTGTATGGGTAGGGAACATTGTTTTCAATATGCAAAAAATCTACGCAGTGATAGGAAGAAAGAAGTGTTTGAAAATGTTTTACAAGTTCAAATGTTCATTCATATTAGACTTTTCGAAGAAACGTAATGAAATGAAATACTCAGTTGCTGCTGATGTGTGTCTGGAAATATTTGTTGTACTCGGATGAAAATAAACAAGGTTCACCATTTGGTTCATTTTATGGTAGTTTGCAATTATTGAACAGACTGCAACGCGTGATTACATCCACTCTTCTTTAGAATGCAAGGAACAGTTCTCAATTTTTACTATACACATCAGGGTTTTTTCTATCAGTTTTCTTGGTTTTACTGTGAAGAACTATAAAATTGTCAAAATCAGCGTTAAGGTTGCTTAAACTTAGACTTGCCTTTGTCCTCCTCGATGTAGTCTAATGGAAGCACTAACTTCAGATTTTTTGTGGCAATGACAGAAACTATTTTTCAAGACTTTTAATGCTTTGTAACAAGGAGGAAAATTTCCAAAGCACAATTCAGAGTTAGGAGCCAAATTTTAAAACATTTTGTATCTGCATCCGTGGAATACACTCTAAACTTCTTACTCGAAAACATAAGAGGAATGGCCGTTTGTTTTTAAATCGTCTCGAAGAAATATTACTGATCAAATACGTGTCACAATATATTTATTTATGTTTAAGTTAATGCAGAGCAATGGGGTTTCGTAAATAGTATGTATTTGCTATTCCTACATTACGATGAGGACAATATCCCTTCACAAGTAACATTATTAAAAAACTCTATAGAAACCACATAATTATACCAGGCTAGAAATCATTGGTGGCTCAGCACTTAAGCTGCAAAAGTAAAATTCACGACTTCCCAAAATCAACATGTTTGTTAAAATATTACGTTATGAATGTAATTACAATCTTGATTGCAAATTAGGCTTCAATTGCCGTCAAGGGATCCATTTTCATGCATATTTATCAGCAATTCTAATTCAACAGCCTCATAACAGATAAAAACAGAGTAATATTCAGCTGATGTTGCATTGAAGAAGAATTCAATTAAGCGAGTAATTACTAATCTACGCTTTCGTGTATTATTTTTCTATGCTTTCAATTATTTCAAGCGGTTTTCATTGATGCCTACTTAAATCTGAACATTTCCAGGACATAAATTTATGAGCATTCATCAATATTCACCACTGATTAAAATATTCATTGCCTACTCTAATAAAAAATAATTTGCATTTGGATCTCTGTGCGCTATGAACAAAGAAACCCGACGCTTATTCAAACAGAAACTATTGAATTGTAAGTACTTCGTCGAGAAAAAACATTCGAGGGGAGGTGTCAAAATAAGCTCTTGTTTCATGAAAACAATTACACAAGCTGTTGCAATGAACAAATGTTCAGCTTAAAGGGAAGCATTTTTCTGCTGTCAAATGCGGCTCGCCACTTAGAGGTTTAAACTACTTTCAGCATGGGTGATTTATCAATTTTAGCTGCAATTAGAAATACACACACTCATGTCACATGTTAGAAGCTCTGGACACCACCACTGAATGATGGCCGAACATACATGTAGCATAAAATACACATACAGTATGTATATCTCCAGAAGCTTATGTGTTGACAGAAATTTTAACATCTTTAAGTTTCTTGAATACTTGCTGAACTACTACAATTATGAAAATTGTGTTATGTGTACATTTCTAAGGTACCATAATTTCACGTCAGTTAAAAACTGAGTGGATTTCAAGGGTCTAGGATTTCCCTTTTTTCTATCAACATATTTGGCTCTCTGGCGGAAACAATGTGTCTGATAAGAAAGTACAGCTCATTTTTTTATAATTCAGAAGATAAGTATGGTAGAAATATTAAAATCAGCACAAATGTTAACTTATATGTATCTTATGTTTATGAATATTACTCTAATTACTCTTCTAAATAGCTCCCTTCTACTTCACAATGATTTGCTTTTACCTGGATCATAGCCAGCAAATATGTGGCTGCGGAGAAGCCGGAGTGCTGCCTAACGTATTCACCAAAATTGGGCCATGAAGCGAGAACGACTTTCTTCAGAGCAGCTGCACTTGAGTAGGATTTAGTAAAGACATCATTTCCTAAGATAGACGAGATTGCAAGTCTATCGAGTTGATGGCTGAGCTTAAAGAACGTCATACTTTTTTACTCACAAAACTGATAAAATATTCTTTGCAAACTTACGCGTAAAATTCGCGGTACGAGGTGGAGAGCCACCATGAGTGAATGCATGGAGGACTTCATTGCTTTAAAGGTCGAGGACAATTCATTTCCACCCATATTTTATTGTATGCATGAACTTTACCTTCACGCCTCGTTGACGGAGATGAAGAGGGCTTGGATCCATCAGAAGTAACAGTGGAACACACAATGACTCCAGTTGGTTCGAACGACCGACGGCCATTCCACCTGATATTCTGCTTGTTCCTAATGGCTTCCTCAGTGAAGATTTTATCGTCAGGCTAAATGAAGTCTCTCTCAGCGGCGTGCTAGATCTCAGCCAACATTCTCCCCTCCTCCTGGAGCGTTTTTTTTTCTTTCTTAAAAACACTTGAAATTGGCTGCTCAGAATACTTTTCATACGGAGTCGAATTCTTTTCGAGAATCATATGAATTGATGCCTTCGAGACTTGAAACGTATGATAACTTTTCAAATATTTAATAACATTTATTTTCTTTTCATCAAAATTTCAACTGCAGACTGAGTACAAACTGTCAATTTTTAAAATAAATAAGTTTTTTTCTAACGTTGTTTAACATTCAGTTTTCAAACCTTGAAATACGTTTTCAACTCACGTCATTATTAGATATTCTATAAGATTTTGAAGTAAAATTTAGTTATGTACAGCTTTTGATGCTACTTCTCTTGATAAGGCTAGTATAAAAACTTTAAAATGATCTCTCTGTAGCTCTGGAAGCAAAAGTATGATTATATTTTCCTAGGCTAAAATCAAACTCCTCGGTAAACAAATCATTTCGTATCAAAAACGCTTCTCCAGGCATTTAATGCCCATAAAAAACTTTCTACAACACAGTGTTACATTTTATGAAACCTTGGTAAAAACTTTGAATGAACAAAACTGTTGCCGTAAAGATGTATCAAAGAACTGGAGGTTAAAACGGATGTAATACGATGCACAGATGAGGAAAATTTAAATGAATAGTCAGAAACGCTTTCTTCCCTCGAACTTTCTTTGCCTGTTTTTCAATGTCTTATTTATTACGTATTCCAGGGCAATTTGTACGACTCTAGTTTTCAAGGCACAAGGAAAAAAGTACGTCTCCCATTTGAAAAAAAGGCTCTCATAAAGAATGATTACACTATTTTCAACCGAGATGTCCACTTTTACTGATGAGGCATGCAATTACGCGATCATCTTCAGAATCATCCACGATACAAAAGGGAAGAAAATTCCGCATGAAATATACTCGAACTTGTTTTTGTATATCAACAGTACACACTCTAATTTATTTCACACAAATATAACAATCTAAAAAATATGGTGCAAGACTGAAGACTTGATTCATATTTTTTCGTGAAAAATTTGCTCGACATGTGTTAGAATGTAAACAATTTTTTTTATGTTATGGAAACATGTATAGAGTTTCCTAGTTCTGTAGTAGGCTCTATTTGTCCCACTCATCCCACTCTATGACGGTGTCTTGAGCTTGTGTTTTGCTTCCTCTATCCCTCTCTGACGGAGTGGCAGAGGTTGGTATTTTTCAGAACTCATTTAGAAATGAGCGTAACAACGTCGTAAATAAAAACAGGCTGGCAAAGAAGCTTCAGCGTGAGACCGATGTGTTGTGTATATTTTTATTAAAATAAGGTGTGCATGTTTAAGTCCAGAGGAGGGTTATTATTTTAATAAAAGCTATCATTAATAATGATTACAATTTATTTAACTTTAAAGTTCAAGTGAGGGATACATTACAAATACTTATATTACTGTATGCACTTTGATTCGAGACCATTTATTTCTATAGTGATTTTATTTTTGTCATACAGTACATCGTATGTGCGTATCAATAGTTTTCCCTCGAGATTTGATGCTGGAACTATTTATTAACATTATATATATATGTATATATATATATATATATATATATAT
>VCRD01000091.1:491596-521514 GCA_006783055.1 Trinorchestia longiramus
ATATATATATATATATGTATACATACACACATATATATATTAAATAAATAACTATTTAGTATTTTCTTCTCGAACTATTTCCAGATAAAAAAATCAGTATTAAATTGTAAATTTTAGTGAATATTTATGAGCAGAAAATGTTCGAGAGAATAAATGCAAACACAGCACAAGATTCTGTAGTATTCAGGGATTACAGGTTGTCATGCATTTGCAGAAACGATTGGAAAGCTGTCACCTGTTAATGTAACATATGCATTTTATATTGAAACTATGGCCAGTAGGTTACAAATTTGCCGTGAGTAGCGAATATAATGCTGCAAAAACACTCTGAATCTTTAAATCATTCATCAGTTTACAGGAAGATGATACCTCTGTGTGTTTATTCTCAAGATTTATCTCAGGATTTATTTGAGAAGATAATTCAGTTTAAACCGAAGAGAGAAACTAAATGAACTATCACTGAAATATCAGATTTTCCTACATATTTCTTCGAATGCAATAACACTGCAAAAGTGAACGTTTTACTCCCAGACCCGACGATAACAGGTCAGTTTTCAGTGAAAAAACGAATTTTACATTTTTCTTATAGTTCCTAGGAAGAGTTTCTTTGGTGATAGACTTGTTGATCCAATGCTGGCGGAAACGTTTGGAAACTCAGCGAGTGTTTTATTTTCTCAAGCTTACTTTGAATTTTCTACTGCAGCAGAGCCCTAGACTTTTAGGATGCGTTGTTTGTTCGGCAAGAGAAGCCTAGGCAGAAGAGAAAAGTTCGTGGCTAGAAGGCTGCAAAATATTTTTTATTATTTTATCGAAGCGCGTGAAGAGTGCCTTATTACTAAATATTTTCGCGTCGCTGATGAACATAATACACGTAAGGTTTTTCTGTTCAACTGCCCATAATACTAGGGTACATAGCAAGGACTACTATTAACAGGACGTGCACCGCCATATTGCTGATTACGCTAGCGGAGGCCATTGCATTCTTAATAACATAACATTTTCTATCAAACAAATTGATCAAAAATTACTTCTTTCAAGCAATAGAAGGGTTGATAAGGTTTTACAGGGAATTTTAAATGGTTTAAAGCACTGTAATGCTTTGAAATACCAATTTTAGCCGGACTTAACATGTATTATTGTATGAGCTCAGTGGCCACTTTACAGAAAGCCGAGTTGTTGCAGGTTGAGACTTTACAAATTGATTATAGTTAAACCTTTTCCAATGCAAACAACCAAACATACAAACATTCACGCATATAAACAAAGAGACATAGAAGCAGAAACCTACCAAACTGCAGCGATTAGTTAGCCAACCGGGCATTTTTTACAGAGGTCTGAAGAAGGACTGCCTTCTTCTGCTGGTGTTTCTCTAGGTTGTGGAGTCCATTCAATAGAACATTTGCCAGAAGACGGAACATCTTGGGACAGTCAATGTCAATTCTACTGAAATCATCAGACTAGGTCCTTTGTGCAGTGACTTCATCATGACACACAGCATAGAAGTGGCCTTGCAGTCTCGGTTGTTCTCGGCCATGCCACTCAGCACCCCACCAGAAAATTGAACAGTTGGGCGAATTTGTACTTCATCAACCAAGAGAAACACATTCTTCTGCTGCAGTGTCTGGACTTTGACAAATGTTTCCCTCAGCACCTGGTCCTTGTCAATAGATGAAGTGATGTACTGCAGCTTGCGTTTGCATGGCAGCACCAAAAAGTCTCTGAGCTGTTCATAATTACACTTTGGGTATGATTGAAGAGCAAAACAAAAATCATTCATGGAAAACTGCTTCTGTAATAAAAATAACTGACGAGTCAAAAATACCAACTTTTTCTCCTTCTCGGTGTCGACACAGGCTGATGTGTGAGCTTGAAGAAGAGTGACAACATTTTGGATCGTTTTGTCAAACGGGATGTCATAGTGCATTGTCAAGCGCACAGTTTCGTCGAACTGTGTATACGATCTCAACCCATTGTTGGGATGAAGTGTCTTAACACGTTGACTCCGTAGTGGTACGTATGTGGGCCACTTAGGTTATGTTATGTAAATTTTACAGTGCCTTCTAGTAATAATATGTACAAAGTGAAGATTTACAGTGGCCAGGCAATCGGAGGCAACGTGTTAAACAGTGGTACTAATGCCGTTCTTGAACGTACTGAGCGTTAGTGGGGAACACAAAGTGGGTTTGTTTTCGACAATCACAGACAGGCTGCATTCACTGAAGTTGTCAGTCACGAACAAACACAGAAGCCTTTCTTTCGATCTTGAAATAATCAAGTTCTTGTACTGCTCCTGCAGGTTACGTTGGGGTTTGAAAGCATCAAATGAAGTAATCTTATCCATCTGAAGAAAATACCTCAGTTGTTGGTCTTCATCTTTCGCCGGACGAGGTGTGAGTTTTGGAGAAGGCAGACATGAAGCAGGCACATTGAAGATACTATGCGGCACCTGTTCTCCTTATTGTAATTACCCCGACAGTTCACAACCCCACACTTGTTCGGCATTTTTAATACATATAATTAGCAATAAACTTTGTAAACAAACAGTATCCACTTAGAAATGCAGCAATGTGCCTCGAAACAAATAACAATGTCCGATTCAAACCGAGCGACAGACTATGACAATGCTCGCACTCTGACAGATGGGGGATAATTGAAACTGATCTCAGTAAACTGACCTCCGCTACCGTAGTCAGCTCCATGGCGGTGCACGTCCTGTTTATAGTAGTCCTTGGTACATAGCCATCTAAATTGGCCACTAATATTCATGTGACTACTAAAAAATTATTCTGGATGACTATGCATGAAACAACAATAGGTAAATAGAAGTATTTCATTTTTAGTTTAGAAATAATTAATCACCTACATTTATCTTCACTAACATATTCAATTACTTGACATCTATAATATAACGAACCTTCATTCGGCAAGGGCTCAATCTTGCAAAAAGTATTCCTATGTAATACAGTAGAAGCAAATGTTTCATTACGGCATAGCCATGGAGGCATCTAAAAATCATCGACTTAGCATCATAAATTATGCAGGTTTTTCCAATACAAAGCACAAGAGCCGGCAAGGCTAGAGTTGATAAAAGGCGAACAATGCTCTGGATTTGGTTCAGGGAAATTAGGTTTTTCGAAAATCGCGTCACTAATTTTTCGGGCTTCAAACTATGCCCAGATGAATCAAATTAATTGCTTATTCAACTTGTTATTTTTGCAAACTTAGAAACAACGTGAAGTATTGAAACAAAATAAATGTGTTGAAACAATATAAATGAAAACAAAGTTATGCATTTTAGTTCGTAAAAGTGCGATTAAATAGTACGTAAAATACCAGGTAACGTTAAGTCAGGTGTGGAAAGGTTTTTATAAAAATTTAGATACATTCTAAGAAATGTCAAGATCAGTTCGTATGCACTGCAGGAAACTTCAATTTCTTCACAAAGAGAACCTCATCATTGAGCTGTCTAACTGCCTGTTTTCGGCTGCGCTGATTTCACTGTGACTGCATTTAAATAATGCACACAGACACAACCACAATGGAAGTGTTACTGTGGGTATTCCCGCTGTGCATTCTTCTGTGATGGACATGAAGACGTACATTTCAATATTGTAATTAGATGGAACGCATCAATTGAAAATACTGCAGCTGAGAGGATATTACATTGTCTAATAACTAGCATTATTTTCTTTCTGCTGATTTGTTGTACATTCCATTACTTTTCATATAAGTACAATGATTAGTTTCACCTTATAAGAAAATGTGGTGCGTGAACTGATTTCATAAAATTTATATGAAATCAAATCAAATTTTTCCAGTTCAATTCATTCTTTTAGTTCCAGTTTAGCTGTTTAACAATTCTGAACATTATTGTGCTACGGAGTTCCAATTGTCAACATAGAGAGGCATAGAGACGAACAAATATGGAAAATAAGAAAATATGAAACTGAAAACAATTGGAACAGCTAAACATCAACGTAATTCCTTACTAGATTTTTAGAAAATAATAATAACACTGTATTTAAATAATATTTTATGTTTCTCTCAAATGTTGGAAGTATTAATCATTTCTTCAAAAAACACTAGGGGTGGAAAATAGTTGTTGGAATTTTTTTCTACTAAAGTTAGCTAATTAGTTAAAATTATCAAGCTAAAGTTTAAATGTTCCTTAACATTATGATTGCCGTTTTCTTCAAGATGGTTGTCATCGAGCTTACAGAGATATTAGCCAGTTTGTACATAGTTCTTGTGAAGGCAACAAGAAACTTGCTCAAAAAATATTTCATTGTCAAAATCTTATATTCAGAACATCACACTCGTGACAAAAGATGAAAGATGAAGCCACGAAGAATTGTTGTGGAGTGACTCATTTGGGTTTCATTGCTTGTATGTAGTCTATTTTGACTCTTTCTTTTGCTTGTCCACTTACGTAATTCTTCTACTCACTCTGGTAGGAAAACAGAAAGAAACAGCAAGTGCATACAACATTTGTCGTTGGTCAGAAACAGTTGTGCAGAAGAGAAAAACTACAAAATAAGATAAAATTCGAATATTATACTCTTAATTTTTTGTATTACACATTAGAGGAAATTGAAGAAACAAAGATAATGAATTACTTACCTGAATCTTTTCTGAAACATTAATACGGTGATGTTTCCCCGACTGTGGATCTATTTTTCTGCCCGGCGGGAGCATTAGTTTCCCATTAGTTCACTCGTCCTTAACTTAGCAAATTACTTGTGCTCTCCTATATCACAATAAACTTTTTCCTGTTTGAGTCCTTCTTTGTTTCTTTTTATTGATAGACTAATCAAAAATTATTCTCGTCTAAAACTTCAATTTTTGAACCTTCCTAATGATACATGTTAAACAATTTATCATATCAGCTCCCAATTGTTTTCCTCATTGGTCTCGCCTATTTACTTTACAAATGTGTGAAATAGTTTTTTTGCTCTGGTATTGAAAAGTTTACATCTCTAAACATTGAATTTATTTTTTGTAACCCTCATGAAAATTGTTTGAATCTTACTACACAAAATTTTAATACATATGCCTCGAATGCCAATCATTTTATTTCTAGAAATAAAAGGCTTGAGATCATTATTTAAAGTCACTGATTATCTTTATAACACTTAGAAAAGAATGGGTTCTCTATGAGCAAGAATACAATTCACGGCACACTAGCGCACATGACACGGCACAGTGCACTAACACAACTAACATGAAGTCATTTGGTGTCTAGTGGACTTCGGGCATTTGTCAAACTGTCAGTGCGAAATGGTCTTCATGTCGTAAATAAACTGCTCGCCTGTATGGGATGGATAAAGTGTCTCTTGTTCAAAAGGATTTGCGAAGGAATAATAGTACTGTTACAGTACATTCCTATTAATCTACTGAATTTGCTCTTTATTTGAAGTATGATACTTGTGTAATTACACACTGTTAGTCTTGGGAAAATGCAGATATTCTGAAAACACTGATTGTTGTGCGTTCACTTTCTTGGTGCTACGGAACGGAACCAACACAGACAATATGACCGGAATTTTATTCAATTAGGTTTCTGATTTTTAGACGAGACTTGATGCGATGGGATCAATTTGTAAAGCACATCATTGTAACCAATACAAGTTAAATAAATCAAACTCATATTCATTTTCACCAGTTTTATCGAACTCAAAATATATGTTTTAGGTATTCAAATTTTATACTTTTTTACGTGAAGTTAATGAAATTCCTTCGCTTTAGTTACACCTACAATGCTTTCCTCGCAATTCCCGGGTCTACAATCCAACACATTTATAAAGAAAGCAGGATCAAAAACCTGGAGCAAAATAACGACAAAGAAAATTAGAATGCGTGACTGGAAATAGCAAAATCAAGCGCACATATTGAAACAAAGAAGTAGGAAATAACTGAACATAATTCATTATTGTGTGCCAAAACTCCTTTCGTTCAATTAGAAAATACATTTACTGTGGTGACGAAATTTGAAAATACATTTACTGAGGTAAAAAAATTTGAAAATGCTGTCAGTGAAGTAGCGAAATTTGAGAATACATTTAGTAATATAGCGAAAATTCCGGCAGCAAGGTTCTCGAGAGGATCATTTCCAGCGAGAGGCCTAACAGCGTCCATAAATTGTCACTACTCGACCATGAGGATCGTCGTGATTACGGCGCGTCCATCAAGTCAGGCTTTGTTCATAAATAATTTAAGAATATAAAGTTGAGAAGACCTTGACCATACTCATGCATCATTTGCAGATCTCGACCATCTTTGGAAGAGGGGCAGTCGCTGCCGGTCATGAGCCATAGAAAAGACCTGTAAAAACGATCCTATGTTATGTGTGATTTTGTTGACTGAGTATAAGTTTATTTGGTTATAATGAACTACCTGTCTCTGTCGTTAAGTTTAATTCCTGTCCTACGGCAATATTACAATCATTCGCCCAAAATCATCAAGTTTATCCTTTAATTAAAGAAAATGAGATGCAAGTAATGATGATATTATCATACATATTTTCACTCGATATACTAAATCGAAAGCAATTTATACTCACGCGTGGGCTGTATAATTGAATGGTAGGTAAACAAAAAAAGAATCTTCACGAGTGGGAAATTGGAAGGAAATTTTCAGTTCATAATACAACAGTAGCTTTAGCCTTTTGCTACTTGCATTTCTACTTGACATTAATATAAATTTTACATTCCTCCGAGTTTTAAAAAATAAATTGTAGTGTGAAGATTTTCGTTTGAAACGTTTCAAACAATTAGGTTTAACTGAATTTGACTGACAGACAAAACACTAAATTAAAATTTTAGAATTTAAAAATATTATGAGGAAATTGTAAAACGAGTAATTTATGATGAGGCTTCTATGTTATATGAATAATCAGTGACAGTGGTTAGGCGTTTAACAATGAACACAAACAATAGAACAAAAGTAAAATTCAGAGAGGTTTAGCAACCGGAAAGTCCTGAACATCCCTTCTGCACAATCTGAACATCTCTTCAGTTCAGTTAGCCGAGTTCCTCCAATTCTTGGCTAGCGTTTCTGCCACCGTCATGATTATCTTGGTGACGCAAGTTGCATTCGTCGAGAAGACTTAAAAAATCTGCATAAGATAAGGACTTCTTTGTGCTGAGGGGATGTAGTTTGGCGAGTTACACAAGCTTTAAAACTCACTTTAGAACAAAAACTTCACATTAATTAAGCCAAACGTATAAGCGCACATAAATGTGCATAATGAAGTTAACGTTACACATTAGTGTTTGTTTTAATATACATCTGCCATGTTATGACGGAAGCAAAATGCATCTGCAAACTAGTGAAAGATCAAAATATTCCTCTTAAAATCCATGTGCCACACATCTTACAGTCTAATTACAAGTTCTATCAGTTTAGCAAATATTTGAAATCATACAATCCGACTTCACGCACTCGTAACGTTGTGTCATCTTGTAAACGATTTAAATTACCGTTGACTTCTGAATTGCTGCCCAGCTTTATGTTTCGCTTCTAAGTTTTATTGAACAGTGATCACAAGTTCTGAATTATTGAATCATGACGAATTATTACGAGTATTATTATCATCATGATCGCTCACTGTACGAATTTGCTAGGAAAATCATATTTCATATTAACGACAATTTCTGCCCCGTATGTCTTTAATTGCATTTGAATTTTACTTGACTCGACGGGAATTTAAAAACCATCCTTCACTACGTAACAGTTTTGCCCAACACGGAATAAATATCTTAATTTCCTCTAAGGAGATTTTACTGAAGACTAGCTCTGGATTCTAGCACATTATTTACTAATAAAATCTATAAAAGGAGATATTCAACGACTACAGGGTGTTAAATAATTATTGTTATATTCAAATGTGAAATAAATTATTAAGATTTTCTTTCTATTTATTTTTAATTTTGTGTATTAACGAAACCATATATTTTCCTGGTATAATATTTATTAAATGGCTAAAGATTTTACCCAAAAAATGACGATTTCAGAGAAGCACAAGGAAGAAATATTTTCAACGGAAATTACTGAAACCATAAAAGTTAACAAAATGCTGGTCTGGAGAACGTTGAAGGTGTTCAAAGAGACTGGATAAGTAAAGAAAGGCCTTGAACAAAGATGCACTGTCAAAACCTCAAAACGGAAAAATCCACCAGAGAAAAGCTCAGAAAAAACAAAAAGATCCGTAAGATATGCGGCAGATGAGAACATATCCGTCGGAACCGTGTCCGCCGTTCTTCAAAACGATTTGAATACCTCTCCATAGAAACATCAAATGCAACAGCTGATAACTGCAAAAACCACTGGCAAACCTAGTTGCAGAAATTGTAATCTTTCTCTCTCATATCTGCGAAAGCGCAGTAGTGAACCTCGTATTCAGTGACAAAAGGAAATTTGATGTCCAGCCAAAATTGAATGTACGAAATGATCGAATTTGGTAGGCGTCTGGTGAGATTGACACAAGACAAGGAGCGGCGTCAGTAATGGTTTGTGGCGTGATCAATCACTGGAACAAGTCCATCTGTGTTTCGTGGAAAATATGGTTACAAGGAAATAACAGCAACAGTATTATTACAGAGCCATTGCTGTTGTCATTAAATGGATCTGTTTTTCGGTTACGTAAATTCTTTTTTTTTAGTTGCCTCGTTACTTATGTTTTATGTTATATTATGGATGAAAATTATGGAGCTGCTATTATTTTGTCTTGTTTTTCTGCGTTGAGAATGTAATGGCCCATTTTGATCTATTAAATTCTATTTCAAAGAATTACAGAGCTTCTACAGAGCTAATGAAGCTGTAGTCGTAATTACAGTTTATAAAACCAGTAGATGAACATCGATCCTTAACAATGACCCTCACAATAACATTGTAGAAATTCGCTTCTATTTTACTAAAGTTAGGCGCAATCTGAACTTCATTACAACTGACCATATCGTTTTTTTCCACGCATTGAAGATATAGAACATAGTGGGGCAATGTTGTATTAAAATAAGCATATAAACACAAAAATTCAGCTGATTTTAGGAATAATTCTCCTACTGAAAAAACTAATTGTATCATATAGGATGCATTGGGGATATACCGGGTGCCATTGTAATTATCCTTTATAATTCTGTTTGTGTTATCCACAGTAGACGATGCGGTTAAGTGTCAACTGAAATTAAATTCCAGTGGAAAATATGGACATGATATGTATATACGATCATTTTTCAAGATTTAACTAATGACTACTTTAAAAATTCATTGGCTTGTTTAAATAACTCACTAATATCAATACCAATAAAGTTTTTGTTTCTAATTGGATTTTATATAATACTTCTTCCCCAAGATAAAGTATGATTGCAGAATAACATCTACAGAATACTTCACAATCCTCATGTCTCGGGTGTGAAGACGGGGACAAGTTAGAGTATTTTTGTAAGAACCACAAACTTTCTTAATTCACGGCTTTAAATAATTTTGAGTGTTTTATCGCTAATTCAGCTAGCGTACAACAGCATGAACCAGAGCCATTGCAGGCTTATCTTTGTTACACATGTTGCTGACTGTGGATGCGCACATTAAATAAGATCAAAACCGTGATATTCCGAGCGAATTTCACCGAAGAAATAAATGGACGTATGCCATGCCCTGCAGTTTCCAAAATGATGCAGTTTAAATCCAAAAATGTCTGAAATTTTTTACAAGTTAGTAAAAGAAGGTTTAATTTTCGAATGCAATACCATACATGAAAAGATCATAATTATCAAAATTATTTGTAATAACACGACGCTTGAATTCGGAGAAAGCATTTGACTGGGAATTAGGCTCTGATTTAAATGCATACAAATCATCTTTTGGGTATGCGAGCTTTTGGCTCAACTTATTAGCGAGAAAAATGGTAAATATAAAGAGATTTAAAAAATATTTTACAGATGCGCTTCTTATTTTTGCAATTAGGCTCAGAAATATCATTAACAGATCACCCAAAGAAGTTTTGTATAACCTCGGGGAAATTTCCTCTCTGAGCTGTAGAGATCCACAAAAATAAAGCACTAAGAAACTTCGAGGATATACCGGAAAATGTTGCCAAGATAGCGACAAAATCCTTCTAATGACACTCTTAAGTTGGGTTCTCAGGTGTCCAAAATTCATCCGCATGTGCTAAAATTTTTGTTTCTGTTGAGTTGAAGGACTCGTTGAGAGCACTTCACAACCAACCATTTGAAATGCAAAATTGTTGACTTTTCCCAGAAGATCACTGTCTCTTGGAGAGCTTCTAAGAAATTTTCTTTTACGTGTTTCATTTCGTCTGCAAAGTTTCACAAAGTTCCCTAGGGAATTTCCAAAAGTAAGTCGCAGCAATTGAGGTCTGGGTGGTCGTTTTGATTTCGTGTGTGATGTAGGTAGAGCAATGCCTTTTTGTGGGACCGTCTTGATTGACTCATTGTTAGATCCAAATAAAAAAATTCAGATCTCTGTGATAGTGCAGATTGATTTTATCCACTTTCTTTATGATTAGTGTCGGAGTGATTTCATTTAGTCTGAGCTGTTTAAAATTCGATTGCTCAATTCACACTGGTTTAACGACGCAAAGCATCAGGCTCTAAATTCATGAAAAATATACAGCAGATATTTTAAACATATTTTGCATCACATCGGGCAGACAATACAAGCTTATATTTTATGAGAACTCACTACAATTGTAGCAGCAGACCATTTCTTCGTTGCATGCAAGAAATTTGTCTCTCGGTCCAATATTGACCGACCAAGCTGAGCTATTGTACATTGAATCACACAAGAAATGATTCTCCCGTAGACGGTGTCCAACAACAACAAAAATGATAATCTTAAATTTACGTTGTGTATTACACCTACGTATTATGCCTTGTATGCCTGTATTTTGCTCCATCATTTAATTTAAAAAATTAGCAATAAATAAGTTTTCTAGTTCCTTCTTATTTTATTCCAGGACGTGCAGTTATCAAATTATCAACAAGAATCGATTGTAATCTTCAATAAAGAACGGGTAACTTGGGGACAAAAAAAATATAACAAAAACGAATTACATCCAATATTTGGGTTTTTATTTTATTTTAAAATTGTTTTTGTTAACAACTATAAATACTTCCAACAATTAAAAAAATCATACTAAATTCCCTGTTTTTTTAGGTAAACTTCATTGATTTGTTTAAAATATACATTGAAAGCTGCCGGTAGACGGTCCTGGCTGTGAATTGCAGATACGCTGAATAAACAGCAGCTTATTTAAGACACCAATCGCTGAAATACAATGGCTTCTGTAGAACTAAACTTAGTGAAAGCTGAGTTTCAATTTCGTTGCGGAGCTCTGAACTTAGGGCATCACCTTCTGCAGTTCAATGCTTCGTATCAGTTTTTGACAGCGTTCAGAATCTAAGTGATTTGAAATATTGTATAAACCGTTACAACACGAGCCCAGTTCATATAACAATCGGAAATTTTTTACGCACAACAGATTTTTTGCAACATTTTTAAACCCAATTACCAATTTTTGAAGTAACTGTTAACTTAAACAGAAAACTAACTTTAGTTTGATCGCTTTAGAGCTACGTCAAGGTCGAAAATAATAACCCTCTACTACCGACGTTCACTGATCTCCTTTGATTCTCATTTTTAACGCAAGCCATAGTATACTATCGTTTGATCATAGATCATAAGGGATGTGAGATCTTACAGCCTTTGTCGAGGGATTGACAAGCGTTTACGACCGGGGCATAAAAGTGAGCTGCTCAGTGCATCTTTGAACGATATTAAAGTAAGCCGACTTAGCCTTTATAGGAGACGTAAGTACTCAGTACTCGTCAGAGAGAATGTAAGTCAAACAGTTAAAGTTTTAAAAAGACATAATTACCAAGGAGTAGAAATTAAAAGAACGATTCAAACCTTTTTATAGCTTACTAGATCCTGGCACGGGGCGTGAGTACTGAATACTTGTTACAGAGAATACAAGTCATACGCGAAAGTTATACGAAACATGATTACTTATACGTTGAAGTTATCGTAATTATTTGAGGATTTTTATACTGTTTTATTTAGTTTTATGGTATCATCATGTACAGCGAAAGTGAATGTTTTCATTCACTTTTCCAGCATTTTGCTAATTGTGTGGAAATTTTGCTCCCATTCATTGAAAAGAAGAACATGAGTAATTCTACTGTATTGACATTTAACTCACATATGACGCAGTTGTGATGCATTTAAGTTCGTTACTTTTTATCCTCATGACTAATTCTTTATTACTTAATTTAAACTATTAAAGTAGTATCTATTTTATTTATTTTAGAGACAAACAGATGAGTGAGGTACAAAATAGCTGAAAGCTTCAACGGTGAGTTTCAGGAATTTTCAGCGTGGAAAAATTGATCTGAAATGACGTCATTAATTGTTATAGTAAAATCAATTTTACGTCCATATGAAATCCTAAAAGAACATAATTTTCCCATTCAAAACTAAATAGAGTAGAAGTAGAAGTGAGATTTTTTTGTAAAATCTAAGAGCTGATTTGATTTGCAGTTGGTTTAAGAATATTTTCACTGATGCAACTATTATAAACTAATCTATCTATCACGAGCTACAAACTTCGTTTTGATGAGACTGTGGCCTAAAACACGAAGAAGTTTTCCATACAGAAAAAAGGAGAACGTTTCAGTGTGTCGCAGTAGCGAGCTTCAGGCATCGTATCTACAAATCCCTGCCCGGAAAAGCACCGGACTTTGATTTTGTACGAAGTCGAGTTTGTCTGAAATGCCAACGTCGTCCAGTGCTCAGAATGCTCACATCACTGATTCAGTGTTTATGCTTATCTTTGTTTAAATAATAATTGACAGAAAAAGTAAATTCGGTTGGAAATTTCATGTATTTATGCAATGTAATAATCTACAAAATTTAGGTTTTATATTACACTCCTTTTAAAACGAGTTATCTACAAGATACAAATGAATTCTGAGGATAACGATCAGCCCATTTTTCTTAGAATATTGGCCAAGGTTCGAAAGAACTGCAGCAACAAACAGACTATTTCTGTTAGCGTTGCTAACGAAAAGTCAGAAAATACGGTGACAAGTCCGGTATTCCTGAGCATTGTATACTGAAAGGCAGCATTCTATTTACTCTCAGCAAGACCTGCAAGTTCGAGACTGCGGATGCGGTCGTCACTTTTATTGGTAGTAAAAGAACCTGTATCTGGCGAAAAGGATCAAGCCTAACGTTTAAATTGCTTGTTCTGAGCAGCAGTTTTGTTTCTCATTTTTTGTTAACGATGCTGAGATGACGATCGGGACAGGGAAGTGAGCTATTCGGTACAATGTTGGAGATTACATACAAACTCTTATTCTGAATTGAAACGAGTATCGCATAGAGCTAAGTACCACCACGAGTGTTATTGATTGGTCATAAAGGTAGTCCCAGGATAGATAAGCAATTCGCTTTAGGAATGTCCATCTAAGAAAATACTCAGTGAGGACATCTCATTCCCATTGAGTGCATCTCATATCATTGTCGAGTATTCACAATCTTCCATTTATTAGAGCCCTTAGAATGCTCTAATAATTTACTTGTATTAATTTTTATTCGTCACAATTTTCAAAATTTTTCGAACGTGATGAAGTGGAAGAAAGTTTTCAGTTTTCAAATTTTTTATTCATGGAAGTTGAAATAAAATTAGGTCGTCGTACAAATATTCAAAATAAAGGTTTCTGTTGCTGATTCTTACGGATTTGAAAAGAGAACCCTAGACAATTTTAATGTTTTAAAACTATCACTATAAAAATATCATCAAGGTCTTAAGATGCGTTCGCTCTAATGTAATCATCCGCTGGAATTTGAAGACAAAGAGCTGAAAAGCTCATCGTTCTGTAAGTAATTTATTCTTTTCAAATAACTGCTACCCACTTGATGTAGGAGATAAGTACCATGATGTATTATTGCACATGTGATAAAATGATTAAAATATTTTGACATAAATTTTATCATTTGCATGATATAAAATAAAGATTTAAATAAAATTATCATTGAAAGGTGTCTAACAACTACCGTATTTGTCGGCATGTGGGACGCACTTTTTTTCCATAATTTTATCCCAGAAAATCGCCCTGAGTCTTATACATCGTAGGTGGGGCTTGAGACCTCCCGTAGCCTAGGCTAATCTTCTCTCTGACGCTCACTCACCCAGCTTACACTTAGTACTTCGTCTTATATGACGTTTCCGTCGTCGCGTCTCATATGCCATCAAATACGGTAATTATAAGAGTTACTGTAGAATAGAAATAATTTATCACGCTTTACCAGCAACGTAGGGAAGGATTACAGAAAAATAAATTATTTCTGAAGCATTTATTTTAGTTAGTTTTTTTAGAGCTAGGCCGTGGTGAATCTGCACACTGTAATTTGTTCCAAACCATCACTCTGATTAATTTCGTCCTGACAAGAAGCTTAATCGAAAGAGACTGGTGAATAATGTACGTACTTACCTACTACAGGAGAAGGCAGTACAAGGTGTACTCATAGAAGTTGTTATCGTGTTAATTTTCCAACCAATATTCGCATAAGGTACCTGAAATTTGGATAAAATATGAATGAGAAAGTAGAAGAAAACACGTAGCGGGTAAGTGAAATAGTGTAGAAAGTAGCGAAACTAAATAAAATAAAATGACAGGTGACTAAACCTCCCATGTCAGGTACCCTTTCAGATAAGGTAGAGATTTTGACCCGTATTCCCTACCTTATACGAGGTTTTTCTGTTTCTAGACTTAATATTCCTTACGGTAGAAAACAGTTGTGCACAGTTGCGAAAGAATTTCGGCATTATTATTCCGCAAAGCATTTGCGAAATTAATACCATTCACATTATAATTTATGAGTCAAATTATATGTAAAGTTTCAACATTGATTAATATGAGTAGCACTTGAGATCATTAAAAAAGCTATTTGGTTTTACCTGCTGGTATATACTATTTCATTTCATAGGACAAGGTGATTATATGTCAGGTTTTTTACGTTGATCGTGCTGTGGTATGGTAGAGGCAGCCAACTTCGCTCGTGAAAGTTGCATCGAACAGATATTTAGAAGTCACAGAATATCTCATAACTAAGACACTGTTGGCGAATAAATCTCGTAATTACAATCGCTTAATTTTCATTAATGCGCAGGGTGCTAAATATCTAATAGCTGTGACAGTCCTACAAATAAATCAGGTAATCGTAGTCGTTAGAGGTCAATTAACGTTAGCACGCGCTGAACTAATTCTTTCCTAGGCTGCGAACCTTGCCTTGTAATTGTAGCTGACTCAATTAATGGTCATATGGAAATAATTTGTTTGCACAACTAATCAACTGAGATCCAGGTTCTAGTTAATTGCTGGACAATAAAAAATTGATTTATTCAATAATATTCATGCGTCAGGTAACACGTTCGAATTGTTTTACTTCCAAAAGGTTAACAAAATTCGAAAGCGTCGTTCAATTCTCCATCATTCAATAAATGTAGAATTATATATTGCAATTATTCATAATTAATTTTTCCCACAAAATTCCCACATTATAATTCCACCTGGAAACGAAATGGATAAAAATCAGCTTGATCAGTTTAATATCCTTAGAAACTACACTTCAATCTCACTTGAAATATCTATTGTTACCAGATCATAGTTTGCGTTATGTTTTCAACGTAAAAAATTTCTCCTGTCCATGATGCATAAATTATTTGCGAATATATACCATATTTTAGGCCCCGCTTTCTGGATTAAGACTAAAAAGAAGTGCCGAAATTTTCTCGAGTTTAATCAGGTAAAAGAAACTCTGTTCTGAATACACGACTTTCAGTCGACGTAGAGACGGGCTTTGGACAGTTTTATTCTGACCAACCAGCTCATTCTCGACTACCTCGAGTCTCTATTATTAATGAGAAGATGCTCCAAAATTCGAGAGGCCATTTTGCACAACATGAAAGCATTTCATTTCAAACAATTTCAAAAAATTCTAAGAATTCTTAACAGCAGCTAAGCTAGAACTGAAAAAGATGGTCTATCTTCCGTACAACGTCGCTTCAACGGAATTTTTCAGACGAAAGTAGCTACATGTGATGCAGGATTGTTCAATCATTAATTTAACTTGTGAATCTTAATTAAAATGTGGTAGCAAAACTAATGTATAAATTACTTTATCACACATCGCGTAATCAAAGTTACCGAGTTATTGATATTCTATTAGCTGTATTCAGAACTTTCAACTACACAACATACATATATCGATCGAAAGTGGTGCGGTATTTTGAGTGGGATAAAAATTTATTTCTTATAAAAAGTTAAAAAAAGTATGTTCTGCACGAAATTCATGTCTTGCTGAATCATTAATAGGAAAGCTACATATGTCCTAAAAATATAGAGGAGCTAGCTCTTTCCAAATTAGAAAGTTTAATATTCATCTGAGGACAATACAAACAACTGTAAAATTTTGAAGTGAAAATTCCGTTAACGGTGTACTTGAGTTCTGGCAAAAACGATCACTCTGATTCATGTGCAGGTTTAAGGACCAGAGACCGTTTTCATATCTCTTTGAAGATTTCATGCATCGATCTATCGAGTTTTTAGGGTTATACGAGCAGTAAAACTGCACGTCCTCTATGTGCGCCCTCGATCACCACTACAAATTGATGCTGAGCGTCTTAACGTGCAACTATACGAACCATTTCAACCTAGATCACTAACGTTATTTACCTTTCATTTTACTTGGAAAGAGAGTAAAAATTGGTTATATTATCAATAAAATACGTTTGATAGTAACAATATTTGTAGTTGTAAAACATGAGTTTTATTCAAATAATTGTTTATCATTGCTTCAATGAAGACACATTGGTTACTGATAAATGCAGATTTAAGTGATCATGTATTTTTAGACCATGATGTTAGATAAAAATAATGGTAAAAATGTTTATGTAATTTCATAAACCCATTCATTCCCTGCAATGACGCTGCATTGCTTTGAACAAATATCAACGCATACAAAGATGGCTCATTACTTTCACACCTTTCAAAATGAAAATCTTCAACCTATTATCTCTCAGTTTGCGTTCATAATTATAATCTTGATTTACTTCAAATTCATCCTACATTTAAAGTTCCCTAGAAGTGATCTGCTTTAAAGCCGCCATTTCTGACAGTTAAATTTTGCCATCTAATCAAATTCCAGGGCTTGTTCAGAAAGAGGTGATGGCTTTTGCCAGCGACTAAAGAAAATTAGACCACCTTCAACTCTTACGAAGCTAATCTACCTAATGGGATGCTCCTCGCGGAACTGAATCTTTAGCCCGTCTAAAGAGATACCGTTTTTTACCGGGAATAGATATTTTAGCGTCCACTTTTGCACTCAGGTGAATTCTTTTGCTTGTAAATCGCATAAATTTCCATCTTAAGATCTGTTGTTTTTCCATGGGTGCAGTTGCTTTTATCTCACCTTGTGGGCTATTGAAATCTTTATAGTGATCAATGAATTCTTAACCAGGTGTTTGAATGTCTTTGCTTTTTGTGATCGTGAACTGTAACTTATTTATTGAGAAGTAAGTTAGAATAGATGAACATTTAAGCAGTTATCGTTCATTTCCGCACGCATGGGAGCTTGAAAACTTTATACACTGGAACGAAGAGAAAAAAAGCATCATTACTTTGGGTAAGAAAATTAAAGGTCGGATACTTTATCAGCAGATCTGATGTGTATATATAGATCAGATCTGTTGAAAAGTATCCGACCTTGAATATTTTCACCCAAAGTAATGATGCGAAGGCGGTAACACGTGCACAGAGGCAATCAGCTTAATGCGCGTACTTGAATTTTTCTCTTCGTTCCAGTGTGCCAGTCGTAGCATACTGACTGCTGAGTAAGGTGTACAAAGTTATGAGTGTCCGTTGGATTTCAATTTTCTCAACATGACAGAACAAGTTGAGTGAAGCTAGTGCAATAAATTTTGTCAAAAGTACAAAAATTCTCAAAACGAAATGATTTTTAAGATTCATCGGGTATTTGGAGGCAATGCTATGGGGTTAGCACAAATTAAGAAGTAGTTCGAACGATTCAAAAATGGCTGCACATCGGAGGAGAGTGACCAGCTTTCTGGGAAGCCACAAACAACTCGAAGTGTAGCTGTTGTTGGAAGGATGGAAAAGCTAATACTGGAAGATCGTCACACGACAATCTCCTAATGTCAGATTTTCCATCATCTGTCTTAAGGATTTGTATTTCAAGCATTAACTCCTATCAGAAATTGTTTCTTATAAAGGCTCTCGCAAGTTAAAATTTACTTCACAAGTTCAGGGAAATACTCAACTCTGCTTCAACGTGGGGATCAATTAATCAGCTCTCGTGCTGAACCTAACAATTATAATTCATTGAAGTTTCAAGCACGTCATGAACTTTATACTGACATTCAAAGCTAGACTATGAGTGAAGCAGTTAGTTGGTCGGCAGTTACGGAACTCCAGTGTAAAAAGCTTCTTAGACTTTCGTTTAGAGCATCCTTACCTCAATTTTTCTTGCCTAATCATTCAAATAAGAATAATTACGGCGAAGCTGGAAGCAAGTTCCATCAAGCGTCTTGTAAATCAAAACTTTACAGTCAGTCGTTCGTGCTGGAGAATATTCCATACATGTCACGATGCGGACAGATGAAAACCTTGCATCTGCTTTCTTGTTATGACAATAAAAATAATAGATCAATAAATAGAACAGCGTTGTAGATTCGTTGAAATGAAGTTGATCAAAATTCCATTTCCATCCATGCACAGGCAGGATGAATTGAGATGGGCAGACACATTTGTGGGTTTAATAAAGGTAAAGTAAAGCAAAGAGTGAAAAATGTAAACTAAAAGAGCGAAGGACGGACAAACAAATGTGTAGGCATCTAAAAAAGTCTTTTACCATATTTCACTTTTATTAAACATTGCTTTTTTAGACCGCTTTATCGCATCCTGTAAAACAGTTTCCTAAATTGCTGCTGGGGCACAGTTTGGACAACGTCAAAAAATAAACAAACTGAGAAGTTTAGTTCAATTTTATTGTTAGATAGCTATAGCGTAGGTACGAAATTTTATCTTGTCTGTCTCTTTGTTAGGAAAGAAGACAGGAATTAACCGTAAAAAACTCACACAAATCCCACATTCCATATCAGTGAAATAATTACTCAAGGTTTTTCAAATTCATTTGTATTCGTCGAAATTAAAAAATTTAAATGAGATTTAAAAAGTAAAACCAAAGAGAATGCATCTAGAACAGAAAAAGTATCATGAGATTTTTGTCTGTCGAGGGCGATGTTGAAAAACGTTTTTCTTAACCCTTCAATAGCACTAGCATTCATTGTAGCAAGCATTCAAATCATTATTCTGTGAGTGTCTTCAAAACGGTTATATTGATAAAAAAAACACAAGAAGCGTCAGAGAGCTAAACTGATCTTAGAAATATATGAAGCTTTGCTACCAATATTTATACATAAATATATCATTGACTGGAGAAGTGTTTGCCTGCCGTTTGGTTCAAAAACGTTAACGAAGAGCGATGTTGTCAACGGTAACAGAAAACAACAATTCGATCTAGGTCTGTCAAACGAAGCTCGACGACGCACCATTACTGCAAATGTATAGCCTCTGCCGATCCTCTGTCGGTGCTTTATATGACTTATCGGACGATAACTGGCTTCATTGAGTGGAAATAGCACTCAACTTGCGGCTGTTTGTACACAAAGTGCCTCACTGGCTGAAACTGGGGGAGTTTACCTCGAATCAAACAACTTCTCTACAAAATTTAAAGAAATTTGTTTTCAGTACTGAACATTCAATATGAAATACCATTCTCATTTACGATTTGATTCTATGAACTTAAGTAGACTTTTTAATATTTCTATTTGAGTTCATTTCGACAAGATCACTTAACATTCCGATATATTTCTTTGAAATGGCAGCTAAAAATCTTATTGAATGTGTAAATGTATATGAATAAGTAGGGCACATTTCATTAGTCCAAACATTGTGCCAAGTTGGTGTCAAAGTATTCGAATGAATTTTGTTTTTTTTCCATAATGTGATTGAACAAATCAGATTCACTCCTCATTCTGAGCTAAAACTAATATTTTCCTAACAATGATGTCTCTTCATATAAACATTAATCTAATGAATTCATCAATAGTTTCAATAACTAGGTCCCTGATAAAGGATTCAATAAAACATCTTTCTCAAGCCTGTGCATTTCTTACAGGTCACTGCTTTAGAGGGCGTTGAAAAAACGTATATATTGATTCATCAATATCTTGAAATGAATTCCGTAAAAATTTTTTTATGATCAGAACGAATTTTTCATTGTCATTTCAAATTAACATACTGGATTCAATATAACATGATTTAAATTCGTACATTTTTCAAACGGAACGTTTTTAAAGGCGGTTCGTTTTCGATGTTCAGTCATACCAATTTATCAAAAGAAAATGTTTCTTTAGAGCGGGTTTGTAGAACCAGTTGCCATTTCATCTGATATCTGCTGCATAGCTACAAAATTGATGTGCAATCTAAAAGAATGTCACTTCTAATTACAGTTTTCTAGAAACGTTGAAAAACATACATCATTTTATACGGTTTTATAATTACTTTCTTTCATATCGAAGAGCAGTGTTCCATCAACTGTTTATGACAAAATATTGAGAAACATAATTACAAAATCCAATACATGAGAGTTAACCGCAATATAAAATTAGACAAATAATTTTTTTAACATCTAAGTTTCATGTAATTAACTATATTGGCTCCTTAATTTGCTTACATGCGCGTACGTGTGTCTGTTTTCACTTAGGAAAATAAAACACAATCGCTTCTAGTTTCGTTCACACTTTCCCAAATCCGGAAAGTTCGAAGAAGCGAAAGCTCGCCAAGCTGATGATTCTGCTCGAGACCAAGGAAGGCTGAGCGGCCATCGATCCATCGTGTACTTTTCAGCCCCACTGACCACAAGATTTACGGTGCTCAAGTTGAGGTGGAAATTATGATCCCAGCGTCGGATCAACTTTGGATGAGTGCGGATGAATTTGAGAGATGACGACCTCAGCATCGAGTGCAGAATAACATATGCCAATGTGCGTGACTGATTGTTTTTTCAATGAATAGAATTGAAAGCGAGGTCGAATTGCCGGTAAAAGGCAGGTATGAAATTCTATGATAATGTAACACAACTTTGTAAATGATAGTAAATTTATTTTCTTTGACGAGACTATGGTCTTCAAAGTTCAAAGTTATAATAGCATAGGTTGAAAAAATCATACGCCATTCTGCAAAAAAAGTTTAGTACATCAGTATATAAGGGGTCAAAATGAGTGGAGAAATTGCAACCAGTAGAAATTTTGAAATTTTAAAGGGCAATGCAATAATTAAACTTTGTCCGCATCGCAAAAACTTGACCACAACAATTACGTAAATGATGAAACACATCAGATAACAGGTCAGAGAGAGTAAATAATTTCTTAACGTTATCTCCAAGTTTCTTGACACGTCTAAAGTGTATTTCAACTTCTGTTGAATGGTATGAGTAAAATATTATTTGTTTTGCCCCGGTTTCATCAGCATCAAATGTCTGATTATCATTCCTCAAAATTTTAAGAATTTACGAAAATGTCATATGTTTACGAGTGTTTGGCAATAAAAGCAAAAAACAGAGCAACAGAGATATCTATTTTTAAAGTATGAGGGGTTTTCCCGAAAGAAATATTTTTGAATAAAGAAGTCCAACCATGTTTTTGCAATAAATCTTGTTACTTCAGTCATATAACTGAGCTTGTGTGAGCTTGTCGCTATTTTACGAAATACGTTCTGGTGAATTTTAGGCATCGGCATTTACGAATTTCAGTGAGAATTATAGAAATTGACAACATTCAATTTTTCCTCATTTATCCACACAAAACTCCAGTGAGAGATTAAAATAAATGGAAAAATGTAATGACTCATTTCTTTGTCATGCTCGAGTATATTAGTGAACAACAGTGGTGAAATAATACAATACTTAGGAACTAGACATAACATTTGTTACATTAATCATTGAGTAGCAATTCCCATCATTCTGTTATGTATCTCTTCCTTAATTAGCAATGACTTACTCGCATGAGTTAGATCTCTCAGCAGAAAACTCGTACATAATTACGATTTTTATGAGTTAAGTAAAAATGCTACTCTGTACACTGGAGAAAATAAAACAAAATAAGCCTTTAAAATAAAAATAATCATATATTATGGAAATCTTTTTACCTCTGAGTCAAAGTTCTCAAGAAAAGCTGGAAATTTTGTGAAATACGACTTCTTTCTTTCAGCTGAAAATTCCAGGAACTTTAACTCCAAACCAGACTGAGAGGGGCAAATGATTTGAAAGGAATATCACTCGGTCTCAGATATTTGCAGCCAACATAAAACGAATTCATTACTCACAATCGGCAAAAGCAGTTATGAACTAGGAAGACCTAACGAAGGACAGTCTTCCGAAGGACAGAAATCGACTTTAAAATCAGTTGAAAATTTACCCTGATATGTGTTGCAAATAAACCCACATATGTGTTGTGAATTTACGCTAGAAAGTATTGAAAATTTATGCAAAAATGGGTTGGAAATTGTTCCTAGCATGTTAGGAATTTAATGTGAAACCTGCGAATGGATATTTGGCTTGTCATGTTTGAGAAGTCGAGGGCTGCAAACAGAGTCTGACGAAAGCGTCGGGTGCCAAAATTCAAAATTTGCAACGCGATAAAAAATTGGACACAAGTTCATACTTTGTATCATATTGAATGCTGCTCGCCATCATTGCTGAAATTGCTTAAAATGAAAACACAGTAACATAACAATCAAAAGCTGCTGTTATAAATAAATTTTTTATATCATGATTATGTCTCATACGACTCACACATTTTATGTTGGTGCGTATGTGCAAACGTTGGTTTCCAAATTTATGTTCTTGTTTCTTCATGTATTATTCGTCAAGTTCATTTCCACGACCTGAATACACTAGCTGAGAGAATAATCATCAAAAAAATCATTGTCTCTCAATTTAAGGAAGGAGCTCGTTCGTGTACTTTAGATCAATTGTGCATTTTCATTTATTTTAAATGCATCTGCTTCAACTAAAAGCAAAATGACAGATGAAGTATAATTCTCAACCCAAGGATGAGTAGAAAATATACAAAATGAGCAATGTTGTTCTTTTTTAACATTTCCACCACTAGGAACAGTTGTGTGGAAAAGCAAAAGTTGTAAATTGACTACCCTTCTTTTCACAACAGATAATGTAAGACCGATAGTACCCATCTAATTCATATGGACAAACACTTACATGTTACTTGTATTCAAGATATTTGAAGCCATTGAATTTTAATATGAATTTAAGTTCATCTACTTTATTTAGTGTAGCCTTTCTAAAAGTATATATTTTTTGTTCTTTACTACCGGAAGGGAAACACTGACTGTCAATTAAATCTTAGAAGGGAAAGAACTATTTTTCGTTAGTGACGATTTTTCGACAAATAAGTTGAGTTGTCATACACAAGAAAATTCCTTCGAAGGAAGTGACCCAGTTCTTAGGCCATATATCTCCATAGACTCCAAGTACAGAGCACGAACATAATTTTTCAGGCGTCACTTTTTCCCGCCTAGAGCAACGTTATACTCAAACATATTGACTCAAGACGTACAATCGATGGATGCAACTCTAATCATGTTGCTATCGAGAGTGATAGGACCGCATTTCCAAATTTGCTCATCGATACAAGCTTGCGTAAAAATTATAATTTCATGTTGAACCTCGACAGGACACCACGTCCACTGTAGTTGAAGCTGACATGGTTGAGCAAGACGGCGCGTAAAAATTTTCACCGTCTGACATAACGTAATTTAGTCAGTTTTCATTGCTATGCAGCAGAACATACAAATAATTATGAAAATATTATCGTGAAATAGAATGCAAAATGTTGTGGCAATTCCTGCAATTGGGTTGAGGTGGACTGCAGCGTGTCTCACGGAAAAAAGGGAACTTTGCAGCAACTATATTGGTTTCAAAAACGCCAATGAATAAAAAATGTTCTATTCATAAATTTGTTCATAAAATTTCTTAACAAACGTTGTAGTGGTTCGAGGTAAATTTAATTTAATTGTGCAAGTAAGTCCTATTGTCTGAATGATATTCTACAGTGATCACAATCTTAAGGGTAATGCATCTTCAATAACATCATCCAGAGTAACATCGTTAAAGCCGTTGAGATATTTAGAAGTCTCGATTAATTGTTCTTCTAGTCTTCTTTGTCCTAGGGAGATGAATTCAAGCTGCTGAAGCTACCACTTGTAACTGAGATTGCGGAATTTAGGAATCACTTTCATTGCTTTACGCTAGCATTTTGTTAATGTTTCTTTGATGGGCGTAAGACCAGAGTAAAACTGTACATTCCAGGTGTGGCCCAACTAGCGCTGTAGTACATGTTGTATAATATGGTTTGACTTGTATTATAAGTTGTAGAAAAGCCATGTAATGCAGGTTAAGGTTCATTTGTGAACTCAGTTTTTATATCTGGTTCGAGCATTTTCCTAATTTTAATTATTATTTTATTAATTCTATGTTTTCCTGTCGAGGCTTATTGATTTTTCATCTTATTTAAACTGTTAAAGATCATATAGGTTAACAAATAACGTTCATTGATATAGTATGTGTATGCAAAGATTAATAATTATCTTTTTCCATGCATGTTCATCTCGTTGAGAAATGGCCCAAAATTAAAGAAAGTCCATATGACCATAAGTTTGTTTCCGACATAAGCCAACAATTACGGCTATTTACTTGTATTAGTTCACCACAAATCGCTCAGGTCTACTCATCTGTGTCACATGCATGTCTTTTTCTCGTACTCGTTTGTCTTGAATTTATTGCACTTAAAAAAACAGTTGTCGGCAAAGTCGAGGCTCGTAAATATTGCGCTGTCTGGGTTATTCCAAGCGAAATAAAACTGCAAAATTTTCTCTCTTTCGTAGCAGGGTTTTCATTTTTATTCATTTCAACCATGCGCTCAGCATTCTAACTTCCTTCAATTTGGTTTAAGGTTTCATTAGCATACGGGAATTATGGGTTTGAAATCAATAATTGAAGTACTGTTCTGATAATACAATTACACGTGTAATTATTTAATAACAGTGACTTATTTTTAAACTTTGGTGAATTCGAAGTCTATGAGCTCATATTTTGATGTAAAATAACCCTTTAAATGTGTTATTCGATGAGTAGTCATGGTTTGTTGATAGGAAAATTCCTTTTTTACTGCATTCCAACCTTGATAGTGAGAAACGAATAGATCTGAGTGTGTGAAATATGATAGCACTTTTCAGGTAGATCAAAATTACACAGCTGTACTCAACATCTGTGCCACCACAAATGCTCGAGAAAAGCTATTACACATCTTCTATTGTGAGCTGCTAAGCGCCAGTATAGGTGCAGCTCGCTAACCTGTTGCATTTTAGAACAAACCCACCTTGAACCGAAAATATAATATTTCGTCAAGATTTACGATGGTGGTATCAGTTGGCCATTACCTCCTTCCCTCTGATATGTTAGCCGTGTCTCAGAAGGGAATGCTATCGAGGGACAGAGCCTGTATCTTGTTTGAGCACACATTTCTACATTAGAGAGAATTTTATGTTTGTGTTAGCCTTCCTGCAAACAAACACAGTTAATTAAGCCGTGCAATTTTTACGTCTTTGGTATCATGCTTGTTGAATATTGTAAATATTCCACGAACTTCTGTATTGAAAATAAACCTGGCTGCTCTTTGTTTAGTGATTTATTGTATGACAGACATTTGTTTGACATTTAGTATTTTGCATACTGCAGCTTATCCTAGCAAGTGCATCGATTTGTAATACATGTATCCTTTTAGTGATATGACAACCCATCCTGTGCGAGTATAAACGGAATGAATCGAACAATTTTTTTTAAAACCGTCATATACATTATGAAATGGCATTCACAAAATGACCTCATATTTCCTGTTGCAAATTTTGCTCACTCTCATTTTCTAATTTTGTGTTAATTAAGATAGTATAATCACCGTGCATGTTTTTTTCAACCCCTCAATAGAATATTTCACAGCCCTATTTACAAAGGTGGTTCACAACGTAAGAGAGATTATTTTGGCCATTTTGGGTTTCGTTTTTACACACTGATATCAACCACAGGCAAAATGATGTTTGAAGTGAATATTCTCATTTTCATATCAATAATCGAACAGTTTTAGTTTATGTTGACCATGTTTCTCCTTTTCACACACAGTTTATGGTTTATGTTGAAAATATTAGCGCATTAGAAATCATTCAATCTATGAAATTTTTTGGTGATTATGCCCTAAACAATCCCTAAACGGGTTATTTCTCTTTGTTGATGAATTCACCTTCTAAAATCGAGTTAGCGTACTGAATTTTTTCGTAAGAATTTTCATTTTTTCGGCTGAGTAAGCTTCAACCAAAACGGTAGATAACGTATGATGAATTTTAAGCGACTATTATTTGTATTGAAACAAAAAAGATAATTCATGTTTAATATTATTCATGCGTCAAGGAACCGCATAAATAAAAATTAAAAAAACACTTTAGAAAATGTGTCCGGTGCCTTGCAAAAACGTACATCGCTTGTTTCACTCACACAAGTGATATTTTTTGTGTAAAAGTAGACTACCAGTTTTCCTTTTAAGCAAATCGTCGAATTGTTTCAGTGTGCTCACTAATTTTGGAAAAATATAACCCGTAATCAACGTACGAGCTGAACGATACTAGAACATGGTAGCAGACCATGTCAAAAACGAGTTACGTCTTCTGAATGAGGCATGGCGTGCTAGTGACTCTCTTTCCAAACATGTGTGTGATACTTACGCGGCACTCCACGTTGCACAAGTAATTTTTCGAAGGTGCGACAAGGATCTTGTCCACAAAACAATGTTTATAATACATGCATACCCGTTTAGATTTCAGTTCAATAATCTTCTTCAGTAATAGATAGGAAGTAATGGGACAGACACACACAAATAGAGAGAGAGATGCAGATATACTGTCTAATATATATATATATATATATATATATATATATATATATATATATATATATATATATATATATATATATATATATATATATATATGTATATATATATTTAAGCAAAGACAGAAATTAGACTATGCTTGCCGATTAAAAGTACAAGTTTTCAGTTATTGCTCATTATTGTCGTAGCAGAAGAGTTGGATTGCTAATTGCTAGTACTATGTTTTTATTTATCTATTTATTTATTTATTTATTTTTTAATTTAGCCATATGAGATGATTACCGGATATGGAATTGTGTTGAACTCACATTATATGGCATACTGCAAAATGTCACAGAGATCCTAACAAACTTTTTGTTAGAAATATAATTTTAGTAACTTTAACATCTGGAAACTTTTTCTACATGAACCAAATAGGGTAATTTACCACGCAAAATTCTCAGCAGCACCAGTCCCTCAGTGCATTATTTGATGTGTCTTGCATTATAATCTAAATGTCTCGCTGAATTGGGAATTATGGAAATTTGAGTTTCCGCGTGATAGCCTGACATTTTCGGGTAAAACGCGAGGCTTAAGCGCTAAAAGATTGGAAGACAAAAACATTGAAAATTTCCCACGTGACACATAAAAGACCTGGGAACACATGCCATGTCTAGATGAAAAATTTATGTGCAATGGGACATCAACTCATTTACAGTCAGAGGCAGCTGATAAATGAATATTTTCAATTTGCAGCGGTGTCATCTCTAAATTAAATTCGTAAGTATTTCTTGACTATGAAGATTATCTCAACTTTTTAGCGTATATTCAAGTATGTTACAGATAACAATGCAGAAAAATACGATTTGATCAGAGTATGTAGTTATAGATTTCGGAATAATTATAATTTCCTCATATTTTTTGACCGTCCCAGGGATGGGACTGCTGGTTAGGGGGTTACAAATGGTCACAAAATCTTATTCCTCCTGTGAATTCCTGGTCGAAAGATTATAAATTATGACTTTTTGTGTTCTGATTTATTGGTCAGATATTTGCAGTACATAATATAAATGCTTTGTTGCGTTTTCTGTCTTTGAAACTATCTTAACCTCACTCAACTCAACCTATGCTACATCACATTAAACTGAAAATTCAAATGCCTGGGATATTTTGCAGTACACTGTTTTTAAAACTCTAAACTTTTATCACATAAAAGTGTTGTCACTATTATGTATAATGGAGAATCAGAATTTATTTTGCATATTTATATTTCTCTTGACCAAGACACAATGCCGTGACTGAAGCTCACTCCTCCATTTGGCATGAAATATTTACACCTTATCAGCTTAATAGATGCACCAGTGACGCACAGAGTGACGTCCGTATTTATAATTTCAAGTATTGGTAACTGCAGGTACAACAGCAGCAGGTCACGGGTTGTGTCCTTGATATATTACCTCAAAGTTTCAATGCCACAGAATTGCATGTGTCAATTTTGATGACATGTAGGGGGAATTGAGCGACCAATATTCATGGTTGCAAGATCAGGTCTCCTCCACTAATTCGTCTTCTGCCCCAGCTACATAATAATACAATGGCTGCGTGTGACATCAATGACTGCGACAGACAGACACTGTGGCAATGTCAGCTTCAGTGTGGGCGGGCTTCTAAAGTAATTGATATTATGATAAACATAATACTGATAAATGCATAAATAAATTTAGATTACTTTCAGGTGAGCTTAAAATTATTTGTATGTTCTATAAGATCGTTGATTGCGATTTCAAAAATAAAAAAACACAAAGAAAAAATACCTAAATTTTTTCACGTGTAAACAATTTTTTTCAAATTTACTATACGTATGCGACTGTAAACATCTCACTTTTAAATAAACAGTGTAGAGTAGTTTCTCAACTTCAAGGACTTTTTCAGAATCCATACCAATTCCTCCAATGCAAGTTTACATTTTACAATGTCTGCGTTAACGTACATTGTGCAGTTTGTGTATCATTTATCGTTTGTTCTATTTGATTTAGGTTCGAAGTAGCCAAGGATGCAGTTCCAAATACTAAAATGCAGAACGTACTTGTTTATTTTAAATTCACATGGGTTTACACACCAGACAACGTTACTTGATAAATTAAAACTATTGTTTTTCTAAAATTTGGACTTCAGGTATAGATTCCAAGCCCACAATTCTAGTTTATTTGTGGATTCTACCCAATGGGACTGTATGTAAACTCAGTGTAACTGAGCAGCAGACAGTGCACATCTGCCACTTGCTCATCTCCAGCAAAAGCTGATCAGACAGTGCGTAAAGAATTTTATTCCAATTTTGTTTCTCACGATTTTCTTCCGTCGGACATTTGAGTTCCAAAATAACAAATTTGCAGTATGTTATCTTGAATAACAGTTTTCAGTGTTCCTAACTTAATTTGAGATTCACATCTATTATGTGTATGAAATGCTCGTGCTTTCATTGATAGATTCTTTTCAGTTTGTACTGTTTTCACTTCTCACATTTATCTAGCAAGCTTTTAAATAAATTAATTAAGAGCTTATGTATTCTTAGTCAGTATAATGTCATATATAATCTTAACAATGTTGATGGTCTTTGTAAATGATATTTTCAGGAGAAAGTACTTTTTCAAATGAACATGTAAAAAGAGTGTAAATTATTCAAGATAATTGACCAACATTTCATTGTTGTGTAATGCATAAAAATGAAAGTGCTCAAAATATTTGTTGTCGTTCATTTACAGGTGGTGGACAAAATAATGGAAACACCTAATATTTTACCATCATAATCTTAGAACATAAT